>JAVLUX010000083.1:1912500-2295000 GCA_032164185.1 Moxostoma hubbsi | reverse complement strand
TCCTTACAAATATCACGGCGAGATGAGATCTCCACTGTTTGGCATTTAAAGCAAGTTAATTAATCGCCCAAACAGATGAGGTTTTTAAGGAAAACTACCTCCCTACTCAACCCTTCAACCTAAACCTACCTGATAGTGTTATAAAAGAACAAAAAAATCTTGGGTTTTATTCGCGATTTGTGTGAAAGGGAATCAAAGTCATTGTTGTAGTGCCTCTAGTGTTCATTTCGCAATATGTACAAATAATTTTGCAAAAGTTTAAGTATTATAACGTGATTCTAAGAGACCAGGTTGGTTTGGTTTGTTTGGGGTTCATGTTACCTTTGGTTTGGTTCGCAATTAGTATGAAAACAATCTGTCCTAACTTTCAGCCATTTATTCCATATTTGTCTGCTTAGATCAACATTAATTTCAATGCTAATCAAGGTTATGTTGGTTATGTTTGTTAGTGCTAGTTCATATTGACCACCAAAAGAAACGGCTAAGCCAGCAGCAAAGTGACACATACTTCAATAACACAGTAAAACTGGCATCTTTTCTCCTGAGTTGTTACATAGGCTCATGGTGGTACTCACATTGATGACACAAACATAACTCGAGACCTTGGGGAAGTGTTTGAAATCAAACTCCGTTTTAGATCAAACAGTTGAACAAAGATTAATTTGTGAACTCCACAGAAAGTCTTTTAATAGTCTCAGCTTGATTTTATAAAACAGGTTGACACTAGTTGGTTTGTAATTGGGAACAACAGTCAGGTTTTGTAAGTAAAAATAGCATTAATTTTCTCCATATGAAAAAAGCGATTCGTTAATCGAATGGTAATACTTCTGTTGAAGCCATCAGTCTGTGTTGTTTCAAATTTATTCAGAAATCATGTTTAATAACAGAATTCCTGTTGAAGAAATACACCACCCATGATCCTGAAGAGAAATGCTCCACCAAAAGGAGAATCACAGGCCAAAAAAGTGCGCCAAAAGAGCTCTGCAGTGACTGCCCACTTCCATGGCGCACTGTAAATGATGCAAATTCAGCTTTCACAGACTGGCAAACTACTCAAATTTCCAGGAGGTACATGCTCGACTCAACTGCCCCTCCTAGCACTCCTAGCACTACGTAAATATACAGTCTTCTACCTTCTGTCTTTTTGTCCGATTTTCAAATCATTTTTTGCATTAAAAATAGCTGGTCACCAGCAAACATGGTCACCATGTTTTGAATGATGGTCTGCTGGTATTCCATCAAGGCTTGTATGCTAGCTTAACCAGCAAGACTTTCTTGATTAATCAGAAAATCAAGTTGGTTTGACCAGCTTCACCAGCTCAGTTTTACTTGTTAACAACATTGCTATGCCGATCAACCAGCTACACCAGTACCAAACCAGCACTAAGCAGTATTAACCAGCCTAGACCAGCATGGGTATTGCTTGCTGTTTTAGCTGGTCTTTTTTGCAGGGTTTCTGTGCTAGGGTTTGTTCAATTATGGTCAAAAAATCTCACCTGCTGAAGGTGCGATCAGACAGGAATGTTAAGAGAAGCATAGAGCCTATTTGGTGGTCTTATGATGGTCACCTTTCGCTTTTTGCTTCGCAAGGTCTCGCCAGCATCTTCAATGTGAAAATAATTCAATCGATGAAGATGGAGAGGCCTATTAAAAGCTAGATGCCTAATGGCTGCCATAAAAAAAATTTAAAAGTACCAAGAAGGGGAGGAAGGTGGTCACTAACAGGAGGGTATACCTTGTCTTCGACATAGCAGATCAACAGAGGCCTTTGGTAAGTAATATTTGAAATGGAGCCAAGTCCCTTGTTCTTCTGAGCTAATGCACTCTGGGCCGACACTTCCAGAAGCATATCTGCTCAGACTGTGATTGAACGGCTGTGATCGAGTCTGATATGTGCTCTAATAAAAAGTCCAGACGCTCGGCTGCACAGTCCTCTTTGGTTAAAATAACACGATAACCTTACACTGGCCAGCGTTTTCACATGAATAAAAACGATAATGAAAATGCTATATTTACCCAGTAGACACCTCAACATAGAGGACGGAGAAAATATCATCTTATGAGCAGGACTTTCTTGACCTCTGAACCTTCATGGAAAACCCAGTCTTTGTAAAGTCATGCTTGGATAATCATATTGCATTGGCAGTGAAATGGCCAGTAAGCACTTTGGACAAACAGCCATTATCTGCCTATGGTACATGCCAACAAGCACTTAGAGAATTTAAGGCATTTCAAAGCCAATTCTTTCTTTTTGTTTTGGATTAATGTGGGCTAGAATAAAATAATAGAAGTCAATGTTCAATAGCTGTTATACAACCAAAACCTCATTCTTCATGTTTCATTTGTTATTTGTCTTAGAGGTTAGAGCTGTAATAAACCCAACACACATAATATTCGCTTTGAATAAAGCTGTGTTTGTACATTTCTCTATGTTTAAGTGTAACAATAATGTGTTAAATTGTTTTCATTTAGACATCATGTGAGGAGAAAGGGCAAATGTAATTCCACCCCAAACTTGCACCATTGTTTGTGCTAGAAGTTGACATGTCAGGCTGTCAGCCGTCGGCAAATCAACCTTCCATATAGTTGTTGAATATTAAACTATATAATGAAAGGAACTTTATTTTGAATTCTCCAAGAAACCAAAAAAACGACGTGTTTTTGGGGTGCGTGGGTCATTCTGTTATCGTACAATACTAGAGGATTGAACAAATAAGAAAAGTTTCTAATTTTAAATGAAAAATAAGATGCCCAATGTCTTTTCCAAGCAGCCTTCTATCTTGAAATATGCTTGAAACATTCAATAGCTTTGTTCTGCAGAATAATTTAGTTATTACAAAAATCCCTCAAAGGTTTGCAACTTTGACACTTTGAATTTGTACACACCTTGGGCCTCATTCATGAAAATGTCATAAATATCCGAAAGAATTGGGATTCATTTCTGTGTAAAATGGAGTTTCCACCAGATTCACGAACGCCCCATATTTATTATTACAGTGTGTGCATGTTAGTGAATTCCAGACATTCATAAATAGAGCATGCGTGCACATTCATTCACAATTATCATATCCATGCCCATGAAAACACCATATAAGCAAGGCTTCAGACTCACTAGTAAATGAGAATTGGAAGCTTTTATCATATATGCGGACAGTAATACAAGATTTATTTATTTATTTTTATGGAATGCATTCCAATCATAAAATATATAATCATAAAACAAATCATAAAATATTGATGCATCTAAAAAGTGAGGAACTTACAGTCATCTTTGCTGTCATCAGAGGATCTTCTGTGAATTAAACGCTCAATAAAAATGGTTTGACATGATGCTTTAGTGTAAAACATGTCGAGTTCATGCCGACAGGAGGATGTCCACCACCATTAACCTTCTCTGGTTCAGTGGTGCACATCGCCAGCATCATTGGAGAAACTTCTCGAATAAATCCAAACGTACAGTGATGTACTTCACTTGCAACTGGAACAATCTTCAAATAAATTGATAGAATGTCTGAAGATACTGCTGATTTAAAGATTATGCGACTTTCTTTTTTTGTTCCCCCATTGTATTGTTCATATATGGTTTTACCACTGACAATACATCATCTGAATGCGATTTACTGATGCCTACACTAAATTATGAAATCTAAATAACAGAGCTTACACAAAATAATAAGAAAAAGTCCAGCCTGTCACGTTAGAGTTCAATTATTTTATTTATTTTTTCTAGAAAATCTAACGCAAACCCACGTCAACAGCAAATAAAGCAGCAAATAAACATTTCTAAATAAAAGCTTTTTTCCCTAAAAAGGCTAATTTCCCTCATTTAATTATTAATTATTAATCATTTTTGTCATTACTTATTTAATTTGACTTATATCAAAATGTAGTCATAGCAGTTTGTCTGAAAGGACACATGTTCGGATTTCTTGCACATGATTTACACATGATCGAGAGCAGCTGAACATTTTGTTTGTACCGACTAAAGTTTTGAAAATACAAAACTTTGATGAATCTGAAAATTAACATCAGAATGGCTTTACGAGCGATTTATACAAATATTTGTTCTGCTCTTGTTTCATGAATGAGGTCCATTGACCTTGTATCTTTTTCATGGGAAAATCCCAAAGGAACCCTGACGAATTCCCTTCCGGGATTTTGGACTACAAACTGAACGGCGCTTGTAGGCTCTCATGGTAGTAGTGCTCTGGTGCTGTGGCATGTGCATCAGTGTAAAGACTCCGGGCGGATATATCGCAAAGTTTTCGCCCTTTACACCAGTGTTTATGCTGTATTATCGGTAAATGCGTTAATCGCGATAAAGAAAAAATAACGCGTTAAAATGGTTTCATTATTCGCATGCAATAATGTGTTAATTCTGACAGTTTTAACATAGTAGCTTTGCATGTGATTAAAAACACACTGAAGTGTTTACGTTAGCTGAGCACTTGGACAGGGCAATATATAGAATATTTTCATGATTTTGTTGTTGATTATAAAAATAATCAAAATCTTATATATTGCAATGATTTTAAAGCACCTTTTTATATGGTCATTAAATAGTTTTCAATGATTAGTTTGCATACCACTGACATTTTCACAGAAATTGCATTTTTCATGTATTAAAATGTTTTAGTAAAAATATATATGTAGGTAAATATTGCTGATAATTGTTATTGTGATGAATATGACAATGATAAACAATGATTAAATATAATTCTTCTTTAGTGAAAAACAGTGTGGTAAACATCCCATAACTATTCAAGGACATTTACTTAATAAATTACTCATAATATGTCTCATACTTAGGGTTAGTGATTTAAGCAAACCTTACTTCCTGTTTAAGCAAATCTTAATAATAACCCTTTGTACATGAAACCATTCTTCACAAAACCTGCCTGTGTCTTGGAGAACTGGAGAAAAAAAAAGTTGGTTTCTTACATTAGAATTAGGTTCACTTTGCTGCTGTTCCAGCGTTGGATGAGGATGTGGATAAAATGAGTCATCTTTAGTGAATTCCATGAACTTGATCTGATGTCCAGAGGTCAGATATCTGCTGCTGCTTAGCTGAGATCTCTGTGGAATGAGTGGAGTATTTCTCTGGACATTCGTCAAAGTACATGTCTTATCCTCCTCTCGAGATCCAGAGAGGCTTGTCTTTGTTACGGGGGACCCCGGTTTCATCCTCAGCTTGTTACATTCATCTAATTCACTAGGGCAGTGTCAAAGGTTTAGCCAGTACTGAGAGCTGTAGAGTAGCTCAGTGTGATTATATTTCTTGTGGGTTACCAAGACTAGTTCACCCTCCTCATTAAAAAGTGGGGGAAAAACACTTACACTTGGGAAATATATTGAGAATGAATGATGTGTTTACCCAAGCCTGATCTGTCAGTTGAGTTTTCGAAGTGATTGTTCATAAGGTTGGTCAAAGTGTTCAACTCAAAAACTAAAGTGGCATGAGTAAATTACATTTCTTAAAGGGATCATAACATGCCTTATTTTAATATGTTGCATGAGATTCACTTTTAATATAAGTAAAGTGCACAAAAAAAAGTAATATATTTGTAAAACATCATTTTCCACCCTCGTTCTGACAATCTATCAGAAACGTTCTGTTTTGGTGCTGCTTCTCCTTTAAGACTTGACAGTAAATGCCCACTATTCTGATTGGCTCTCTGCTTTTAACTGACCTGCTCTTTCTACTTGTCATCTCACAGCTCACCGCTACTGGGTGGGCTATGGAAGTGATAAGATAAAGTAGACTTTGATGTGTTGTTGTGGAGGAGGTCAGATGCAAATGTGTACCACAGTGTGACATCACAATGCGGAGGAAATAGAGTCGTTTTGCTAGCTTGGTTTCAAAAAATGCTGTATTTGCAGTGAGTATGAAGGAAGAACAATGACTACTTAAATGTCAAAAGATCATAGAAATTTTGATTATTCATGTCATGACCCCTTTAACTAATTTAAAATGGTTCAACGGTCTATTATGTAAAATTACGAATTATAAATTAGTGTATAATTAAAGAAATGATAATGCACCGTGGGGTCCAAAAGTCTGAGATCACACTGGAAATCTGGGGATTCAAAATCTAATTTAAAACAAGAACTATTGGAGGATTTTAAAAACAAAGAAAGAGTATGATGTACAGTGAATAAGAAATATTACAAATTCTGTACTATTTTTAGGTCACCAATCAAACGCCTTTGTAGCACACAAGATGCTCCACTGAAGCACACAAGATGCTCTTCTCAAATCATGCTAGACAACTTTAATCTTCAGGATTTATTCAAATGTCTGGATTCAATACCAGTTTAAATACATGGGTACATTTTAATTTGACATGAGTAAATGTTTCAATTCAACTTTTACCTAAGTTGATATGGTGATTATATAATTTGTAATACAAAATAAATAAATGCATACAAGCATATTCATTCATTATCTATTTTTGAATGGCTAAAATCTAAACACATTTTTCATAAATGACATGTTTTGTAACATTTGCTGACATTATATTTATAAATTTCATTTCAGGTTGTCAGGCTTTATGTTGCCGTCTCCCGTCGTAAGCTCTGGGTCGATCTTGGCTCTGTGGTTTACTACGGATTTTGCCGTGAGTGCCCAAGGATTTAAAGCAATCTATGAAGGTAGGAAACTTCTGTTATCATTATAAAAGCATATGTATTAAAGGAATGATTCACCCCAAAATGAAAGTTAACTTGTTCCAAATCTGTATGCTGTTTGTTGTTCTGTGGAACACAAATTAATTACAGTTATGACAACACTGAATAAGTTTAAGATGTTATAATGGATATAACAAGTTTGTAAGTTTGGTCTTAGTTGACTAGATCTGCTTACGCTGCTGCTGCAGAGAAAGTACGAAGACTTGCTATATTGAAGAACATACACAGATATAATACTGCTGCACAATTAGACGTAAACACAATCCCCTTGAAGCAGACCTAGACTGTGGTGCTGGGGAGGAGGAGGGATTCAGAGATAAATATTTTGTAGCACACTGCAGTTAAACCAGCTTGCCTAAAAACAGCAGAGGCAATTTAAAACAAATTGCTAGACAAAAGAGAGTACACAGGCAGTAAGTTATTTGGTTAACAGTTTGCATGTTTAAAGGATCCATCAGCTTGCGTCATGTAGTCTCATGACTGAACTTTATTTTAATGTGACTCTTTTTAATATAATGAGTCCATATAATGACCACGTCTGACAGCATGAAAAAAAAACAGTGCACAATAAAAGTCTAAAAGTTGTCCTCACGTCTTCTGAAGCTTCATATAAGAAACAGACTGAAATATAAGTTGTTATTCACTGATAATCTCATCTGCCAAAACTCACAATCATGTTTAGAGTCATGCATATGTCCTAACTAAACGTGATGCGCCAGTTTGGATATGCAGGATGCAAAATGAGATTTGGAAGCTTCAGAAAAACAACCTAAATTTCGGTCTGATCCTCACACACAGCTATTATGGCTTCAGAAGACTTGGAATATAAAGCAAACAAGTCATATGGACTGTTTTTTTGATGCTTGCATGGCCCTTTTTGAAGTGTGGTAACTATGAACTGTTGTTGTATGGGAAAGAGCTGCATGAAAATTGTTCTTTAACTTTCCTTTGAATGTCACAGAAAACAAAAATCAAAAGAAGATACAGGTTTTGAATGACATGGAATTATTATTTTATTTTATTTTAGGCTGAACTATATCAGTGGTTTTGCACATTTCGCCTGTTGGTTGACTGGCTTACTACCACCGTTGTTTTTCTGCCCCAGGTACATTTGGTCTAGCCATCTGCATTAATGGCAACAGCATGGTACACAAATCATTGTTTTTGGCATATTAGGTTGGATTGAAGTCTAAGTCTAGTGGTGCATATAAACATTGTTAGGGGACTGCTCATTCTGGTGTGGTAAAATACACTTTATCCTGATGTGTTTTGTATTGTTTGCTTGTCCACTCTAGATTGATTAAGCTCTGGGAAACTAGATTTACACACCCTGCAAACTCATCAATGGGCTTGTTAGATTAGCTTTGGGATTAAAATAGGCACCCTGGATGTGGATCTAATTCAATTCAGTCTTTGTTTTCTCAGAGCTATTTGTTTTATGATTTATTTTAACAGGGAATTGTTCATTTTCTGGTGAAAAGATTTAACATGTTGGATTACATATAGTGTTAAATTACAGGTTTACTAATAATTGATACATTTAGTGTTTTTACCAACAAATATATTTATCAGATCTAGTCTTAGCAGGTCTTAGTACAGATATGATTTTTAACCCTTTTTAATGTGCTGCATTTACAATTGCAAAACCAGAAAGCAGAACTAGAAAGGCGGTATCTTAGGTAGAATAAATTTTGAATAAATACAAAATTATGTCATTATTTACTCCATTATGTCACATATATATATATATATATATATATATATATATATATATATATATATATATATATATATTATATATATTAGGGCTGTCGATTTAACACGTTAATTCAGTACGATTAATTTTATAAAAAATAATGCATTAAAAAAATTAACAGAATTAATCGCAATGCCCTCGGACAGTAATAAGGAAGATTTCTGAGAAATGCAAGCTTGTAGTACCACCTGTATATTCCAGAGGGCAGTAAGTGAAAGTGAAATGTATGGCAACACGCAGTTTATACAGTGAACAAAACAACCCTTCAGCAGCAGAACAACACAAACATGCGTAAAATTCTTGCATTCGAAACACTTGAGAAAAGGCCAATGTCAAGTTGGCAGACAGAATTTGCATGCCCCGCCCCGGACATAAGGGTATAAAGGGAAGCGGTGCAGTGAGTGTCAGTCAGGATTTTGAACTGAGGAGCCAAAAATAAGGTACGGCCCTTTACAGTGGTAGGTCTAGTGCTGTGGCAGGAGGGACACAACGTCTCGTTCCTTCCCTCGGGTTACGGAGGTTACAACAGTAACTATGATGTTCCCCTTCTGTCACTCACTCTTCGTTGTGTCGAATGAAGTGACACAAGGGGTCCCATCTAAAAACGCCATGCACTGACCGTGTTACATTAACTGTCGAGACAGGTGCAAGCAGGCTACTGCGTGCTAGAGGCAACTGTGTCGGCTGCACGTAGCCCTCCCCAACGCCCCCAAATAGATGTCACATACAGACCTTAGATTCCCCACCTCCCTGAGGGGGGGGGTGCTACATGATTAGCATGGGAGCAAGCCTGGCAGCCACAGCCTTTTCTCTCACTATGTCTCTCACATAGGATGTGAAGCGGCCTTAACGCTATGAAACGTGTCGGGGAAGGCGGTCTTTCCCGGTTATATTCTTTCAGGGGGAAAAGACCCTGCGGAGGCCACATCCTGCCCAGTCTAGGGGGAGGTAAAGTGGCAAATACACCACGAGGGTTGTGAAGCCGTACGTGGGAACTGGCATGGTGGTAGGTCCAGCCTAATGAGGGGGGCTCTACAGCATGGTGACCGGGGCAGCAGGGCTGCCCAAGGGAAACGCGGATCCGCCGACAGAGGGGAATACATCACTGGGAGTTTGCCTGAGAAGGGAACTAAGCCCGTGGAGCCCGACTCCAGTACAGAGCACCTGTTAATCGTAGTGGGTCTGGCTGCGAATTGCTCCGCTGAATTTGCCGTCCAGAATGCTAAGGAGGAGAACATCCAGGGAGAGACGCTTTGTGGCTAACCTGGGATAGATGGTGCACTGGATCAACGGCGAAGGGCGCTGTGTGCAAGTGGAACACCCGGTCAGTTGTGCCACGTTACCGAGTTCTACCGGCTCGGACCTGACAAAACACAGGACAAGACCGACTCTACAGGAAATGCATACTTGCAAAGCCCCCGGGCCCCTGTGCCAGCGCGTCTGACCCGAGAGGAGCTCCTATCAGGGAGTACCAGAGAGGGCAGTGGGAGTTGTCCTGGGAGGCAAAGAGATCTATCTGTGCCATGCCGAATCAGTCCCAGATCAGCTGGACCAACTGGGGGTGGAGCCTCCACTCTCTGCTGGCGAAACCTGCCATGACAACGCATCCTCTGTCATGTTAAGGTTGCCAGGGAAGTGAGTGGCGCACAGCAACCAGTCGCGGCTGACTCTAAAGGAGATGGCGGTCGAGTTGTGACATATGATGACAGCACACGCTGCCTAGAAACCTATGTAGGGCAAGAGCTATAGCCAGCAACTCTAGGCAGTTCATGTGCCAACGCAGCCGGGGTCCTGTCCAGGGGCCAGCGACAGCATGCCCATTGCACACGGTGCCCCAACCCTGTTGAAAGTTGTCTGTGGTGACCACGATACTTCTGGACACATGCTGCAAGGGGACTCTGATCCGCAGGAAGCAGAGGTCTGTCCAAGGGTCTGATGGCAAGAAGGGGTGATTGTCACACTGTATTTGCTGTGGCGACATGCCCATCTCGGGACTCGTGTCTGTAGCCAGTGCTGAAACGGTCTCATATGCATCAATCCGATCAGTGCGGCCAAGGCTGGAATGCCATATGCCCCAGGAGCCTCTGGAATTGTTATAGAGGAATCGCTGTGCCGGGCTCGATGATAGTGAGGAACCTGAGCACTGACTGAGCGCGCTTGTTGGTGAGACGCACTGTCATTGAGACTGAGTCTAACTCCATGCCGAGAAAAGAGATGCTCTGAACTGGGGCAAGCTTGCTCTTATCCCAGTCGACCTGAAGCCCTAGACGGCTGAGGTGCCTGAGCACCTGGTCCCTGTGAGCGCATAGTAACTTTCGAGAGTGAGCCAGGATGAGCCAGTCATCGAGGTATTTGAGTATGCGGATGCCCACTTCACTTAGCGGGGCAAGAGCTGCCTCTGCGACCATCATGAAGATGCGAGGGGGCAGGGACAGGCCGAAGGGTAGGACCTTGTACTGACACGCCTGTCCGTTGAACGCGAACCATAGGGAGGGTCGGTGTCAAGGCAAGATGGAGGCGTGGAAGAAAGCGTCCTTCAGGTCTACCGCCGCAAACCAACCTAGATGTTGAACGCAGGCAAGAATATGTTTCTGCGTGAGCATTTTGAATGTGAGTCTGTGCAAAGTCCGCCAGCGCGACGGGTTGGGCAGCGAAAGCTGCACGTCCAAACTCCACACAAGGGGCCCTAATGGGACGATCGCATTTGACGTTTCGGGCGGGGCAGGTAATAGAGTGTCGGGAGACAGAAGAGCGTTCCGAGGCTTGGGTGCTGAGAAAAGACTCAAAGCACTTACCTTGATCCGCACACCCGACAGGGGGTGGGTTAGAAACTGGGGAAGAGTTCCTAGAGAGGCGTCTTCAGTGTTCATCAGCGCTGGCCTGCCGGGGTTGAGCAGTCGCAAGTCCGGAGGCGAGAGAGCTGCGTCTGGGGAGCCGGGACAGCAGAGTTTTGTGAACCTTCCGGGTCTTCGAGGGGGTTTGTGAGGTGGGGGGCGTGCGCTTCCTGTGGGGCTGAGAGCTGGGCCCAGGTTGAGGCGGAGCTGCACGCTTCTTGGAAGCCGCAGGAGGACGCCCTCGGTGGACAGACGGGGCACGGCCCGCACTGGAAGTGCGACGGGGCATGATGTGGGAGATGGCCTCTGTCTGCTTCTTCACCGCTGAGAACTGTTGGGCGAAGTCCTCGATGGTGTCACCGAAAAGGCCAAACTGGAAGACTGGCGAATTGAGAAAGCGTGCTTTGTCTGTTTCGCACATCTCGACCAGGTTCAGCCTCAGATGACGTTCCTGGACCACAAGGGTGGCCATCGCCTGCCCGAGTGACCACGCTGTGACCATCGTGGCCCTGAGGGTGAGGCCGGTCGCTGAGCGCAGTTCCTGCAGCACGTCGGGGTCAGGACTACCCAAGTTCAGTTCTTTATGTGCCTTGGCCTGGTGGACTTGCAGGAGGGCCATGGCATGCAAGGCGGAAGCGACCTGGCCGGTGGTGCTGTAGGCTGTGGAGGTCAGTGAAGACGTCATCCTACAGGCCCTGGAGAGGAGCACCGGGCGATCCCACCAGGTGGTGGTGTTTTTGGGACACAGGTGGGTCGCAACCACTCTGTCCACCTGGGGGACCGTCGTGTACCCCTGGACCGCTCCGCCATCGAGGGTAGCATGTCGGCCATTTGGGCGTCAGCCTCTGACTGGGCATGCTGACCTGAAGGTGGCAGGCCAATCGAGTCTTCTGCATCAGACGCCGGCACACTCTCCGATGCAGCACGAGCTCATCATCCAGCTCAGAGGGCTCAAGAGGATAGGCGGACTGGCCATGAGGCGAGCCGCTGTCACCCTGAGCCCGGGCGGAAGTCAACGAGCGTGCCAGGGGGAAGGTGGTTCGTGGGGACATACCTGGCGAAACCGAGCCCGCTGCCATTCCCAAATCACCTGCATCGCAAGCCGGGTCATCCTCAATCCCGTGGGAAGAAGGAGCGATGCAGGGGGTGGCTGGAGTGGTGTTCCTTCTCTCGCGACCGCAACATTGCCATGGTAAGTTTCTCGCAGTGAGAACACGAACCATCCACAAACGCTGCCTCGGTGTGATCGCAGCCCAGACACACGAGGCAGTGCCTGTGACCGTCAGGAGCAGAGAGAAATCGACCGCATCCGGGAACTACACAGGGGCGGAAAGGCATCTTTATAAAGACGCATCCTGAAAAGGAGGTTCAACGCCGCTGTGTATTGCTCTTTTAGAGAAAATTCTCTTTTAGGGAAAATTCTCTTTTAGCAGCGCTGTCGAAGCGCCCAGGGTCAAAGCTGCACTGCCGTGCAGAGAAGAAGAAAGCCTCTGCTATGCGCCATGGATTCAACAGCATACGCTGATACTAGAGATGAGAAAACCAATTGGGACTCGTAGCTCGCTGCTCACACATTCGGTCGGCTCCGAAGAAAATTTCTGAATGAACAGATGCATTTCCCTCTTTATATACCCATATGTCCGGGGGCGGGACATGCAAATTCTGTCTGCCAATTTCTCATTGTTCTTTTCTCAAAGTTCAGAGATGTATAAGACTCTCAAGAGAGACCCCTAGTGTCGCTTCTTCAACACATCTCATTCCCTCCATCAGGGAACGGAGGTTACAACAGTAACCTAGAGGTTATAGAAACAATCATTCTATGAGACTACATTATATTTTAACCCCCCCCCCCCCCCCCCCCCCTCTACAAAATAATGAATTCCTCTGTGTAAGTACTCATCCATAGCATTAATATTTTTAACATAAATTATTTTTCCAGTAAAAATTATAATTTTGAGCCCGGGACATCTGGTTGAGCTAACTTGCGATTGGGCTTCTTTTTACATTTATTTGCATACTGAATTATGATTGGGCTAATATCTTGCATCTATTTAACATTTACCCTGTAAAGACTGTGTTGTGTATTGGCTTTTGTGTACTGCTGACAGTAAACAAAACACTGTGTTTTATTTACATAAAACCAAAGTCCAAAATCTAAACTTACCTAAAACTTTAACATTATTCTTTTTTCTGCCTTCTAAGCACTAATGTTTCCTTCTGGAATTGCAGAGTCTAGTGATTCATATTGTTCACCAACATCTTTCATGTTGTACTTCTGAGGTTTAGTTTAGTCGATAATGTCATCTGTAATTTAAATGTGTGGTAATTGAGTATACAGTACAGTTGCTTTCCATTGGCTTGCTTTTATGTGTATTAGCTGAAGTTCAGTGAAGTCATGGCTGTGTATAATTTTGTGGATGTGTGACTTTTCTCTTTTATGCATTGCGACTGTGACTCTCTAGCCATTACAACCCAATCCATCAGGTTAATAGTATACTGTACAGGCGTTTCCTCTGGTGGTCCTATTGGCATGCTTTAATCTAAAAGTTATTTCTTTCTTTCTTTTCTTTTGTGGTTTTGAAGACTCTATGCCTGGAAAATTTAACTTTGCTGTTGATGTCCGCTCTGCAATGGAATCAATTGGAAAAGCTTGCCAAGGCTGCACATACATTACTGTACAAATATCAAACAAATCCATTAATAGATTCTTGAAATTAAAGTAGCAATCACTAGGGCTTGGGAATTTAAGGAATATTCGCAATATAATCTCAATAAATTCATCTTGTGATATAAAATTAAGCCATATTGATTCTAACATACTTTTTATTTGGCCATTAAGTTTCTTAAAGAGTGTCATTAGACTAGTTTTGCAATCCTTTATTGTCTCACAACTCAAGAGTATGAGAGCATTAAGACAGATGTTATTTTCGTAATTTGTATATTTCGTTCCCAGGGGAATGCTGAACATGCTACCGATTAGTGTGCCGAGCAACACCTGTTCTCCTCTAATTCACACTCTTCTTAAGCCCTTTGTGTTCTCATTATCTTTGCTAGATTTTTGTTTGGTGTGAACCTCCCTCTCTCTGCCTAGTTGGCCCTGTCTTGTGTACCTCTTCTTTGCCCACGTGTCAGGAGCTAGATCACCCTACTCTGCTGGGCGTCATTCTGCACCTCACTAAGCTTCAATGGAAGATTCCACGAATCTATTCCTGACTGCCACAAAGCACACACTCATTCTACGGCCACAGCGCATGCGCTTCTCTGTCATGACTCCCCGCTGCTGCAGCCAGTGCCGGGATCCATGACATCTACTGCTCACATTTATTGTAAATAAATCCTTTGAACTGTTCCTCTGCATTTGGTTCTATTTGTCTCACTATCGCTTGTTAGAGAACAATCTAGCAAAGTATGGACCCAGAGGAGGAATCCACTCTTCGCTCTGCCCTCTCTCAGCAGGGAGTCTTGCTGGGACGTTAGCTGGATCAATTTTTTAGGTTAAATTTGTTTTTTTGGAGTGTAGGTTTTTACTGTATTTTACTTCTTGCTTTAAAATGTTAAATCTACTTAGCTGCGATGACTGCTTGGTTGTAATGAGGTAGAAAAAATAAAATAAAAATAAAAAAAGTCAAACTTTTGAGCCATTTCAGAGCAAATATTTAATTTTATATATATTTTTTTAGCTCTACCGTCCAGCTCTAGCAGTCAATCGCACATTAAATTATCATCAGTTACACACTTGTTCTTCTAATTTTTCTACTTTTCATCAGGTAATTTACCTCAGACAGCAAAGTCTGCAACAGTTGGGGCAAAATGCCATTCAAAGAGACAGGCTACAAACTAATGAATCACAAATTCACAGGAATCAATGGTGGCCCAACTTATTGTGTGCACATTTAAATTGTGTAGTATGCAACAGTATTTCATTTGTACACCCCCATGGATTGTAGTTCAGATAATACCATCCATACATATCCCGCAGGTTTCCCAGCAGCCTTTAGAGTGGGGCTTATGGGCCATTACACACAACTAATTGTAATCTATTTGCCTGCAGTGATGAGTGCCACAGCAGTGTGCTGAATGAATGCTGAACCTCACAGCAATTGTCACTCCCTTATTACTGCCAGAAATCCAGCATGGCAACATTTACTCATTTGATCAGCAGTGCCATGCCGTGTTAGGGTTAGGGTTAGTGCAAAAGCTCTCTGATGGGTACAATCCCAACACACTCTCATAAGAAAACGACAACCTAGTGACACTGTTGTGTGTCGCATCTAAGGGTTTACCTAAGGCTAAACTTTTAGGGGTATAATGAAAATTCTCTCATCATAAACATCTCATCTGTCTTATAGCACTCAAATATAATTTTTTCACACTTTCAAAACTTGCAACTTGTCAGAGTGGTGGTATGTGAGGGAATTTTCTGTGGATGCTGATATACAGGTTGTATATCAATTTTGATTGATCAAACCTATAAAATCTAGCATTAGGGTTTATAATCATATATTTTTTGCTCATAATTATGCTCTTATGCACACAATCTCTCCCTGATATTTAAAAATACTTATAATATATTTATTTATGGTGCAATCTTCACGATCTGCTGTCCAACACTTCACAATATAGTAAATGATTGAACAAATCACATAGTGCCATCTCCAGATGATCAATGCAAACATTTATAAACGAATGGATGGCCCCAATTTCATTGAACATCTGCTCACATATTGTAATATAGTATGCGTAGTGTAACTCCATTATTCACTGCTTCATTGACTCTTTTGATCCTGTTATAAGCCTGTTTTTGTTTTAAGATCCTCCATTAACTTTTATTTCATCTATATTTGGGGAAAATTTTAAAGTCTTCACCTTTCACATTAACCAAATGCAGGCTTGATGATGCACTAACTTGATACTGAAAGCTGATAATATATGGTTATTAATGTGGCAGGAGGAGCTTTTATTCTGTCTGGCATTCATCAAGTGATTAAAACTAACTTGGGCAATCACACATGGAAAAAAAGAAACAAATTTGTACATTATACAAATCTGAGGTATATGTCTGAAATTTGTATATTGTTGTAAGGGGTAAATGGTCAGCTCGTCATTATAGAAGAAAAAAAAAACAGATGTTTAGGACCCTATTTCAAAGCTTGTTACATAGCTACTTACCAAATAAATAAATAAATGGACATCAAATATTGTTTTAAGTTTAAATAGTATATACAAAGTATTATGAGACCCTGTCCAGTACACATGCACTGACATTACAATTTGGCTTCGCTATAAACTACACATAATTTAATTTAATTTAAACCGACTGATCTCAGTTCAGGAGACTCTGTGCTGTTATTAAAGGGTCATGTGACTGAACAACATGGCGCTGATCTCAGCTGCATTTGTTTATGGGAGAAACAGCAACAAAACTACATCTGGTAAGAAACCTCATTAAGTTTTTACATTAAAAGCAGTTTGAGTCAAAAGATTACAGTCTCTAGTTGTATCTGATATGCCATGTTAAAGGGGTCATGAAATGGAGAAAAGTTTCCTTTATATTTTGACACAGATCAGCCACAACAATAAAACCACCTGCATAATATTGTGCAGGTTCCCCACGTGCCCCCAAAACAGCGCCAACCCGCATCTCAGAACAGCATTCTACACACAATTGTACAGAGTGGTTATCTGAGTTACTGTAGACTTTGTCAGTCCAAACCAGTCTGGCCATTCTCTGTTGACCTCTCTCATCAACAAGGCGTTTTCATCTGCAAAACTGCCCCTCACTGGATTTTTGTTTTGTTTTGTTTTTGGCACCATTCTTAGTAAATTCTAGAGACTGTTGTGCATGAAAATCCCAGATAAGGGAAAATACAACTCTGCTTAGATTTCTTCCTAAAAGTGTGCATAAGCACAAAAGTCAGATTTACAGTTGCATAGTTCCCTTATAAAATCCCAGCTAGCGAGAATGGTGGTGGCATAGTGGCCTATAGGACATAACTGTTAATCAGAAGGTCGCTGGTTCGATTCCCCCACAGCCACCACCATTGTGTCCTTGAGCAAGACACTTAACTCCAGGTTTCTCCGGGGGGATTGTCCCTGTAAGAAGGGCACTGTAAGTTGCTTTGGATAAAAGCATCTGCCAAATGCATAAATGTAAAAAGAAAATATGGCATTTGAGTAATTGTGTCTTATATTTAGTCTGTAAAATGAAGTATCTCATCAGAGCTTTATTGAAAAGATGCAAAGAAATGACAGCTTCTGCCTCCGATAAGGGCTGATATGGGGAGGCTTTGGTAGTGGCCAGCTCGAAAAGATAAGAATCAATTAATTTTCCTACTCGCAGCCAAATCCTGAGAAAATAGCCGGCCTGCCAAATGTGATGAGCCATTTGACCAACATTTAATCAAGCCCTGTAGAAGTGGAGTGTAATTTAAAGACAGGACAAGTGGACATATTGGATTACACTCAGGGCCTTGCCCTTGCTTATCAGAGAACTGCTGTCTTCTGTTTCAAATCTACTGTGCTCATACACTTGCTCTTTTAACATTCATTTCAAATGTCTGCTGTGGTCAGTAAGCCATCTGTTGAGTGGTGTTGCTATAGCAGGTTAAAAGCTACTTATTTGGGTGAGACTTGTGCTGTTTGTTTTGTCAATATATGCAGTTTTGGGCAAGAGTAAGGCAATTTCCCAGTAGTGGTACAGTATCTGACAAGTGTTTGGATTATGGCAGGAATGGGGAGGCGAGACCACCTCTTTCCAGTCCAAGGCCTTGAAATTTCACAATTTACACTTTAAATTACATAATTCGGTACACACGTGCTTTCTGAATGACAGGTGGCTGCTTTCAAATGCTCACATACAAATTTGCACATATGCTCCATGAAGAGTTTTCCTCGATGTAGCTGGCAATTTTAATGGTCAAATGCACTTTGTGTAAATGCCTTTCTTGGTGAGGTGTTAACGGGCACTCTTGCTCGTATGATATTGCTTAAATATATATATATATTTCTTAGAGCTGTCAAAATTAAGGTGTTAATGCATGCGATTAAAAAAGTTTAACACGTAAATTTTTCATAATCGCAATGAACACATTTACCGTTAATACTGTATTAACACTGGTGTGAAGGGTGGAACCTTTATAATGTGCCCACCAAGAGTCATTAATTCAGAAACAGACACAGTGCCAGAGCCCTTCTACCAAAATGAGTCTACAAGCTTAGCATAAAAAAGCATAACGTGGCTTTCCCATAGACATTCTATTGGGGGTACTATCATAATACTCTCCTATGATAGAACGGAGGAGGTTGTTATCTCAGTAAGTAAAATAATCTCTGACAGTGCTTCCCTGTCAGTGATATAATGATGGAGAATAGAGCTTTTAGTGCTGTATGATGTACAAAACATGGCCAGATGTGACTTGCAAGGTGTATATTAATTACCACAGAAGTAAGTCAAGTCTTAACTCTCACTAAAAAGCAGATTGAAATGTTTTTGTTGGGAAGGGCTTTTCATGATGAGTTCAAAGCAGCCCTGTTGCGAATCATTAACGCAGCTTCACTATTACTGTAACAAAGCAGATATCCATAAACTACCGGCAGATTAATATTGTGGAGGATGAGAGTTTGAGACATTTAATGCCTATTGCAATGATTATGCAACCTATGGAGAAACTAGTTCTTTCAATGAGTCCAACTCCCACTATGTCTTTTCGTAACATTTAATGTTACTTGAAGTGGTGTTATTTTAGTTTTAGATATTTTAGTAATTTCTTGTTGAAGACTTTCTTTGGAAAATGTTAATAAAGCACTATATTGTTACATATTGTTTTGTATCTTTCCTAAGATGGAAAAAAAAATACCTTTTGACAAGAAAAAAAAAATGTGTCGAATTTTAGCACTTTCAAAATCTGCGATTAATCACAATTAACAACAGAAAATATGTGATTAATCACGATTAACAACAGAAAATATGTGATTAATCATGATTAAAGTTTTTCATGACCGACAGCACTAATATACATATTAAAACGTACTGTATTTATCAATACATGCTTAATTTATTTTCATATATTTATTTACAGGGGTGAAACATGATCTTGTTTTAGAAGCAACACTGCACAAGATATTTTATATTAAGATATGTTTTCAGAGAATGTATTTTTAACATGTATTTTGTCTTACTGTACTGACAGAGTTTTTATAGTCAAAACAAGTGAAAAAAATCTACCAGTGCTGAAGAAGTAATCCAAAGTATTTAGAATACGTTACTGACCTTGAGTAATCTAACGTAAAACATTACAAATTACATTTTACAGCATGTGTTCTGTAATCTGTAGTGGAACACATTTCAAAAGTAACCCTTTCACCCTTGTGTATGTATACAAAAAGTAAACTTAATTGATTAATTGTTTCAATCAAATTAATAGTAAAGATTATTTAATACAAGTAATTATATATATATATATATATATATATATATATATATATATATATATATATATATATATATATATATATTAGGGCTGTTGATTTAACGCGTTAATACAGTGCGATTCATTGACATACAGTGCGAAACTATATTTAACTTGACACAGTGACCTAAACATTTTATGTTAATGATGCAACACACCGAGACGGGTGTGATGGGCCCTTAAACAAGCCCTCATAATAAATCTCCAACTGATTGACAGATTCACTTGTGAAATGGATTGCTGTGAACTGTGTGCCAATGATTGACTTATGATCAATAATATGGTAATAAACAATACATTGTATTCTAAAACCGCTTTTTGTATTGTCTTATTAATGATATATATAATAAATAGCTTTTTTATTGAATCTTTTTTTTTTTTTTTGTATTTACATTTTTTTATTTACACTCGATTGCCTAGCATACAGATTAGTCAGCAAATCCATCAGTGCAGCAGTCAAGTGCTCAGCATTATTTGTCTTTGCTGCTCTTTTTGCTTTTATTTCACCCCTGAAATTTTCACTGGGGATTAAGCTGTACTGCAGAATTTGCTATGAAGGAATTCCCATGACATTTCGGCTGGAATGTGTTCTCCACATGGCAGCACAAGGAGGCTGTGTGTGCCTGCCTTTACGTATGGCATGTCTAGAGGCACTTTTTAATAGCACAGAAATGTGCTTGAATTGCTTCATTTAAAATTGTTTGAACTGCAAGAAGGACACTCTCAAAATTATGTTTTCCAAAAATGAAACGTTGTTTTTCCACTTCCATTAGAGGACATATTTAGTTAAATATTTAATAAATGTTAGCAATACTATGTGGCAGCCTAAAGCCCATGGAGTGTCATCACACTATCTTTATCATTTTGTTAGTATAACAAAATATTTGGATTATCATACATGTGGTAAAATAAATAAATAAATTAAAAAAATTGTAAAATGTGTTTATTCATATGAACTATTTTCTAGATTGCATGCTTCTGACAAAGTGAAGTTGCTCTACTCTTTTTGCTAAAAGATGATACTGAGAGTGCAAGCATAGAACCTATTTATTGAAAGTGCTGTTAAATTCGGAAGGAATAATAAATCTACCGATAGTCTACCATATCAAAGTCTCCATTTAATAAGGTTTATTTGTTTGTAATAGTCTTTACAGGTGCTGTAGTTAAAAACGAAAACTCAATGTTTCTGCTTTGAAATGGTTTAAAAAGTGGATTTCTTTAACCTATCATTTTAACTGAACAGACATTGTAGCCAAGAGCGACTTTGACAAGAGCCAAATTGTTATGGCCACATACCAAACAAACCACATACCAGTGACAGGGTGTTGAGTGTCCAATGCACTTTGATGCACGAGGGCAACGAAGGCTATCACGTCTGGTCCGAACTGACAGAAAGTCTATTGTGGCACAAGTCACAGAAAATTTTAATGATGGTAACGGGAGAAATGTTCTCAATCAGACTGAGCATCTGTGCTGGACCAACAAGTCTGATCCACGGCGGCTCCACCTCACAACTTACAGGACTTGAAAATCTGCTGCTAATGTCTTGGTGCCAGATAACACAGAACACATTCATTGCTCTCATAGAGTCCATGCCTCGGCAGGTCAGTGCTGTTTTGGTGGTACACGGAGGACCAGCAGTATATTAGGCAGGTGGTCATAAAGTTTTAGTTCATCTGTGTATATATATATATATGATATGACACAATGTCTTCCAAGAACATTTTGGAGAAATTACTCAAATGGCAATTTGTTGAATTAGAGTTTCCATTTTTTTTAAATAGACAGTTTGAACTAAATTATGGAAATCCATCAAACTTGCCAACTCAAGTCATTTTTTGCTCTTGATGTTTAAATCAGAGACGTTATTAAAACATTAAAACAACTTAATACTCTCATTCTCTCAAGCTACGTGCCAAGGAAGGATTGCATAACTTGTCAAATGGCAAATTAGAAAAAAAAAACCTTAACAGCCAAATAAAATAAACACATTAATGTAATTTCAATATCCAAGGTATTACATTTTATTTAGCTTAAAAAAACATTGCGAATATATAATGAATACTTGATATATCACCTAGCCCTAATATAACATTAAAGATGCCTTTTATCATGATTACTTACATCATCACTTTGCACCACGAGATTACAGTAGCATTGTTCTGCATTGATCTTTGAGAAACAATGATGATCAACACATCAGCCTCCCTAACTGTCGCCATTAATACATCACTATCAGTCATCAAATATTGATTCCACTTGCTGTGGCCAAAAACACCTCAGATGCCTCGTTTAATTAAATCGATGTCAAATTCCAGTCCAACTAAATTTATGACTTGGTTGTTAATATTCAAATATATCGATTGACCGGGGTCAATATGTTCAAGGACAATCTCCCTAGAACTTGTGTCCTTTCCACAATCCATTAAAATCGAATCCCCTTGCCTTTAATAACAGTTTTCTTCAAAGTCTGTTAGCCGTGCACTGAAATGGCCACTCTTTCCTCAGGGAACTGAGGTGAGTTCCTCATACAGGTCTACAACATTTGAAATATTGCACTTATGAACAACAATATATTTATTTATTTTCCTTCCAAGTAAAATACCAGAAGGCAAGAGTGGGATTTTACCTCGGTTCTCTCCTGTCCTTTGTATTATGGTGATGTTGTAAGCTTTCGCCTGAAATGAATTGCATTTCCTGGTATCTGGGTTTATATGCAGTATGTTCCGTTCTGTGTTTTTGTATTTGTTTTTGTTGTGAAACAGTTTTTGGATATGTAAAAATGTAGCTCAAAATTCCAAAAGTGTTGCTGTCTACTGTCAACTTAGGCAGCTGACTTTTAAGGTAGCATCCTAACTTAAAGGAATATTCTGTGTTCAACACAAGTGAAGCTCAATTGACAGAATTTGTGGCATAATATTGTTTACCACAATTTGTTTTCTTGCCAGTCCTTTTCTTTAAAAAATCTGCACTCAAGTGATGCACTTGCAATGGAAGTGAAAGGGGCCAATCCGTAAACATTAAATTACACTATTTCAAAAGTATAGCTGCAAGACGTAAACAATATGTGTCTTAACATAATTTTATTGTGATAAAATCACATACTAACATTTACTGTGAAAAATTATAAGCTTCATATTTCTGCCAAAAATTGGCCCCATTTACTTGGCGAGATGATTTTTGCGGTGATTAACATTATGCAATCTTAAATTGTAATTACATTTTTTTTATTTCCTTTTAATGGAACTTCATAAGTGACAGATTTGGAATGCTCTACATAGTCAACACACTGTGTATCATACAAACAACACTCCTCATACAGTAGTGGACAGCATGGTCGACTAATTCATTTTTTAACAGAGTTTGACATTAGCATGTTGCTAAGCTAACTCTACAATAACATATAATAAGCATACAATACATAGCACTCACGCACAACTATTGTGCACATTTTATGCTTGTAAACTTTTACATGTATAATTGATAGTATGTTTTATTTTTTTTTCACTGAGCTTGTCACAACCCTAACAGAACTTCTAGAGTTCTGGCCATCAAGCTGCAAACTTTTGCAAAGCCACAGATTTTCACATGCAAATGAGCTTGTGATTCGCTGCAAATGTTTGCCCTGAGTTTGGAGCTCTTCACCAGTAATTCTGGACCTGCAACAAAACTTTGAAAGCAATATACAATTTGTCGCAAGTTTGCCGCAAAGCTCATTTAATTCTCATGTGAAAATTATCGGTGACAAATTTGTGGCACATTGGTTCAATTTGCCATGCACTCTTGATTTTTGTAAGCGAATGCATTCTGGCATTGCTTTTTCCTCAGAGGATATATACAATGTTGTCTTAGAATTTTTCCAAAACAGGTATCTTAGTAGGCAGCATAATCCTCCTGGTTACTTATTTGTAACATATTTCGCATCTTAAATGCATGAAAATGCTACCACTTTTAGGCAGCCTACTAGACAAACAAACTTCATGCATACAACTTTAAATGAATAATCCAGGATAAATATGAGTTAAACTCTATCAACAATCTACAATCTGTATTAACCATGTCTTTTTTGGGCAGAAACCATGGTTTTAATACAATTGTCCACAGTTTAATATAGTACTATTGTAGTAACCATGACTGTGACTTCTTTTTGCAGAAACTATGGTTTTACTTCAATTATTACTATTATAAAACTATTATTTCACATAGTCTATTTATTTATCACAATGTGGGTATACTGTTAGTGCTCTCTACTTATTCCAGTACTTTAGGCCACTTCCATCTGTTTGACCTCTCTTTTAAATATTTCCATATTCAAATTTTATCCATACGCCTTAAGAAAAATGAATCACCTTCGATCCATTTGCATGCAAACTGCACTTTCAAAATGCTCACATGTAAATTTTGTCTATCATGATGGACAGTCATTGAAAGAGATAGAAAGAGATTGTTATTGAACACTTGAGGTCTCCGCAGTTACTATTTTGGGGGTGAAAAGAAGATTCTTCATTGCACTTGAGAGTAAAACCAATCCGCCCGACCACCTTCTGATATTATTCTGAAACATGTTACAGAGCTGAGAAATACGATGGCTCAGAGCACTTATAAATAGAAGGCAAAGTGTTCCTTCAGCACAGTAATGGCATCCTGAGATATTGTCTCTTGCTGCGTAAAGTACTTTGTTTTTTTTCTCTTTGCTTTAGGCGGCTTGCAGGTTGTTGATCTTTGTAATTCGTTTTGAAAATCACCAGAACTATAAGACCGCATCTTTACAGATGATTTGATTATTTCATTCAGATCTCCGGCAGCCATAACCACTTTTGTTAAAGGAACAGTTCACCACAAAATAAACATTCTGTCTGAATTTTATTGACATCATTTTCTTTCTTTCTTTCTTTCTTTCTTTCTTTCTTTCTTTCTTTCCTTTTCTTATGAATCATATTATTAGTCATAACAATATCATCCTTACAAAAGTGAGGCCAGACAGTGAGTGTGTGAATGTGTTCTCCCCACAGCCTTTCTGAGAAGATATGCATTAATAAGCTCACTCTGTAGTGTGCTGAATTAGTATGCAGCACTGCTGTCAGTCCTGAGTCTAGTGCCAAAGCCCTCGAACTCACTAGCCACTTGATAGCATATGTGAAATGCATTAACTTCACTTTAATTTCTCAACCTTCACACTTCATAGCTAATGTATGCTCGGCAGTTCTAGCTCTACCTTACCTGGAGTTTGTCAGCTTAAAACTCAATTTCCATGATTTACTCCATCAACTAACTGTCTTAAAATTCAATTCACATAGGTTGGCATCTTTATGAAAGATAATTCTGAGTAATTAAAGATTAACAAAAATGCAATAGATTTGAGAATCACTAGAAATGAAAAGGAAATTCATAATATTTTGTAATACATTCAAAATGTAAAGTACAGCATACTGAGAAAAAGAACAGCACTTGAATATGAATATGACTTTCACCTAATGTGGTATAATGTCTTGTGACCAGACTGTATAAACATGGCGATAGACGGATCCAGAATTGTAGAAAACCATATAAATATGAGTCTAAAGCACATAATTTGTAATCGGAAGGTTGCTGGTTCGATCCGCAGCCACCACCATTGTGTCCTTTTTGCTCCTGGGGGATTGTCCCTGTAAAAGTGCACTGTAAGTCGCTTTGGGTAAAAGTGTCTGCCAAATGCATAAATGTAAATGTAATATAAATTATATTATATATATATATATATATATATATATATATATATACCTCATAAAATTTGAGTCTGTGAAAAGTTCAATAAACAGAAAGTCAAATGAAAGTTACCAAAGCAAAATGTTCTATGGAAGCCAAAGAAAAATACATATATTTTTTAAAATACTTTCCACTATCCCTGCTTAAGATGAAGAGTCAGCCATATGCTAACCATTTATAGGTTGATTCTCCAATAGGTGTAAACACTAGGGATGCACCAAAATTTCAGTTTTGGACAATTATGTTTATTTCGGTGCATCACAAGTAAACACTAATATAATAAAAATAACGATACATTTGTTCTGTATAGCACCTTTCCAAAGCTCAAGGACGCTGTACAGAAATTAAACTTAAAATATTAAACAGAGAAACATATAACAAATATACATTGCAAAACTATGAACAATGGGAGAGAAGCTAAGCATATTTCAAGCAGGTGAGACACAATCCCAGAGAGGCCGATAGTGAACATACAACAGATACATTGCAGTCTGGAGCAGCACAGACGAAAATACAGTCACAGAGCAGGGGGTGCATTGCAACCAGCCCCTTTACACTACCAAATTGTTATGTATGGGCTTGTATATATATTTCATATATATTAATTTTGTTTGAAATATATAATTAGACGCAGACAGGGCAATAACCTCAGAAGAACCTCAGAATTAAATTGCACTTGACCCAGCCCATTGGCCCATTGTCCCTCTCCTTGTCTGTAGTCCCCACATGCTTCAAAACTTCCACCATTGTGCCTGTACCAAAGCAATCAAAAATCACTTGTTTAAATGACTGGCGTCCTGTTGCTCTGACCCCCATCATTAGCAAATGCTTTGAGAGGTTAATCAGAGATCACATCTGCATTGTGCTGCCCACCTCACTGGACCCACTGCGGTTTGCCTACCGCAACAACCGCTCCACTGATGATGCCATTGCATCTACAATACACACTGCTCTCTCCCACCTGGAAAAAAGGAAAACATATGTGAAAATGCTGTTTGTAGACTACAGCTCAGCAATCAACACCATAGTGCCCTCCAAGCTTGATGAGAAACTCCGGGCTCTGGGCTTAAACAGCTCGCTGTGCATCTGGATCCTGGACTTCCTGTCAGGCAGAATGTCAGGTGGTTACAATGGGCAGCAACATCTCCTCATCACTGACCCTCATCACTGGAGCCCCGCAGGGCTGTGTTCTCAGCCCACTCCTGTATTCCCTGTACACACATGACTGTGTGGCAACACACAGCTCCAGTGCCATCATTAAGTTTGCTGACGATATGACGGTGGTAGGTCTGATCACTGACAATGATGAAACAGCCTACAGAGAGGAGGTGCACACTCTGACACGCTGGTGTCAGGAGCACAACCTCAACCTCAACGTCAGTAAAACCAAGGAGCTTGTGGTGGACTTCAGGAAGAAAGACCGAGAATGCCCCATCACCATTAATGGAGCACCGGTGGAGAGAGTCAGCAGTTTCAAGTTCCTCGGTGTCCACATTACTGAGGAACTCACATGGTCCGTCCACACTGAGGCCGTTGTGAAGAAGGCTCACCAGCGCCTCTTCTTCCTGAGACGGCTGAGGAAGTTTGGAATGAACCAACACATCCTCACACGGTTCTACACCAGTACTGTTGAGAGCATCCTGACTGGCTGCATCACCGCCTGGTACGGCAATAGCACCGCCCACAACCGCAAAGACCTGTAAAGGGTGGTGCGAACTGCCAGAAACATCATCGGAGGTGAGCTTCCCTCCCTCCAGGACATATATAACAGTGTGAAAAAAGCTCAGAGGATCATCAGAGACTCAGCCACCCGAGTCATGGTCTGCTCTCACTGCTTCCATCAGGCAGGCGGTATCGCAGCATCAGGACCCGCACCAGCCGTAATCAGACTTTTGAACACTTGATCTCTCACGATCAACAATCAGCACTGCACTTCATTAATCTATTATCTCACACTGGACTGTCATAAATTATATTCTCTGTATGTACTACTGTATATTTTTTATTTTTTTATATACACTTTATATACTTTTTTTATTGTATGTGTATTCTATATTGTGTGTTTGTTTAGTGTACATTGTATATTATTATTGTGTTGTGTAATTGTGTTTACATTTGATATGTAAATTGTGTTGTGTAAATATGTTGTTATTGTAAAGTGGTTTATGTCTCGTCACTGTCATGACTGCTATGTTGCTCGGAACTGCACACAAGACTTTCACCTATTGTTGCACTCGTGTACATGGTAGCGTGACAATAAAGTGATTTTATTTTATTTTATTTGATTAGCGCTTTACACATGTGTTTTCACTAACTCATTTGTGCCTAGATTTAGTGCATGTTTGCACAAACTTCATGGCCATGCCCATTGACTTTGCGTGTATAATGTATCACACAGCATAGCACTGAAGACATGGCGCTCTTAAAATAGTTGAGTATAGATAAACGGTAAACTCTATATACTGTAGACTATGTAACATCATGATAGAATCTTAAATACTTCATAAAACCATAAGTATGCCATGTGCTGTGTCATGATCTTTGATTCATTCTCTTTATAAATCTTTTTGTGTAATTTCATTTAGCACCATCTTAGTTCAAATTGACCACATCTGTCAAGCTCCAAAAAGGGAGAAACACATCATAGAAGCATCATAAAATTGGTCCCTGTTCTGAATCCATACAGTGACCTTGTCTGAGGTACAGAACAAAATTTAAGTCATTATTTACAAGTACATCTAGGTAAAGCCGATGTGCTGCTGTCCATGGAGCTGTGCACAATTTTTTTGTGTGCACAAATTAAGCCTAGGACCATACTTACTGCATTAAACAATGTCTCGCTGCCATTATTACCCAATATATGGTTCCAAAGCACGTTTCAGTAGATGAACAGTACAGATTTTCACAGTTCTAAGCCATTGTTAATGGCACAGAGCAGTTATATGCTTCTAAATAACTGCTTGTATTTCCATTCTAGCTTGGCAGAAAGGTAATGCGAATATCTTAAACAGATATTGTGTCAAAGTGTGTCTTAGAGATAGACTCATAATGTACTATATAACTGCACTTTTGGATTACAGAATATAATTAGCAGCACTGAGTTACGTTTTCACAGAAAGGTTGAGTAAAGGCTGATAAACAACACTTAATTAAGTGCTTTCATGTGGATTAGAGCTCAGTTTGTGAGGAAAGGATATTTGTAAGGAGAGAAGCTGAATTTAACTCACTTCAATCATCAAAATTGCTCAAATTTTAATGCAGCAATACTAAATGACATGAAAAGGAGGGTGACCCACACACACCGGCCAACTAAATTTCAAGCAGAGTTAAATATTCTTGTTCCATATTCATAGATGTCATTGGCATACATATATTCATCTCATTCCCTTGCATCACATTTTTGAAAGCTTTCTATGCAGCATTAGAGACATGCATAAAATATAGGACCCAACACCTACTGATAAGCTCAAGGGAATCTTTTGTAGTATACTGCTATTGTATGTCAAGAGCCATTCGAAGTCAATGCAGAAAGCATTTTCTTTACATAGATGCGGAGTGACATATGATGCAGTTGTTTTTCTGCATCACTGGTTTATTTCAAGCAAGCAGGTCTGTAATTTTGGGAAAAAGCTCTCTGTTAACATTTCCATGCATTTCATTGGCAGTTGCTTGTTTGGAGTATGCCACCCCAGAAGTTTCAACAAAGAAACATGCTTTTTTGCCCACAATCTTAAGCCCAGAGGTTTTTTTGCAGTGTAAACATCGCTGGTTATGTAGCTGGTTATTAGGAAGATGAAGTGTTGAGTTGTTGTATTCCTCTCTCATCTCTGATATAATTCAGAGAAATAGGCAACTGCAGTGGAAGAGATGCTTCTCGGTTGCTAAAGCCTGTCTTTAACTCAGCTCTCCCCCTGCTGCTGACTCTATATTGATAGGCTTAGAGCTTGCAGAAGATGCTTCTGTGAAGATAAACACACATATATCTAGAGCTGCACAGAACCCGGTGACAGTCAGGCCGTCTCCAGTGAAGTATAGAAATGATTTTTGGCACACACTGGGTTTAGGGGGTTGGAGTAATTAAAGTCTGAGGTATAGGGGAAGATTGGTGTGTGTGTGGGGGGGGGGGGCGCTTATCTGTATTTAGGGGCACAGTTGGTGTTTAGGTTGGCAATGTATCAGAGTAGAGAATGTATGCATTCAAAATTACTTCAAAATTAATTAATAAAAGATTCTTCATACATGACAAAGGACGTCTTCTCTGATAAACGTTGTAATGGTGGCGGCCCCAAAATATACCTAAATAAGTGTCACTTTTAGACTATCAAAACATTCTTAGTCCCTGGATAGCTCTAAAGAAAAACACCGGTACACAAAATAT
The DNA here is from genome assembly GCA_032164185.1 of Moxostoma hubbsi. Classification (NCBI taxonomy): domain Eukaryota; kingdom Metazoa; phylum Chordata; class Actinopteri; order Cypriniformes; family Catostomidae; genus Moxostoma; species Moxostoma hubbsi. The sequence goes on along the minus strand of JAVLUX010000083.1, from coordinate 2,265,132 downwards.
TATTCCTTTTTTTTCATTGCTAAATTAGTTTTCACTCCAAATAGAAACATTATATAATTACATTACATTGTAATAACTTTCCATGAGGTATATAACTTTAAGTTTACCCACACGGTTCAAAGTTTGAAAACAACACCCACACAACCAAATCAACAAATACAAAGCTCACATAACCAACTGAGTGTTTAATTGTGTGTGCATATGAGTTTGTGTGTGTGTGTGTGTGTGTGGTGGGGGGGGACAGTGTTCTTGAAGGTGTAAGGTGGAGAGAACTTCAAAATAAGGCCTTAAAGAAAATGAATGAGCAGGACTGGGAAAAGGCTTTGTGTACATGAGCAAGTGCTCTTGGTCAGCTGCATGTCGCATTAGCATCCGTCCGAAGTGCATGGGGTCAGTTGACGAGCCATCCGCAGCAATACAGTCCTTTACAGTCTTCCTCAATGCAGAGCACGTCAGCGTCTGACCATTGGTGAAACCTCCAACAATGCCGCTCCACAACGAGACCTCAATCGATGCAAAATGCCTTTGCTCGATTTTTAAACTCACGCTGGACGCCGTCTTTCTTGCAGTCTTTCATTTAGCTCTTGTTTGGCAGAAGTTTGATTTTATTTTGAGTCAAACCAGATATAATAAGCAGAGTTTGCATTAAATATATATTAAATAAATATAAATATATTTTTTTTTATTATTAATCATCTTTACGAGGTTCATATCTCATGTCGTGCGGAGTGTATGTGAATGAGTTGTTCTCAGCAGAGTGTGTGAGAAGGTGGCACTTGTTAATACAGAAATAATGCAAAGGTACAGGCCTCAAATCTGAAGATTTTTTCAAATGGAAACTACAGTGCATTCATAAAATATTCAGACCCCTTCATTTATTTTTTCCATATTTGTCTATGTTGCTGCCTTATTCTAAAATGCTTTAAAAAAAAAAAAAAAACATCAGTCTACACTCAATACACCATAATGACAAATGAAAAAACTGACAGAGCTTGAGATGATCTGCAGAGAAGAAAATACCCAAATCCGGGTGTGCAAAGCTTGTCATATCATACCCATGAAGACCTGAGGCTAATCAGGTAATCGCTGCCAAAGGTGCTTCAACTAAGTACTGAGGTAAGGGTCTGAATACTTCTTTTTTTATTTTTAACGAATTTCCAAAGTTATCAATAATCTGGTTTTTGCTTTGTCATAATGGGATATGGAGTGTAGATTGATGTGAAAAAAAGGCATTTTAGCATAAGGCTAAATGGGTCTGAATACTTCCTGAATGCACTGTATGATGACTATAGGTCCTCTTTTCACAGACATGTCCTCTTTTTCAAACCTTAATAAAGCATCCGATCAGGATTTCTATATTCCCTATATGTCCAGGATTTGGCTGTTTTCATATTTAATTGCACATCAAGAAACACGATGAAATCTAGTGCATTATATTTGTGGATTATCTCTCTCTGTGTGCTGTATATATGTGTCTCCCTCTCTCCCTTTCACATACTCACATACAGGGCGCATGCAGCATTTTACCATGTAAATGTGTGTGACTGTGTACTCATCATTACTGGGATTGCTGTCGAAACCTAATTTCCATACTCAGATTTTTGTGAGAAATTGATTTGCATTAGGTAAACACAGACTGTTCTGCCATTTTTGACTGTTGTTAGTGATATTTTAGTGTTTGGTAATGTGAATAAGCAGTGAAGCAGAAGTCTGTAGCATACACACTAGAATAGCACGCATTGGAATAACATAAGTATTATGGGTAATTTCGCTACTTGTGAAAAAGGTGGATAGTCACAGCTGAAGGGCATTTTTAGGCACGACGCAAAGTGTCTAAATGCTTTTATAAAATGATCACCATATGGTAAACATATTAAGGACACAAAGGTTCAATACAATTTTTAAATTTGTAAGTAAAATCATGCCAATCAAATGCCATCCTTCCGGCAGAAAATATAGTCCATGGCAGTAAAAAGTAAACTGAACATTTCTAGGCAACATGAATATCTGTCAGCTATTGGTGCTGAGTGAGAGTGATACCATTATGATACCATTACCATTCATTTTCATGAATAAAGGACGGCTGATGACCATCCAGCATCCAGGAACGGATAGATTTTTAGAAAATGAAATCCGACATGAAAAGCAAATCTTGAGTCGCTTCGATAACACTTACATCTCACGTGTCAGCTTGCATGTTTGACTGGCCTCGAGCTGATGTCTGCTGAGTCCAAAGTCCAACACTCTTATCAGGTGAGCTTCCGTGGAGGCTAATAACATTGGAATAAGTGTGTAAATGTAGGTGAGTCTGTAATACAAGCATTAAAATGCATCACTATATCATAACATAGTAGTGTGTGCGTAATAGTGTGTAAAATAAGTGTTTCAAATATTCTGAATCATTCATTGTATGAATTGTGTGAAAGTGAATGAATAGCACAGTTGGTGTAGCACCTCTAGTATTAATATCACCAGGAAACTGTGACGAAACGTAGAATTCGGCACGTAAAAGTCGGTTTGATTAAATGTTGTTACAGACCATTTCATGTATGTAAACAAAAACAAATGAATTAGAATGTTCCAAACGTATTTCCAGATCCTTCCAACAAAGTTTATCTTTTTCAAGGTATGTCAGTCCACTCGGCAGCCATTTTTGGAATGCTCTTGGGCAGACATAGGCAGCTATTTTTCTACGTAAACAAGCATCATGACAGCTCCTATCTACTTGAATGTGAGAAGAATTTAAATAAGCATTAAAATCGTATTGGTCCGAGGCACATGTAGCGCAGACTTCACTCGGGCTGTCACCGCTCTGTTCCTGGACTTGCGAAGACACCAGAAGGTAGAGACCGGTCTCCCAAGAGGCGTGCTCGGTGTTTAAAGGCAATGGTGATGAGGCTGTATTTATGAGGCGTTGACTGTTGGCTGCCATTGTGCGTTCCAATTTCTTCCATACGTTTAATAGGAGTGGCCCGTCTCTACTAAATTGCCTCAGCTTTGACAAGCAGGAAATGATCACGGAACAGTGACGTTGCTTGACGACACCAGCGAACATTCCTTGAAATGGTATATAGGAATATTCATTCTTTGAGACTAGGTTGGTAAAAAGTTTTAGATGCTGTCAATGTGTCCATATTGTACTTTTCAGCATATATCCAAATGTACAAAATGTACGTTGAAATGTTAGGAATGAATAGTGATGAATAATAATGAGATCAGACTGGAAACTAACACAGATTAGCCACAGAGCCTGCATGACAATTAATTTGTGTTTGAACAGTTAGCTTCTGCAGTTAGCCCCTGCTAATTATCTTACAGTGTGTAGTATTGTATTGTGTTGTAGTTTGATAGTAGATATTTAACTAAAGCCCATTCTTCGAAGGCTCTTAACAGTGTGAAATAGATTTATGATTTTTCCTGTCTGCTATACGAAGTGGTATTTAGGGTTCAGATGATTGGCTCAATAATCTTAAATAGCAGCTAAACCATTAAGATAAATGGGAATGCTAAAAGATAGACAGAAGGATTTCTAATACTCCTTGAGAGAGCTAACAGCTAACAAAGTCTCTCCAAACCGTTTGATGTCAAGCTTACTTTACTTTGAATGCTTTCCTTGAAGTAGCAATTATCATTTTGGACTGTTTAACAGAATTGTGCTAAAGTGCTATTCAGCCAATTTGTTCTTGAAATTTTGCATAGCGGACACTTTGGGATCACCAGTGGAAAATTGTTGAGCTTGCTATTTATATCCTGTCATGTGGGGCAGTCCTAATTTTGGTAACGTGCCACGCTGATCTGTTTGTGTCAAACCAGACTGGGGTCGATATATTAAATTAATGCAATGTTGATTTGTTGCTTCACTGAGCGTTGGATTGAAATTCAACTAAAAACCTTTAATGTCATGCACCAATTGTGTCACACTCTTGGCATCCATATGTAGGAGCTGGCACTGAAAAAGAAGTTTAGTTTGTATTTATGAAAAATCAATGCTCGGAGAGAACGCCATCTGCGTGCTGGCAATAGAATAAGCAGCTTTGATAGGACTCCCTATCACATATCCAAGATCTTACTGTGCCATTTAGATGTAAAGCATTAATAAAGAATGCCTCATCCAACATACCAACAACATGGCAAAGCATGTGTCAGAAAAGTTTACTGTTGTTACCTTTGCAGTTTTAAGAGAAATGTTAACTCTCTGTGTATTTGGGATTTCTCAATTTCAAAATTAATGAAATAATTTAAAAGAGACAAATTTAGTGATGTTTTCATTTGTATATCATTTTTGCCATGCTGTGATAAGACAAAACGAAGTCTACAGTGGATATCTGTGGTTAAGTTGGCATCACTATACTATTGTATAGGAGATGTGAAAGGGAAGCGAGTTCAAATTTGATTTTGTGGATGTTGGATACACACTTTAGGTTTCCAACCTCAATAATATACCATGACTGTGAATTTTGTACTGTATAATGCTGTGTATGATTTAAAGTCAAATGTGGTTATCGCAGACTTCTGACAATGGGCTTCCATCCTATAGGAACGAAAAATCACAGATGAGATCTCTCTAACATCTCAGTTGTTTCTCCACGACAGATTAAATTGAGACTTTTCAGTCTCTACTAAACCTTGTATGCTTTTAAGCCAGCATGTCAGCGTTCTCATCAAACTCAATGTGATATAAGCAAAATCTCAACATAAACATTGAAAATCTGTCCAAAGATCTTGACACCATGGAAACTGTAGCCTATAATACATATAAGAAAGAGAAAGGGCCTCTTCCCTTAGTTACTCTTGATGATGCCATTAAGCTTTCCTAGCAGCATAATGTATGTTTTTCCACAAAGCACAGAGAGAAGTGATATATACTGAGGTAACATACTGAATATATTACCACAGCAATTATTAACCCTTAAATATATGTGAATTTCACCAAACACTCTTACATATTAGGGTCTTTAGAGACCCGGCACATATACAGTATCTATCAAAAATGGATTAACAAAATCCTAGAAAGTAAAATTGTATCAATATGTTAAAGACAATTGTTCATGTTTTATTCTATATCAAAGAGATGATGCAACTAATCAGGACAAATCTACAACAGGATTAATTGCTTTACACTTAAATTTCATGAGATGCAGCTGGCTGTCAAAAATATTTTGAGCTACACGTAACACATAAGATTTCTCAGGCACTTATAAAAGGGATATTTCACTCAAAAATTCTCTCATCATTTATTCACCCTAATGCCATCCCAGATGTGTATGACTTTCTTTCTTCTGCAGAACACAAATTAAGATTTTTAGAAGAATATCTCAGCTCTGTGGGTCCATACAATGCAAGTGAATGGGTGCCAACATTTTTATAAGGCAGCATAAAAGTAATCCACACGACCCCAGTGGATAAATCCATATCTTTAGAAGTGAAATTATAGTTGTGTATGTGTGTGTGTGTGTGTGTGTGTGTGTGTGTGTGTGTTAAAAAAATATCAATATTTAAGTAAATTTTTGCTCAAAATTCTTCTAATTGCCCAGTAAGGGGCGTATGCATAAAGAATGTGAATGTGCCAGAAAACACAAGAAGAAGAAAGTTAAAGATAACGTGGAGATTAACTGAGCAGGGATAAGAATTTATAGTTAAAATGGCCTACAAATATTGATCTGTTTCTCACCCACACCTATCATATTGCTTCTGAAGACACTGATTTAACCACTGGAGTCATATGGATAACTTTCATGTGACCTATGTGATTTTTGGTGTTCAAAATATTGGCACCCATTCACTTGCATTGTATGGACCAAAAAAGCTGAGAAATTATTCTAAACAGTAAAGTAACAGAACTAACTAAAGTAACAGTCAGTATCTGGTGTGGCCACCAGCTGCATTAAGTACTGCAGTGCATCTCCTCCTCATGGACTGCACCAGATTTGACAGATCTTGTTGTGAGATGTTGCCCCACTCTTCCTTCAAGGCACTTGCAGGTTCCTGGATATTTCTGGGGTGAATGGCCCTAGCCCTCTCCCTTCGATCCAACAGGTCCCAGATGTGCTCGATGGAACTGAGATCCGGGCTCTTCGCTGGCCATGGCAGAACACTGACATTCCTGTCTTGCAGAAAATCATGCACAGAAGGAGCAGTATGGCTGGTGGCATTGTCATGCTGGAGGGTCATGTCAGGATGAGGCTTCAGGAAGGGTACCACATGAGGGAGGAGGATGTCTTCACTTTAACGCACAGTGATAAGATTGCCTGCAATGACAACAAGCTCAGTCCAATGATGCTGTGATACACCGCCCCAGACCATGACAGACCCTCAACCTCCAAATCGATCCCGCTCCAGAGTACAAGCCTCGGTGTAACACTCATTCCTTCGACGATAAACACAAGTCCGACCATCACCCCTGGTGAGACAAAACTACGACTCGTCAGTTGAAGAGCACTTTTTGCCAGTCCTGTCTGGTCCAGCGAAGGTGTGTTTGTGTCCATAGGCGATGTTGTTGCCAGTGATGTCTGGTAAGGGTTACAAGCCCTCAGTAAAGCCCTCAGTCCAGCCTCTCTCAGGTTATTGCGGACAGTCGGAGCACTGATGGAGGGTTTGTGTGTTACTGGTGTAACTCGGGCAGTTGTTGTTGCATCCTGTACCTGTCCCGCAGGTGTGATATTCGGATGTACCGATCCTGTGCAGGTGTTGTTACACATGGTCTGCCACTGTGAGGATGATCAGCTGTCCTTCCTGTCTCCCTGTAGCGCCCTTAGGTGTCTCACAGTATAGACATTGCAATATATTGCCCTGGCCACATCTGCAGTTCTCATGCCTCCATGCATCATGCCTAAAGCATGTTCACGCAGATGAGCAGGGACCCTGGGCAGCTTTCTTTTGGTGTTTTTCAGAGTCAGTAGAAAGGTCTCTTTAGTGACCTAAGTTTTTATAACTGTGACCTTAATTTCCTACTGTCTGTAAGCACTTTGAATACCACTAAGGTTAAAAAGGCACTATATAAGTGCAGACTGTTTTGCCATCTATAGTTTACTTCCACAGTGCTTTCTGTCAAACAGCAATGTTAAATGTCAATAATCAATCATTGAAACAACAGTGCCATTGAGTAACAAATAGTATGTAAATATGTATGTGTGCACACATATTGAATGCTGATAATTCACCATTGTCACACAGAAAATCAATGTGATGTAGTAGACATTTGTATTTTTGCATACTGTATATTGCTCATTTATCTTGTAATAAACAAATAAAACAAAAAAGTTTGTGAACCCTGCATTAATGGATTAACTTTATAGCTCTATACTATTACTGTATGTCAACAATTGTCTCATTTATTTTAATTTATCTTAAGGAGTTGTATGGGAAACATCTGAAAATAATGTCATACTTAAAAAAAATATAATTAAAAAACAAGTATATTTTTCTTTCCACTGGCAAATATTTTTTCTTGTTTTAATAATAAACTCTCATATTTTGTTAGATTTATAAGAGAGATAAAAAAAAATTGTGCCTTTCTGCTTCTTAACAATTTTTTTCTTGTTTTAATCATGTTGGATATTTTTACTGAACAATAAGATGATTTTTATTGTATTTTTTTCATGAGGAATAAAACAAATTAGCTCAATTTTGCTACATCTTATTTGCTGGAAAAAAAGATTTGAACTGTTAATCTCCCTTTGTGCTGCAATGTCCGCATGATATACGCTTTGGATAGAAATTGTGGATTTCTGCAACTTTCTAATGTCCGACATTAAGTGGCACTCTATTTCACTTTACCTTGGTGGGAAATTCTTACTTTCCAAATTGAATAGAATAAAGCACAAAGATTTTAGTCCATAATACACTTTTGTAGCCAAGTAAGCTATTGCTGTTTAGAAGGATGAAAATGAACAGATGGAGTAAAGTCTTGAAGTTATAACACTCTATATTAAAGTAATTTCTTTATAAAACCATCAACTGCAACACTTGCAGGCAGAACACCCAGCATTAGCTCAGACATTGTTGGTGTATCATGGCCTATAGTAACTTTACCTTGTGTTAGCTTGTAGCATCACATAAACCCCAGTTTTGTCAACCACCACCTATTCTTACCGCCAAACCCCAATTTTTATAGTATCATTGAACAAAAATCGCACCCCCTTCCCTCCATTCGGCACAACAAGTGGGATGAGAGATGGACCTGCTTTTGACAGGAGGCTGGCCTGAGGACACCTCAGGGAAAATGTTTATTTTTAGTTCCCTTTGCACAGAGCGTCTTGGGAGCAGAGGGCACTGAGCTGTGGTTGATTCCTGCAGTCAGCCGCAGTCCAGTTAGCTTGCTATTCCAAAGAATATCTACCTCCTCTGCCCTCCAGGCACAGACGGCACCTATGGAGTTTGCTTTGTAGACAGCAAGCGCTCACAAAAATTTGAAAGCCGACGCCATCAGTGGCAAGCAATTTAAGCATTCACAAAAATCCCTTTTTTCATTGAGACAGAAAGAGGCCATCTTCCATACAGGGCTGAGTGGTCACCTGTGGTCCATTGACAGTCCTTAATGGCCAACTTTCTTGTACGAATGAAAAAAATCACTTTGTTTAACAAAGGAGTTTGCTTAAGCTAAAATTGCCTTGGCTATTTCACTTCACAAACTTCAAAAGAAAATAATTGTACACCTACACTACAAATGCCCTGCTCTCACTTTTGTGTTTTATAGAAAATCATACACGTCTGTTTATAGTAGAATGCACTGCTTTATTAAGATAGCTTAGCTAGTTTTGTTTTCTTGGCTACCTACAGTGTTGGGGAGTAGTAAACTAAAAGTAGCAGCACAACTAACTTTTTTACTATTTACTATCTTTTACACTGATTCACTTGAGCCATGTACAGCCTTAAATGGACCTTGCCTTTTACTCTAGTTACAATGGTTAATTTTGTGTTTACTATGGTGTAAAAGGATTAATGAAAAGGAGGAAGCGAGAACCGGCTTGACAATATAAATAATAGTTTCATATAAAACTGAAAAAAAAAGACAAACACACACAGGTGTTGGACAGCTGTCCATAAATCTCTCTCTCTGTCGCACTGCAGCTTCCAGTCGGCCTTTATCCCTCTCTGAGGCTTGATTAGCCTGATTAGGGGCCGGGTGTGTGGAATCACGACCTAGCCCTGCCCTCCGCCCTGCCACATTCCTCCCTCGTCAAGCCCCAGGCATGATGTACACCCCCCTCTTTCCCTGGGAAGGGGCATGCCGTCTGCTGGCAGATCATCCCCGTCTACCTGGATGAAGGAGGGGACAAGGGGAGGTAAACAAATAGAAAGTGTTGCACCTACACGCCATAATGGCGATCATGCCAAATTAACAAAACATTTTAAAAAGAGAGGGAAAGGCCAACACGGAGCATCAGTGGAAGAGAGAAAGAGAGAGAGAAAAAAACACTTACTCGCTGGTTCTCCGGTACGCCGTAGCTTGGTCCTCGGTTCAATGTATTTAGCTACTTTTTGTTTGTAGCTTCTAGTGTAGCTAACTGCTTTTTTAAAAGAGTAGCTTGACTGTAGTTTAACTACTTCAAGTTATGGATTCCTTGTAACTTGGAAGCTAAAGTTTCAAAGAAGCTTCCCTTACACTGGCTACTTGTACTGCTACCTGTCATTTTAGAAAGAAAGTGAAAGATGTAAGATGTAAATTCATTTTAAAAACTTTATGAACAATGCACTGCAAATATTAATTTGGAAATTGAACACCCACAGAGTTAAAATCTCCACCAGAAAAGAGTTAAATGAACACTTTCTAAAGTGTTGACTTTTTGAACAATGTACAGTGTTAAATGACAAACTCCTAGAGTGTAAAATGTTAACACCAGTATGGAGTATAATGACAAATTGGAACTGGAACTGAATTGGAACTGATAAGAGCTACTAATTTGACAGTGAACCAGAGTTAAAGTTACACAGTAGTAGTTTGTACTCACTATAAAATTATGATTATACATTGTAGTATTGGTAGGTATTCCATATAATAGTTTAAATTTGCTCTCCACACCCATACCCATGCCACAAACTATTCAATAATACAAAAACTGAAAGAAAAAATGTATTTATTGTGTACAAATTTTACAGGGCACTTAAAACACACTGACTGCATGAGGTAACAAATAACTTACTCATCCAAAGCTAATGTGTAGTACAACATAGCAAAGTGAATTTGTTCCACACAACATCTTAATTTCAAAGGGCTTATAGTAATGCAATGGACCAGGCAGAATTGAGAAGTTGAGCTCGTTTCTCAACATAAAAAGCATGAGTGCACTACAAATGTAGTCTCCATTTGTGAAAAAAAGTTAATCTTGTTTCTTAGTAAATAGGCAAACAGTCTTACCAAACACTGTTATCTTATCAACAAAATCATTGCCAACAATGATATTCAACTTTTTCATGCAACATGTCTTGTCCATCACAGCATACAAACTGCTGATGTTCCTCGTGATTCTGAAAGTGTTCCTCTAGGCTCCTGCAAGACAAAGGAAAAAGCAAAATACCATATAATGAGTTACATTACCTTAAATAATTGTAACTTTTTTTGTGTATTGTTTGTGAATCAAATCCCATGGTGAATAATTTATTAAATTGTATACTTTCCAAAAATGTAACTTTCTTAAAAATGCTTTATGCTTAAGCTTAAAACCAGTAGTGAACCAGTACTTGATGATTTCATTGTCACTGGCGTGGTTCAGTGACATTATCTCTTTAAGGTATAGTTGAACCAATAATGAAAATGTTCTCATTATTTAAATTCCATCTTAGATGTGTATGACTTTCTTTCTTAAGCAGAACACTAACAAACATTTTTAGAAGAATATTTCAGCTCTGTAGGTCCATACACCATCCAAAGTGAATGGTGACTAAAATGTTGAAGCTCCAAACTGCACATAAACGCCACATAAAACTTCAGTGGTTAAATCCATTATATATGGTAAATCTTCAAAAGCAATATAATAGGTGTGGGTGAGAAACTGATCAATATTAAAGTTTTTTTATTATTATTATTGTAAATCCACTTTCACATTTTTTTGTGTTTTAGGGATTTGCATTATTTGTGCATATCACCACCTACTTGGCAGGGAGGAGAATTTATAGTAAAGTGGTTTATAGTTTACGGACTTTAATATCTGTTTCTCACCCACACCTATAATATCATGTATTCTTTTTTTTCAATTAAAATTTTTTATTGATTCAAAATACACAACATAGAAAAACACAACACATAACCCCCGTTTATATCCCTCCCCAACCCCACCCTGACCCTCAACAAACACCTCTGTGGTCACATATAATAATACACACAAATAAAGCAAAAAAACAAACAAACAAACAAAAAAAATATAATAAACATACATAATTAAACTAGACTTCTCTCTCCCCATGAGTCCCCCAAAAACAATAAATAATTACCCCATTTCCTGACAAACAAGTCCCCAAACCCCAGCCTTCTACTTGTCACCTCCTCGAAAGCTGCAACCCTCCCCAAACAACTCTGAACCTTCAACCAAATTTCTTGGATCTTAACACACCCCCAAAATACACGGGTTGTGTCTCCATTTTCTGATTGGCATCGCCAGCAGGTGGGTGTGTCTTTAAGACCAAGCCTATACAATCTAGAGGGGGGTCCAATAGAATCTATGTAAAATCTTGAATTGCATAAGGGGCACCCTTGTATCTCTAGATGCAGACTTGACATTTTTTAGAATCCTAGTCAACACACATGGAAGCTCTGTCCCTCAAACTCTGAATTAGCAGGGAGTAATACACTGATGCCTCATGACCTTTTCCAAAAGCAGCAATCACCACTCCCAGAGTATCTGCCACTTTAGGGGTGTGTGTTCTACTCACAAAAACAATACAGAGCAGGTGGCACAGCTGTAAATACCTATAGAACTGAGATCTAGGAATCCCAAAATGTTGATCCAAACAGAACCAGATGAGGAGTGGGGATCTAGACGCAGCTTTATTAGAATGAGCAAAGGACAACAAAAACACAGGAACAAACAAAAGGTCCATGATGGGAAAATGAAAGTAAAAGAGGAAAACATAAAACAACTGGAACAGGCAGGAACACGGGCTGGAACTCTGGTAACAGGAAACATACAACATTCAACACAGAGTGAGGAAACAACAGGGTTTAAATACACATAGAACTGAACGAGGGAATGACAGGCAGGTGGGGATAATGAGGGAGTGATTAGGGCCGGGAATTGTGGGAAACGTAGTTTGGAGTGAAGGTGAGGGAAAAACACAAGGCAGACAATGGGGAATCGTAACACATCTGTATCAAGAGCATCACGCAATAACTTACTCAGTCATTGATTTTATGAAGGACAATGCTTGTTGTGGGCATGTAAATGTTTTTTGGTCATCCTTAGCATCTATTCTCAATTTGGCCGGGAAGATCAGTGCAAAAGTGAACTTCCGTTGATGTAAGAGTTTATTGCATTCCTTGAATTGATCACGTTTCTCTCTTGTCGAATTTGCAATGTCTGTGAACAAAAAAATGTTGTGGTTCTTCCAAGAAATCCTTCCTTTACACCTCGCCTTGCAAGATATTTATCAGATGATCTCAGAACTTTGGTCAGAAATGTTTGGTGCCTGTCTCCTTCCGTGGATCTCCGAGCCGGAACTTATGGCATGTTATGTCGAGTAGACACGAGAACAGCTCTTCTAGGAATTTCACCATATCTCAGCTTTCTTAGTTCTCAGGAATTCCAACAATTCGGACATTCTTTCACCGAAATCTGATTATCAAGGTCTTCTGATTTTTTTTCCAAGTCTTTCTTGGCGCTAGCAGATTAGCAGCTATTTCCTTCTCTGATGACTCCAGATAATCGATCTGTTTCTCAATGTTCCCCATTCTTGTAACCAACTCAGAGAATTATGCCTCCATGGCAGTGATTGATAGACATAATACAGCAAGATCTTCCAAGTCCACAACGACCTTTGACAGCATTGCTGACATGCTTAGCAGTTGATGCTGAATCTCTCCCCCCACACCGTCCAAATTGAGTCCCTGGTCTTCGGCCCTGTCAGGGGTGTCAGCTTGAACACTTAAGTGTCTTTTAATGTCTCCAGAGCCCAAGGATTTTTAATTCTTTGACATATTGTCTTCATAGAACAATTATGGATCAGGGTGTATCAAATCTCACCGGTTTATGGCATAAAAAGTATTAAAAACTAGCAAAGTGTGCAGAGCTCGCCGTTCACACATCCGACCCTTGCATGGTGCCACGCGACTCCCTATTATATCTCCTCTGAAGATATGGATTTAACCACTGAAGTCGTATGGATTACATTTATGTGGCCTTTATGTGCTTTTGGTATTTTAAAAGTATTGGTCACCATTCACTTGCATTGTATGGCCCAACAGATACTTCTAAAAATCTATGTTTGTGTTCAGCAGAAGAAAGTATGTCATATACATCTGAGATGGAAGGAGGGTGAATAAATGATGAAAGAATTTTAATATTTGGTTGAACTATACCTTTAAATTGATTTCATCCATACTTCTCTATCCTAAAGGCTAAAAATAAAAACAATCTTCTAATTAATTGGTTTCTAGGTTCCATTTTTAAGATGAACACAACACCATTATCATAGTCACAATCAGCAGCTGTTAAATACATGCAATTTAATGAATAATAAAAATAATAAGGGTTGCTAATGGTGGGGGGTCTCCCTCAACATTTCATCATTCGACAGTATTGCATATTTGTTCGGAAACAGGACGATCACTGACTGGGGCTTTTAAAGCCACTTTTACACACACGTGTCCTTTACTTTAACTTTACCGGTCACGCATGTCCATCGACGTGACGCAATGACTTGAGGCTGTCTACACTGGACATGTTGAAACGAACGTTCTAAACCATTGAATTGTCTTATTGGCAGGAGAAAAGCATGTGCAGTGCAAAAATGAGTGTGGCATCAGTTTACTCAAACAGCTTTGTTGATTACAATGGGATCTATCTGCTTTTAACGTGATGCTTGCATCCGGTGTAGTCGAGGAACAAAAGGTGCTCATTTTGGCCAAAATTTGAGACTTGCCAGAAAATCCTGGACAGTTGGCAACATTAAATAATAAATAGTAGTGTTTACATGATTTTAAGAATGTGTTGCTGAATCTTAACACTCAACTCTGAAATGCCTTAACACTGGAATTTTAACATTTTAACAATTGCTGTGTGCAATACAATTGAGATTTGAAAACCTCCCATTGACTTACATTCTCAGCATTCAAAATGTAACCAATATAAATGACATCATACTAATATATGCATACTGAATTGGTTTTCTTTCTTACATCTATTTTCATTCTAAACTGATCTGTCTTTTCTTGCAAGCATATATTTAATAATTTATTGCCTCCTTAGGAACTGCACGGCTACTGTAGGTGTTGATTTGTGTGCACAGCTGACAGACAATAAGACAACGGCAAAGCGGTTCTGATGCACCATTTCATTTACACAGAACCAAAGCCTGAAATCTAAATGACCTCAAACTTAAAGACTATTATTTTGCTTCCTTGCAAGCACTTCTGTTTCCTTTATGCAATGCAATCCAGTGTAGTTTGTAAGCTTAAATGTAAAGTATAAATGTTAATGTTAAACATTAAACACTCCAAGAATCTGATTGTGTTTGATCTGCAATGCTGTTCTCTATTATTATGTCGCCTAATCGTGATGAACGATATGTCACTGCATACCATGTTTAAATAATGAAATATATCCCCTTGATTTAGTTTGACTGTGATGATTCTTTGACTGCAAATATTAATTATGAAAATGAAACCTCTTAGGAGAGTCGGACGAGCAATGCCATAATCCTCTTAGAACAGTCCTGGGTTTAAAGTCAATAAGAAATTACTGCAATAAGCAATGTTAGTAAGCCACCCTACCCTCTCTGGTCCTGCACTTCTTGTGTCCTGTGGACTATTGTGTTGACAGACCATTTCACTGTTATTTAGTATGTTAATGCTTTGCAAGATCCCTGTAGAGCACGGCCACTAATCGAACGCTCTCACTCCCCAAATCTCAAAAGCAATCAGCAAGTCTGCTAGAACATGACACTTCTCCTGCAGGCAGAGGGAGATGCCACAGCACAGGCCAGCCGATCGTCTCTCAGTAATATCCCACGTCACCACAGTGAGTTAAAGCGTTTGCTTAATTAAGAAGGACAAACAGCAGCAATCATTTTCAGAGAGCTATAACCCAAGTGACTTTTCAAATGCATTTTCAAATGTGGCCATGCTACAGGGCCTGCAGGACCAGAGAAGCCACCAAGTGCTCTTTTCCCTGTCTCTCTGGCTCTGTTTCAAACACAAGTGAGCTGCCTCTGTGGGCAGTTTTTAGGTCATCATAGGTGCGCTCCAGGATGCGAATGCTGTTCCAGTTTGTAGGTAGCAGCCTTATGCTGCCTTGTAAAATACATAATTTTGGCCAAATACTAAAAGCATTGCATGCATCCTATGCACAGAATGCATTATGACGAGCTCAGTGATAAAGTCCATCCAAGATGGCGGACAAAGCAAGAGAAATTGCAGACAGCATTTCACCAAATCATTTATAAATATTATACAGGCAGTTTTTTTTTTTCTAATCATTTGCCACACCACAGGACCATTTAATATGAGCTACTGAATGCTAACAATCTATTAAAATTGTAAAAAAAGAATAGAAATTGTGACCAGTTACAATTGTAACCGGCCGCACAGTGGATATTCCACCTTAGAGCTGAAACGTATAAGGAACCACAGACTGTCTAGTAATCCCTAAAATACTGTACTTTTGACAATAAAGAAGTCAAATTGAGAATGGTTAGACATATGGTTATTGGCAAGCACAAAGTATCAGTGTCTGGCTGGGATTTTTGTCTATGATATACTAAGAGTTCAGTTAAAGCAATGGTCCCAACCCTGTTCCTGGAGGACTCCCTACACATTTTGGATATCTCCTTAATCAAACACACCGATTCAACTCATCAGCTCATTCGCGGAGACTCCAAGACCTGAATTGGTGTGTCAGAAAAGGGAGAAAATGTGCAGCGTTATGGGGCCTCCAGAAACAGGGTTGAGATCCACTGAGTTAAAGGAATATTTCACCCAATATTCCACTCCTAACTCTGCTCTTTTCCATACAAAATAAGTTTTTCTCATACCAGGCCCTCAAATCTCATTCACATTTCAGATTATTCAAACATGTCGATTTTCAGTTGGTTATGAGGCATGGGAACCAAAGGCATTTAGTGGCACTGATGTCAAACCTGCTGTGAAACATATTGCCAATGAATGTTTGAATATGCGCAAATTATATATGAAAACTATGATGGAGGGGAATATGTTTAATTGCATACATGAGTGTTTAGTCCAATTGGGCTGGAAATTTATGTCAAATCTTGTTTGAAGTTTCCTTCAAAGACAAAAAAGCGACCAACATCAATAGCCAGAACAAAACACCACCATAAATCACCTGCAATGTCAAGACATGAATGTGGCCAAATTGGGCATAAACGTGTCTTTTCTTTGATGTCACTTAGATTGTGCCATCGGAAAGACACTGACATTGGAAATGGACATTTCATAGTTCGAAGTCTCTTGAACAAAAGCTCTTCAAGGTTTCTTGAGCTGACACAAATCTGACACGCTGACCCTGAAACACAAAATGATGTCTCTGGCTTTCAGGTTGAGCAAGGTGAGGTGACATGTTCGCTTAGTAGTAGTTTTTTCTCAACTGTCCAACTTAAAGAGCATTTACTGCGCAATGGGAAATCGTTTTGAAGGAGATGTCGACAAAATAAATGAATATTGTGTTCTACGTTGCCTTTTTTGAACCAGTGAACATCGCATAAGCCAGAGAAGCCGACTCGATGTTCGACCTATCTCGTTGACAGTCGGTAGCCACAATGACAAGTTTGTCATGTTTTTGGGCTTTTTTAAAGTTTCTCTCAACTTTTGTATACATACATTCTTTAAATTGCTTGAAAACAAATTATATATTGAGAGCAGAAGTCATAATTCATGTAGAGTGAAGATAGAGTTGGCGTTTTTAACATTTAGATACATAATTTTTAAGTGAATTTCAGGCTATTACAAAATGTTGGTACAGACTGTTTTAAACAATAGTGCAAATTTAGAAATACATAATCAGGGTTTGTTGATTTTTCATGTAGTGCATGTAGTCGTGCATGTAGTCATAAGTACAATGCACAGAAAACAATGTTAGTATTAGTTTAATTACTTCTTATTCAATAATCCACACCATTTGCTTTGTATATTATAGAGGATTTCCCATTGTAAAATTATCTTATTAACAATACACAATGCAGGCACATTCTCAAAGCAACTTTAATTAGATATCCTAACATCTCCTTTTTTGTTCCTTGGAAGAGAGTCATAAAGGGTTGGAATGATATTCGGGTGAGTAATGATGATGGCATTTTTATGTTTGCGTGAATGAAACCTCTAAGTTAGTAGTGTCAATTTTTTACCCAACACTGGCAGGAAATTTCTTCCTCAAAAGGTAAACCAGAAGTAACTGGCACAGAGAATGGGGCTCAATCGAAATAAGATAACAGACATGTCAGATGACATTCGGATAGAGTTTATATCCAGATAAACAGATGGTGAGAGGAAACAGGCCTGAGGTCATGTACGCTTACATCAGTAGAAGTCTGTCAGCAATACTGAGAAATGAAGCAGAAATGGAGATCAGGTGTGTGCACAAAACATATCAAGTGCTCATTCATACCAATTACAGTGAATATAACTGTACTTGACATGCTGTCTGTTATATGATACAATTAGACTCATCTTTGCAAAGTAATAATTACAATTATATTTAGTTTGTTTTCTAAGTACAAGAATCCCTTGCAGGGGTTTCAAACTAATTTCAGAGTACACTTAATCTTAGTACAGCAAAATCCCAGACTTAAAATTGCATTTGGCTTGCTTACACATATCTTTGGAATACTGACTTGTTGGCAACAGAGTCTTCAGCTAAAGTTTTTATAAGTTGTTTCCTTGAGGTTGGTGTAAAAAGCACTTCAAGGCAAAGTGTCTAATTTCTGCACATTTATGTTTATTAATGGGTTTATTATGACTAATAAAAAAATTACAAAAGCATTATAAATAATTGGTATAACAACATGATAACTGTTCTAACAACCTTTATAACAACTCTTATAACACCATGAATTAGAGGGAGACTTTTACGCAATATTTGCTAACTAGTGGGTATCTTAATGTGCATGTTGTACGTGCTTCACAAATACATGCATGCATACTTGTATTAATCAAAACCTTAAAATACCCTAATTCATCAATTACTGTCACAACGCAGCAAAAATGGACTATTATTGTGAGATTAAAAAGAAGCATGATGTCATTTATCTGCAGTCCGCCTAGTATTTATATTCATTTCTGTAATGTCTTGACTCACTTGTTTTGTCACTTTCCTTGTCACATTGATGTCAGAGGAATGTTTTTTTTCTCAGAGTTGTGTTCCAATTTTACTAGTCCTGCTGTAGTTACCTAAAGTCCTCAGCAAAAACACATTTCAGGTCTTCATGCTCATTTATCATATGTTCTTCATTTGTAATTTATCTTCCTCATTTGTAAGTCACTGTGGATAAAAGCCTCAGCTAAATGACTAAATGTAAATGTAATATAAATATTAATTCACCGCATATATTATACAATAAATGCTTTATATACTGTACTTAAGGTTTTTAATGTTGACGACAACTTAATAAATGCGTAATTTGCTTAATTTACATGAAGGTACATTTTCATTATTTGCTAATGTTGAATAAGTGTTATGAAGCATTTATAACGATGTAAAATGCCTCACTTTTTGGCAGGTATTTCATTATAGTCACTTTTTTATGAATGTTGTCAAAACGTCATATACATTATTTAGAATGCTGTGGTAAATAATTGATACGTCATAATGTAACTCTTATAAACACTTAACAAAGGGGACATAAATGACTTATAATTAAATTAAAATAATGCAATACACATTAACTTACCTACATAAAATATAACACAGAACATTCCAAAGTGTATAACTTATGTTAAAAATAAGAAGAAACTTTTTTTATTCCCATAACATATAAAGACATGTGATCAGTCACTCAGGGAATTCTGGGAATGCCTAATAATTATTATTTTTTTTAACCATATTTTTAACAATAAATTTACTCTTTTGTTAAACATAATATACATTTTTACTGTTAATTATATGGTAACATTTTTACATTTAAAAACAGATTTTTTTACATTTTACCTTAAATTTACATGTATTATCTTTTTAAATTTATTATCATTATTTTATTTTACCATATATTTTAGGGTAATTACCTTTTAAACAATTAACATTTTTTAAATATTTAACAGTAAGAATTACAGAAATTTTTGACAGTGCATAGAATAACTGTGGCAAATTCTCCGAGACGTTTGGAACATTCTATCTGCCAACCACCAAGACAAACTGGTGTACCTAGGAGAATTGGTGCTGTTTTGAAGGCAAAGGTTGTCACACCAATCACATTTAGCTTTTCTTTTTCATGTTTACTTAGTATGACATTGATTGATCAATAAAAACTTTTTTATTTGGTCCCTGAAGAACTTCCTAGCATCCTCCCCAAACACCTCTGAAGAAGCACGTTGAGATTGTGAGCAATTTTGTTTATATTTTTTGTGATCTTCCAGGTTTCAATGGCATATATAACAGTTGGGACAATGATGGTTGCATAAAGAATGAACTTCACTGCCGTACTGACCGATAGTGAAGACCAGAATTAGCGCAGACACTGTAATATGCCAGACGTTTTGCCAATCCTATACAGAATGTCTCTTTCGGTGTTTCCGTCGCTGTATCTTCGACTTCTTCGATGACTTGCTCCCCAACATTTAGTTGCACCCTGGTTCATCGGTTAACCTGCATGATCTTCATCTTGTCCGTGCTGATGTGTAAGCCAACATTTCCTGCTTCTCCTTAAGGCTTGTTGTCATGTGTTGCGAACCAGGTCTGGTACGATGTCATCAGCAAGTCAAGGTCCATATATACAAACAGCAAATTCAACATATACAGTGCTGTATATATTAGGGATGTGCTTATTCGGAAAGGCACGAGCAATGACTTCAAAATGAATAACAGATTCATCTGAATAATATTAAAAAAAAATATTTGTACTTATTAGCACAAGGATAAAGTGACATTTTAAATAAATCTATCCAAAATTACAATGAATGTATGAATCTGTGCAGCCAATATTTCTAAAGTGTAAATCTCTTTTAAAGTTGTCCACATTTATATTCACATCAGTGATTGAGGTAATTATCTGTTTGACTTTATTCTGAAAAAAGTTCAAATGCTCCATAGAGTATTCATCTATTCAGAATATTCCTTCTTATGTAAAACGAATAAACTGAAACATCCTTTTCTTCTTCTTCTTCTTTAAACTGTGCTATATTTGAGAATGTTAAGTGTTCTTGAGCTCTGAAAATGTGCTAGAGAAATTTAACATTATTATTATTATTATTATTATTTAACTATATAATGGTGTCCTATCGTAAAAGTTACTGATAGACTTATGGGACTTTCACCTGTTTGTAGGCTATACGATTTTATTTGTGTTTCATTTAATGATTGAATTTGTAGTTATTATTCACAACTAAATGTGTGCTTGACATTTCACATTTTTCTTGACACCTCTTGCCTCCAGAATAATGTTGTTATGCACAGACAAACAAAAATTCTGTTTCATGCAGATATTAACATCTGAAATACCAGAAGAAACCCCACAGTTAATGTAGCATACAAATACAGCTTCATCTAGTAAGAAAAAAAACCCAAACATGTTAAGCCCCACCCACCCTCTGTTCTATACAAATACAGATACAGATAATTTTGTCATATGAAATGATACAGATACAAATACAAATAATTGCTTTGCTGCATACCCCTATGTGTATATATATATATATACATTTATATTCCAATATATACAAATACATTTGGATGTACAACTGTATGTTCAGATGGTGTGTAATTGTTTCCTGTTTGGCCCTACATATACAAGCCAGTTACTTTATGGGGTCATGAAGGACCCAAGCAACTGCCATTGAGATAACTGGGCATGTTAATGCATAGCTCTCACCAGGTATTATAAACCCCCTTGGTTTACAGAGCCCAGGGCTACCATTCTTAGAACACCTATTTCAGTGATATATGTCAAGTAAAAGCAACATTTTATTTGTGGTTTTTCAAAAAATATTAAATAAGTAAATAAAAATCATGCTTACAGCACAATTTAAAGAAATGGGCACTTCAGTCCAAATTTGTCTCAGTCAAGTTTGGCACAAGACTTGAGGATATACATTCAGTGATCATGCTTTGCTTGCATTTTTCCTTTCTAAAAGTAAAATAAAACTGCTGCATTGTGAATGTGCTGAATTGATTAATTAAAAAAAATGACACACAGGGGTTTGATATTCATTTTTTCCCCTTCTTTTTTATCTAATGAAAGCTCTGTGGAATCTTAAGTAATCCTAAATTGTGAAACGAAGCTGACAAAAGAAATTTGATATATTTTTAATTAGAAATGATTTCTAATCTAATCCACTTGTGACGTCTTGCTTTCACTGAAGTGCCACTAAAACTAAAGACGTGAATGTAAAGATTCAGATTTCGATTCCCATTTTATGAACCATTCTGGTAACACTTTTTATAATAATACATTATGTATCATGAGCTAACAATATGTTTTACAGCGTTTATTAATCTTGGTTAATGTAAAAAAAAAATACATGTAATATTGTTGGTAACACTTTACAATAAGGTTACATTTGTTAATATAGTTTAACAACAATAGTTAGCATGTACTAACAATGAAAAACACTTTTACAGCATTTATTAATCTTAGTTAATATTAATTTCAACATATAGTAATATATTTTATAATATAAATAAAATGTGAATGTACAGTATAATATGAACTAACATTATCAAAGATAATAAATACTATAAAAATATATTGTTCGTTGTAAGTTCATGATACCTAATACATTCATTGATGTTAACGAATAAAACCTAATTGTAAAGTGTTACCAAATCATTCAATATGTTATAATTTAATTACACAACCATTTTATAACAACAAAACTTTAAATGTGATTTTCAAACTACACATTGTCAAATGAACAACTAGTCAGTAAGTAAAGGAATTTACATCTCAAGAACCTTCAGCCCACAAAAACTGATTACTCATGAGCATGAGATTGATTTGTGAGTCTTTTTGACCAGTTCATTAAAAATAATTGTTTCATAAGAGTATTTTTGTGTGTGTGTGTGTGTGTGTGTGTGTGTGTGTGAACTGAACCACTGGTCGCTCTGTATGCTTGATGCATGCAACCAGCAATGACAGGGCAATTGAAAGATGTCCTGTCTATTTATTGTGTTTGTGTTATTTTGCCATTCTCTATCACATTCAAATTAAGACTACAAGATCACAACCCAGAAAAAACATTCCATGCCGCTGTAGATTCAGTAGAACCTCAGCTCCAGTGTTGAATATTTTAGTGCGGTGTTCCATCCAAATCAGCAGATGAATCCAGATGTTCAAGAATTATTAACAGAACTGAACATCATCAAAATAATGCCAATATTTCTTGTAATTTGGTGTTGAATTCCCAGCTCTAATGGACTATTTTCTCTCCTGTACTGCACTGGCTGTTCCCTGTGATGTGTCTGCTGAGTGATACAGTATCTGCTTCAATATTAATGCCATACCCTTGTCATGGAGAGTCCAGTTCTCAAGCAGATGTTGCATTTGCATCTGTAAGCTGAATGGTAGGGAGTGATTTGGCTGCAGGTTGCCTGATGATTAAAGCGTCGAAGACAGATGTTTTCCACTTAACACGCCAAACATTGTTGCCCTCTAATGCTTATTGGATCGGGTGCATTGGTCAGCATATGCATTCCCACATACTATCTTTTATTCTACTTTATATCTAATAAAATGTGTATAAATATACATTTACTTTACATTTTTTGGTAGCATTTAACCATGCCTTCATCATTTGTATTTGGTAATTTTCAAATATATTTCTAGATGTTTTATTTCCCTTGTTCCAGATCAGACTTATAATATAAAAATACAAATACAAAAATGTAAATACATAAATAATAGGAATGATTGCAATTTTAAAATTAACAATCTAAACAAAAAAGTGAGAAAGCATGAACAATTTAAATATGTATAGTGTGAGAATGCTTTATATACATTTTTATACAAATTAAGACAGTCCCTCAGTTGACACGGTCACTGTCCATCAGTGCAGTGAAGAGCATGCTTCCGATGAAATATGAGACGTGACGTGAGAAGAAAACAAAAAAAAATCAAGGTACATCACTTCATTTTGTGAGTCATTTGCAATACAGCACTAATTGTCAAATTATGCAAAGAATTTGAAAATGTTTTATAAAATGCTAATTATGAAATTACCTTTAGCAATACAAAGGAGTCTGGAATTGTATTCCAAAAATGTCACTTCCAACAGAGAATGTAGATAAAGAAAAGAAAGGAAAAAGAAAATGACAGAATTCTCATGTGATGCATGCCATTATCACTGTTACATTATTGATGGATTAATTAAACAAATTAGATTGTGAAAAGTATGTTTTAAGGGAGTTTATTCCAAACGTGCATAAAGTTAAAGGAATACAAATTCATTTAAAGAATCACCCTTATTTACTAGAATTTAGAGTGTTAGTGCGCCCTCTACAGGGTGCACTTTCAAGGGCTTGATTTTTAGGCTAGCTGTGTGCTTGTTTGCTTGCTCGGCCCTCTCCAGACATGCTCATTTAAAGCAGACAGATAGAGGATTTACTGAAGCAGTACTTTGACCTGCCACTTTGCTGATAGCACTCCGCTCAGCTTATACATGACACAGAACATATTAAAGAGCTGTGCTGTATCGACGGGAAGATATAAAAAGCTTGAGGCTGGTGGAGAGATGCACAATGCTTTGTCAGAGAGCATTGTGCATTATCTTTGTAAAGTGGCAGCTTTAGCTTGTCTTTATGATGAGTTACAGAGCTTGAGGGAGGTCAGCTTGTAATCATCGAAATCTAGATGTTATGGAGGCACAGAGAAATAATGGCCATGGTAAATATAAAATATATGTAAGGTATAAATATGCATGCAGATAATAAGACCTCCAGAGTGAGCTTAAGTAATACAGGTATATTATTTCTTGATGGATGTCTAGATAGGTTGGTAGGTAGGTAGGTAAGTAGATTGATAGATAAGAAGGCATGTAAATGTATGGGTTGGTTGATAGGTGTATATGACAGAGACATAGATGTAACACAAATTGATGTGGTTGTTTCAGAAAATTTGCATTTCATTTATGCATTTTTAAAACATGATAGGGATGTCTGATTTGTTAAACTCTCATTTCTCTTTTCTGACACTATTGGTTAAGTTTAGGGTAAGGTTTTAGGTTAGGGAGGTTCATTTTATTTAAACCATAAAAAACCATGTCTGATTGCATCCTTATTTCCCTCGGTTTTAGCGCCCCCTGCTGGACAATTCTCTTGAAAAGTGCATCCAAACGTGTTTGAAGCACGTCATTTCTGTTTTGCAAAAACGATGAAATACTTAAGTCATTTCATGAGACCAGACTGATATATTGGTATAGACAGTAACAGCTGGGTCCCTAATATGAATATTGAAGAATAAAAACTCAGACTCAGGTTTGAAATTAATCGAGGGAGAGTTTACTGATTGTTCTCTGCAGTTCCAAGTCACAAGTCAGTGGTTTTCAGACAGACAGAAGGAGAAAAAGAAGCCCAAAAAGTCATGAAACATGACAAAAAGGAAAGAAACATTCACAAGCAATTATAGTCATACGCAAATTGAATTAGAGGTGTCACAGTACAACACTTTCTAAGATCCTGATAGGTGACTTCAAAAATGTTTGCACTTTACAAATGTGGTCTGTTTCCACCTTCGTGCAAACAATAATTAGTTAGCCATAGCATTAATCAAGTTCCCATCATTGGTTTTACAGATAGGGCACCATAAACAATCCAAACACTGAATGAGTTAGACATTGCAATGGGTAGGCGTTATCTCCTCTAGGACGGGAGACTTTCTCACTAATCTTTGGTGGAATGTAGGGACTGCACACCATCTTCAGGAAATTAGGACAGAAAATGGAGAAAGACAAAGAGAGTACACACACGCTAGGTCTGATAAGACACATTGTCACCCAATATGACAATAAAATCATAAAGAAATGTGATGTTTCAATTCAATGATTACATGAGGTAGATATGTTGTATGGAGTTGTTGCTTTTTCAAACCATATAAAACATGGATAATAATAAGATCGTAACTAAAATCTCTCTCTTATTCAATTAATAATGTTTTAATTAAAATAGAATCAATGGTTATAGAGTAGGTGATTAATTATGTAATAATTATAACAGATATATCATATTGTGAATAAATTAGAATGCATTTGTGTTACCTTAAACTTAGACACAATGAAACTCTTAAATAAACTGAATAAGTGATCAATGAAATAGTTGCAACTCACATGTGTACCCACTGTCTGGGAGCTGGGCTAAACGACTAAGCACTGTTAACTGCGTTCCTGACCAGGGTCAGACCCTCAGTCACACCTCAGAGGACAAATACTCAAATTATCTGCAACATTCATAACTATAACATAACCAAAATAAATGCACATATAACATATAAAGGTTGATAGGTTGTTAGGCAGATATATTTAAATGTACATTTACACTTATGCATTTGGCAGACTTTTATCCAAAGCGACTTACAGTGCATTTATTATAGGGACAATCCCCCCAGAGCAACCTGGAGTTAAGTGCCTTGCTCAAGCACACGATGGTGTGACTGTGGGGATCGAACCAGCAACCTTCTACCAGTTCTGTGCTTTAGCTCACTACACCACCATATGCCCCTGCGTTAACCTGAGAGGAACTGATATCATACATCTACTAAAAATCACTTTGAGACAAGTTGATTAAAAGTAATTGTAAAATTGCTCAGAAAAGTAAAAGATCTAGCATTATTTGTTTGCAGACACCACTTGATTTGATATTTTGTTATCTAATGCAATGAAAATTAACATTCATGCATGTAAATTAAGTGCCCTTATTTGTACTCAGTTTTTTGGGGGGGCCAGCACTGTATACAGTGATGATGAATAAAGCTGCGGTCGCTGGTCTTTCTTTGAGTTTGTGTAATGGAAGTGACTGTTGTTGGGTTTAACAGAGTGCATTTTGAGGGGACTAAGCATTAATCTAAAATAATCTTTAAAAAAAACTTAAATAATGATATCAATATCTTGATACTTGATCTTTTTACACAATTTTCGTTTTAATTACCCAATTAATTTTTACTGAAGAGACACCCCTGTGTCTTCTTTCTTTTCTAATTGAATGAACTTTGAGCGAGTGAGGTGTTTAAATATTCTCAATTTTATGTTGGTATGCTCTCTGTCAGTTAAGAACATTATTATGCAAAGAAAGTTTCAAGGAAAAGTCAGCGAGAGTCATTTTCCTTTTGAACCAATAATTGTTCATGTATGTCCATGGGAGAGCTCAAATTAATTAAGAACCTAATGATTGTCAGATATAAATGTGGTCATTTTGCTGCATGGACTACTTAAATGGATAGGTTATAAAACTGTATAGTTAATGTTTTAAAGGACCTTTAAGCAGACTACTGGCTGAATTATATGGGTACCAGAATAACATGCATTTTTCTACAGTCCACTTTGTCTTTATATAAAATATTGTTATGTCTTGATTCACTTGTGTTGTCACTTTCCTTGTCATGTTGATATCCAAAAAGTGGCACGAGTGCTGTCCCAACTGAACTAGTTCTAGTTACCTAAATTCCTTTGAGGTCTTCGTGTTCATTTACAGAAATTATCATATAATAAAGCCTGATGACCATTAAACCATACTAGACTTTAATACAGGCAACTCCTTTACATGAAGGTACATTTTAATAGGCAATTAAAGTTGAATAAGTGTTAAGCATTAACCTGTTGATATGCAACTTCCCCGCACTCGCACATTTACAATATAATTTACCGTCTATAAATGCAATGAATGTTAACAAAGTATATGTCTTTTCAAAGGTCTAAGGGTTCAACATTGATATCTGGTCTCTGTTTCACGATAGCAATGCTCCAGAAACAGCAATTTAGTTATTTGTGCCAGGATGCAATATCAAAATGGGACTTCATACATTTATTATGAGCACACGATCGCCAGATGAATCCAATTTGCCACACTTGGGTCAATTGTCCATGACAAGGGTTCATTGTATAACATCCAATAGCACTTTTTGTCCATAAAAGTGATACATCTGAGAAATATTGATTATATTCTCCATTGTTTACATGAGATCTCGTCTGGAAGAATTACCCTTCATCATCGTTCTTCAACAAACTGTGCAATCTGAGCAGCATTCATGTTGTAAAACTGTATATGATCTTATATATTAGAGTCTTATAAACAAAACTAGCCCATCCCCAAAGTCTATTTTTAAAAATGTAGCGTAGTTTCATTCATAAAAGCCGAGCAGTACAGTCAGATTTTGTGTCGTCTTGAAAGGCGGAGTATTAATATTACTCTGTACACTTCCGGCGATTTTACAGAGAAAAAAAGATTAAAGGAACCTCATTTTTTGTTAGATCATCTTCAAATTTGAAACATAACTTCATTAGACTTGTGGCTTTGAGAACATTGTATTTCTGGGTTGTCTTGGCACTTTTATTATAATTTTTTTAGATTATAAAAACATGTTCAGCGCAAAATATTTCCATTACTATAAACTTCAGCTTCTCTAACTTTAAAAAATAACAAAAAGCCCAAAGTGTCTTCTTTCAAAAGATACTACAACTGTGTCCATACTCAAAAGGGTCCAGTAAATACAACCATTTAAGTTCAGGTATGTCATTTTCATGGTTTGTGCTCAAAAAGGGGGTGCGTATCAACAGGTTAAAGGAGATCTCTCAGATGTCTCCAGAATGTGTCTGTGAAGTTTCAGCTCAAAATACCCCAAGGATCATTTATTATACCATGTTGTAAATTACTCTTTTTGGGTGGAATAAAAAACACACGTGTTTTTAAAAAAATGTCGGACTGCGTGTAGATCACTCAGGGGGAGTATCTATGATAATAGGGTGGAGTCCGTCACCAGTCGTGGAGAGGCCTGCTCTAACATGATGTCACTTTAGAGCAGAAACGAAAATCGTTCATTTTGACACATCGTTTTTGATTATTAGAAATATAAAGAAGAGGAGTGGTAGGGTGGTAGGGTGGTTGTGTACACACACTGCTGACTTTATATACAAACACCATGTAAAAGTGAATTTTGCATAACACTCTTTTAATAACTAAAAATATATATTTTTTTTTTAAGTAAAATGGCTTTCTTTTTTGGCAAGTATTGCATGAATGTCACCTTTTTATACATGTTATTATAACTGCATCATTGATTCATAATGCATTTGTAAATGAAGTACTAGTCATTAATGATCCCCTTTATAAACCCTTAATAAGGTTTACATAAAGTTGTCATATGACTTCAGAAGACTTTGAAAGTATCACAAAAGTAGTCCATACGATTCTATTTTCAAAGTGGGTTTTTTTTTTTTTTTTGGTCATCTTGGAGCTTGACAGGCCCAGTCCCAATTCACCCTCTTTATATGGAAAGTGCTGCCAAGATATTATTACAATTTCTGAGAAGGTGTAACTTTTTGGGTGAACTATACCTTTAAGCATCATTGTGAAAAAGAGTGAACTATTCACACTATTGGGAGCATTCAGATATGTGAGGCTTTTAGCTGCGACAGCGTCACACTTCATAATACAACTGGGAACCCTGTAGTGACGGGCGAGCGGGCAGCGTCCCCTTCTGTGTCCAACCTCATCAATGGCCGCTTTCACACATATCAATTCTCCTCATTCGCATGCAAATACCCCTCTGCAAGAGAAAAGTTGGATGGACTTCCTTGTAGGATCAATGAGCCCCAAAGAAGCAATCGGGCGTTTGAGTCAGCCCGGCATGTGATGAAATGCCACTACGCACCATCCATGGGTGGAGGGGGGGAGAGGGTTATGCCTGCAGGAAAATAGACAAGAAAAACGTCAAAAGGGATTTGTGCATATCCCGAAAAGTGCAAGATGCATGAAAATAATCCGATCTTCGCTTGTTGTAGGACAGCACTTATTTACATTCAAATACATTTTGCTTTAGTTTTCATCTAGAGAGTTTAGTTATCATGCTGGTAACGTGTAAAAGACACGCAAGCTGCCTTTTTTTGCAATTTGTGCAATGTCTGGATGTGCTATATACAGTATAGTAGACCCATGAAGTATTTGTGTATATATATATATATATATATATATATATATATATATATATATATATATATATATATATCATTGCATTACATAACAAAATATCAAAGCAAGTGGCATTTACAAAAAATGCTGCTAGAGAACTTTTCTGAGCCATTGCAATGATTTTAAACCAACTGGTGTCAAGGGGATTTATAGTGGATGTATAAAGTCAGCTCCCCTCAAGTCCAAACAGAGTTATCACATGTGTAGTTCATCACACTAACTATGGACATGTTCCACTAACAGTGACAACCAGGACACTTTACATTAATGTTTCCTTTTTTAAGGTTTATAAAGGGGTTCATTAGTGACATGCAGTTAATTTACAAATTCATTATAAATCACTGATATACAGCTATAACAACATGCATGAAAAGGGTGATTTTCATCCAATACCTGCCAAATAGTGAGCCATTCTACCTGATGTGTATTAAATGCATAATAACTCATATATTTAACCTTAATAATAACCTATGAAAATCTACTTTAATGTTAAGTGGAAACATAAGACGTATTTGTTAAGGAGTGGCCAACATTAGAAACCTATGTACATAAAGTTGAGTATGGTTTAATGGTCATCAGGCTTTATTATATGATATATGTTGTGAATGAGCATGAAGAGCTGAGCAGTGTTTTTGCAGAGGACTTTAGGTAACTAGAACTTGTTAAGTTGGAACACAACTCTTGAGTAGCATTATTCTTTTGACATCAACATGACAAGGAATGTGACATCACAAGTGAATCAAGAAATCATAAATAACAGTAAATAAACACAAATCAGACTATAGCTAAATAACATTACCCCTTCTATAAATCTCACTTCAATAGTCGATGTTTGCTGCATTGTGACATGAAACATGAATTAAGGCATTTTATGTTTTTGATTAATATAAGTATGAATAAGTGTATTTGTTAAGCATTAATACGTTTAAATGCTCATTATTTGGCAAGTAGTTCATGAAAGTCATCTTTTGTATTCACGTTGTTATTAGTGTTGTCAGTCGATTAAAACATTTAACCAAAGTGAAATTTGACCCTATATATACTTATTTTCCTAGTAAAATACATTTAGTTTCTCTTAAAAAAAAGAAAAGAAGACAATGTGTAACAATAATTTTAAATTTACATTTTCCAAACAAAGCCTTCCACAATATAAAGATAGAAATGCACTAAAATAGTACCATTATAAGTAACATTAAACGTTTCCCAAAGTCTGAGTGGGAGGTTGACTAACTGAAATAGCTAGTCCCTGTAGTTTGTATTTTCATTGCAATGGGCATTAAATCCCTTAAACTCTCATCATTCACAATATTGACTGTGGCTATCAACTTTTCTACAGCACTTCCAGAGAATGTCTTGTTTTGCTTTTGGCATGCCACTGTCCACGTAATGGTACTTAATCCGAATTATCTGGAACTCGACACCGAGGAAATGCTGATGATTCACTCCACCGGTTCGTTTGTACGCGGCTTATCACAGATCACATCTAGGTTTGTTTTGCACAAATAATTCCGGTTAAGAGGTCATTTCTCCATCTCTTGTTGATTGACATGGAATCAATGTTGTGTGTATGTTTGAGGTGTGTACGTCAGTGCGCCACAAAGGTTCTACCCTATTCCAACCAGTGTTCAGCACACACACAGAGCTGAATACAATATCAGAATATAATGTGAAAAGTGGTAAATGCATTAATCGCCATTAAGAAAAATTAACATGTTAAACATTTGTAATTAATTGCATGCATTGACGTGTTAATATATACAGTTCTAGTTGTTATTACTGCATATAAATGTTTTATAATGCATTTGTAAATGACTTAAGTCATTAATTAACTCCTTTCAAACCTTTAGCAAATGAAACACAATTGTAAAGTGTTAACCTTGTTTTCTTTATTTTGAACAGTATATCTCTTGTTGTATCATGCCAAACCTCACACACTTCTTTTTGTGAAATATTTTGCCAGAAAAAAATATAGTTTTGATATTTTTGACTTGCTGACATTTTTAAATGTTGTTAAAGTATCCAAAAACATTTGGTGTCCAGAGTAAGTTATTACATCAAGGAATCATTTACTGACTGTGGCAGTTTTAAACCACTATTTAATAGTATCAAATAAACTAGAACGAGAGATCTGTTAAAATTATTCATAGACTGGGACTAGAACTGGGGTGTGCTTGTTTTCTATCACATGGCAGCCCTCTATTTTTTTTAGCTTGGAGTCCCCTACAGGTCACCATGAATAAATACACAGTTGGAACTCCAATGGGCGGGGCTCTCTTTGCGGCCCTCTTCAGCCAGTCGTGGCACGTTCGGCAAAATGCGGCAGCCCGTTTGAGCTTATTGCCACCCGTTTGGCCCCGTTTCATGGCTGGCCCACCAAGAAAAGTCCCAGTTTCCCCAATGGCCAGTCCGCCCCTGGTCAGATGGGAGAAGATGTCAAATTTACGGTCACTCTCTCAGCAGCTGTAATCAAAACCCCCTCGCAGCTGTGGTAACTCAGTATTTTTACTTTTTAGGGTATTTCCAGGGTAATTCCTGGGTAATAAAACACAAATCATAATGTTATAAATCTACACTCAATATTTAAAAAAAAAAAATTGATATATAAAAAAAGCGAGATTTACGATGATAAATAAGGCGAAAACGTGCCATAACAGTCCATGAAAAAGGTCTATTAGGTGGTTGCTTTAAAAAAAATTGCATTTTCATTTAGCTTCTGCATTTTAAACACTAATGGTTAGATTTAGGCATTGATATGGTAAGGATGTCTTTTTTAACTTCTCATATATATTTGAAAACACTATTGGTTAACCATTAGTTTAGGTGTTGATTTAGTAAGGATGTCTTTTTTTAACATCTCATTTATATTTTAAAACATTATTGGCTAGGTTCATGCAAATATTTTAGTTTAGGGAGGTATGTTTAAAAAAAAAGGATCTAAAATTCACCTTAAAACAACATCTGAATACGACACCATTTGAATTGCTTTTGGTGCCCCCAGCTGGACATTTCACTAGAAACCTGCAGCCAACTGTGACATATAGCGTGTACATTTTGAGCTGCAAAAATGTTGGTCATGTTCATGTAAATTTCATGAGACCAGGCTGTAAATATGTTAAGTTTTAAGATGTATATATATGCCAGTATTTTCAGCAATTAATTGAGTGTTGTAGCTTGTTTATCGCCTAAAAGTCAAGACACTTTATGCAAGGACATGATTCATATTTACTCATCTAAAGCATTACGTAACATTGAAGTAGAATCATGTTATATTCACCTAAACTTGCATTCTCATCATTCAGACTACATTATGAATGTTTACATGTAACTGGGTTGGTTCCATATTCACGTTGAAAGTGTGTTCTGAATATAATCTGCTTGACATTGTATTTTTGAAAATGGAAGACAATTGCAATTGCTTAATGTGACACAGGCAGACTGCTTCTCGCTTTGCCAGTGTGCCTTTTCATCTTCTTTTGAATTGTGCATTCTCTGGCTGTGGATGCCAGGCGAATCATAAAGGCTGCAGATAGAAGAGTGATGCCTATGTCAGTGCGGCGAGAAAAGGCACTAACACACCTTGACAACACGCTCATGAGAGCAGCACAATGCAGCTCTGTTTTTAGCTGGCAGCGTGCTTACTCATATCAGCTAGACGTGAGCTAATGGTGAACATGCAGATAAGCACGCTTCCTCCAAAGAGTGACATTTGCAGGTCTGACTCTGAACATGTCAATGCTGACTTCTCCAGCAGGGTTATGCAGCGATTAGTTGTTCATGACCAAAGGGTTTTCAAGTGGGGGGATCACCAAACTGTATATATATAAAACATATACCGATATTAATAAATGCTGTTCAAATATTGTGCAATGCTAATGTTAATAAATGCAACATTATTGTAAAGTGTTACCTTTATTTCAGTTAACAACATTGTTTTCATTTAGGTTTTCATTTTAGATTTTTGTTATTTCATTGTTCTTCAATTACCCATGAAGAGCTGCTAATGATAGTGCTTTTTTTAAATGGCATGGCTCATCTGGCTGTTGACACAACTGCATTTGTATTTTTTTCTGCCCGCCTGGCTCTGTGTCTCTTTAGCATAGATCTCTGGCGCACAACATTTGTCTCTGTTAGAGCTGAGCTGCTCCAAGAACTGAAAAATACAATGTAGCATCATTCACAACATGAAATATAGGCTGCAGCTCTCCAGCACAGAAATACAGTTGTTGGAAATATTTGCCTGGTCCTGTATCTTGCCTCTCAAATAAGCAAAACTCAAGCTTTAATGTCCCAGTGAAATCAAAATGAGTTTTGTGGACCCATAATCTTGCAAATTAATAGCAAGCTAATGAACTTGAGCATAAATCCCACATCATACAGGTGTTTTTTTTTTTGGTATTATTATTTTTTTATTTTGCATCAATTCATAGGTGATCACCTTTCCCTCTAGCATGAGCTACATTTGAGACACTGGTTCTGGTCACGGGATAACCAGGAAGTAATGTGGTTCACATAAACAATGGTGAAAGCAATATGTAGATTGCATTTTTACTCTACTGATGGTTAGGTTTAGGGTTGTGGTTTGGGCTAAGGAGGCAGGGTTTTAGATTCTGGCGGGATATCTAGTGCTCACATGTGCACATACATTCATCATTTCCACTTTTGTCCACTCTGGGTAGTGGTTTCAAATTTCACTAAGAACAGACCATTTTCAGAAACAGAAATGGGGACACCATCATTCAGAACACATCATATGAGTGTGACCAGCCACCAAATTTGGCAAAAGTTTTTCATTCGGGTTTCTTTTACGTGTCGAAATACCTTTTTCTAACTGATAGGTGTATTATGGGTAAAATTGGTGAAAACCATGGCTGCGTGCATTTCAGGACAGTTTATTTTACCTGATAAATTACCTCTTAACATATGGGTTTACTTAACAGCTTGAAATGTTGGTTGGTAAAGGACATTATCTCACACAATGATGTTTTTCTTGGTCTGTGGTCAGTTAATTCACCAAATCCATTTATGGAAATATTACAGTTCATTTCGGAAAGCTTAATTGACTGTCTAATTACAATCTAATTGAACTTTGCTTGAGCTGTTTTACAGACCATGAAAATCTTATCTGTCTGAGAGCAGCACACGGTCCGGCACAAAAGAGCAGTGTCTCACCTCTGCTGAGTCTCAGCTGCCTGATTATGTGGCATTGTTTCACACAGCGGAAGTGAAAAGGATGGTAGCTTTGTACCGCTGGCCTCAATGTTCAAGGTTCATCCCAATCGGGACAGCCTTTCAATGGTTCTAAGCAGCGATAGTTAAACTAATGAACTTGAGCATAAATCAAGTCATGTTTTAGCATTTAGATAAAATTCATTTAATTAAAAAAGACTATTGTGAGACTTCAGGGCTTGAGGTGTCCATCATATTTGTTATATACGAAACCTGAAAAATGCTGCCTTCGTAGGCTATAAATCAAGATTGGAAGGCAACACGGTATATGCAAATCAGTGTCAGAAATGAACTTTTACAGTAAGGGGCCATTTTTTTTCCCCTGGGTCTGAATTTCAGGGGCATTTACCTTTTTGGGGGTCATAATTTTTTCTAACCATTTAAAGGATGGTTAATAAAAAAACATCCTAGCCCCCACATTTTAAGTTTTGAGGGCAATTTTGGTGTCGTTTTTGCCCTAAGCCCCCCTACATTTCTGAACCTCATGTGAATTCAATGTTTGCATAATAAAACAGTCCATCTGGTTTGTTTTTGTAGGCAGCATAGATGTGACCCTCACTGCTTTTGATATCAAACAACCCTGTTTTTGTGGATCGTATATGGTTGAAAGAATGAAAATGCCGCCTAATAAGTAAATTATAAATTCATAAATTCAACTAAAGTGGTGTTCTTGGGCACAACACAATGCAGAGTGTAAAATCACTGTATCTCATAGCCTCTCATGGATCACTGCTTTTATAAAAAGTCAGCAAAAACAGTATGATGGAAGACACCAATGTTCAATAAATCATTACATTTGCAGAGCTCTTTTTTTCACAACTGGTTTGCCGCAACTCTCTGATTGGTGGATCTTTCTCTGCAGGATCATGTGTAGTGTAGTAGTAGCTCACGGTCTGTAAGTTATTGTTAAAAATCAATACCGCTATGGAGAAAATAAATAGGATCCTAAATCTTGGAAACAGAATGTTGCGCTCTATATAGAATGTGTGCTCACAGGTGTGTGGTTTTACATGTAAATGTGGCTAATCCAATAAGAATTTGGAATCTGAACTGTGCGTTTAATAATACTTTTTTATTTTATGTTATTGCGGCCCAGCACCCAGTTCTCATGCTCAAATTAGGAACATTTATTTGCATAGAGAAATGGACTCTCGTACTTGGCATGTTCGATAATTTAAATTTTTTTTTTATCCATTTTTCAGACCATGTGGTGACAGGTAAATTTGTCTGAGATATTTTTGGCTTGTTGACTACTTTTGGCAAGCATTCGGTTAAGACAAACAAAACCTCAGAGAGCCCAAACCAGATTCTATCCCCAGCATCCCCCATCTGCGACAGCTGCCAAACTGCAGCGGTATTCTTGCATGACATGTGCTTGCGTTCAGCACTGTATAAACGTGGCAACTGTGCATCACTCTCAATGAGTTCTGCTGGTCACAACTTCTCAAGGCACTAATCAGCTTTTATATATATATATATATATATTGAGATGTGAAATAACCAGTTGTCACACTAAACAGGAAAAGTTGTCACAATGGTCAATGAATTTATGTTCAGTCATGAAAATCTACATGGTGCTAGCTGATAGGTCCTTTGAATGTGTAATCTGATATCCAGTAGACTCGCACACTCCATGGACCAAGCTGAAGATCCATCCCAGCACCACCTGCCTAGAGCTGTTTCCAAGGGATTGTATGTACAGTATGTCTAATTGTGCAGCAGCAGCTTGTCAGAAATCAGTTATAATTGACTTTTATAGGCGAAATATACATTATTATATTAAATGTTAAACAGTACAACACAAAACAATTTATGAAATAGCAAAAATCTTAACCTTATGCGACCCGCGTTGTATTTTGGCTTTGCTCCGTGCAATACTCAAGACTCTAGGCTGTCATTTAAGGGTTAAATTTCTGGCGCACTGAGTCAAGTAACACAACATCCTTACGTCGATTTCCGTGAAGTGCTTCTACAGGCGCACAGCCAACAAAAGTTCTTCTGGTAGGAAACCGCTTTTACTGTAGGTTTTCCATTGAAACCTGCTTTGGTGTAAGAGTTGCATCTCTAGTGTAAGAGTAGCATCTCTAGTTATATTTGATATGATGTTTAAAAAAAAGCACTTCAGCACGCTGATAAATATGATGTCCACATATGTAAACAAAAGTTCCCTCAAAAGTTGATTTTTTTATATATAACTTTCATCATTTACACCTCTGTGGGTCATTTTGCTTATATTTTATTTTATGTTGTTATCACTGTACAGTATGGTTCTATTCATTAACATTAGTAAATTCAATCCTATATTCACTGTGTATTTTCACACTGAGAATCAATGGGTCCATCCAAAAGCTGAACAATGTTGCTTTCAGAGGATATCTATGGCATTAGGAAGAAAACGAGGTGCATTTCGAATTGAGACGTGTACAAACAGACAGCACACTGGACATTCACTTAACAGAACACAAGTCATTCAAATAGGGAACAAGGGAGCATCCTATAGCTCTCTATGCATTGCATTCAATCCAAACTTACAATCAAAAGTTCAGTTTCAGGCTGCAGATGATGTTTGGACCACTGAACATGTTTGGCAGACATGAGACAATGATAATTAGTACATAGATTCACAATTTAAAATGCATAATTGTATTATACATAATAAATAAATAAAATAAATATGACTTTCATAAAAAGGTAAATGGAAAATGCTTACTGCAGTCATGCTCGGGTCTCAGGAGATTGAAGGTAGCATACATTACTCAAACCATTGTTTTGTCCAACAAATAAACTAATAAACTGCATAAATTGAAAACATTTAAAAGATGTGACTATGTTACAACTTGCCGCAATTAAAATGTGACAGCTTACACTGACCTGTTTTTCAGTTCAAATACAGTATATCATTATATAGTTGACCCTTTTCTAAAAATATGCCAGTGTGAGGTTTTAATGTATTCACATGTGTTTACCTAAGAGCTATATATTGGAATTTTAGTTTGGAGATGAAAATAATTGTAATATAAAGAAGTTCCCCATGTGACAACTAGGCTCAGTCTCCCCTATATAATTGGTTTATTTACATTACAGTAATGAAAATTGAGGAGGGAAATGTGTTTGATTGTCAAGTTTCGGGAGTTTCACCCAGATCTAGAATTTGCTGCATAAATCTCTGCATGGCCTGTCGTTTGTAACACCTGGGCCACATTACTAAACGGCAACATTAGCTGGAATGAAACACAGTGTCTGTTACTCTGCCAATGGCTGCGGGATTGTCCACTCCAGAGATTTACAATCCAGTTCACTTCCCACTCAGCTCCAATCCCCCTCCAAAAAGACTTTCTATTCATGGAGCATTGGCACAATCATAAATATCTCTTTGAGCTCATTGATGTATGTTGTGAATTTGCCTCTGTGTCTTTGTAGCCTAGCAAATAATGTTGATAAGGTATGGAGATTCTTTCTCTGCACTAAAATAAATGCCCATTGTTGCTCATTCCCAGAGTTCTGCATGAATTGTCTTGTCGATAAACCCAGCTAAAGCCGAGGGAAATAGTTGCTTGTGACTGTGGGAACCATGAGATAGTTCAAGGCACCCTAAAGAGTGTTTATACCCCAGTGCTTGCAGGCTACCTGGACAAGGCTTGAAGAGACAGGCTGCATTGACTCTAAAACAATCAATAGCATTCCCATTGGATGACATTACTGTATATGTCCATTCAGAGGCTATTTTTTTGGCTACACCTTTCTAATACTGCACAGGATGCCTCTTTGCCCCTGAAAATCTTTGTGCCATGGATTCAACAAGGTGCTGGAAACGTTCCTTTGAGATTCTTGTCCATGTTAGCATGATGGGTCACATAGCTGCTGCAGATTGGCTGGTTGCACATTGAAAATGTGCCATTGTACATGACAAAGATACTCTATTGATATGAGATCCGATAAGTGGAGGACATTGAAGTACACTGAACCTACACTGGCCATGATGATCTACATAGCAATGTGGTTTGCGCCACTAGTTCCACCAAATGGAATTGCATAAATAAACTTTGTTTTCAAAACAGCTTTCTGAATACAACTTCGTTCTGTAATTGATCGCACAAACAGATTCCCTTCCCCAACTTATGCTACTGGTCAAGTCAATGTTATGTCTCTCTTGAGATGGGTCGCTCAAAACAAACCAAGAAACACAGTGTTTACAGTTTTCAAGAAAATTTACTTATAGTTGTCTCCACATATTAATTTGGGATAGGAGAAAGTATTTTACGACTGAAATTTTTTTATTTTTCAGCTTTAAGATTTAGCATCTGGTTTTGCTGGTCAGCCTGCTGATCATCTAGTTTGAACAGAGAAAAGAGCCCAAAGTGTCCTCTAAAACTAGCCAACAGACCAGCTAGGGTTGCGTTTCCCAAAAGCATTGTTAGCCAACTATGCTCTCAAGTTCCATTGTTACCAACAAAGTTCAGCGATTTTGTGTTTCTCCAACACTTCCAACGAACATTCGCAAACAGCATAGCAAATTTGTGTGGATAGTACTGCAGCTCTCCACCTGTGGTTAGAAGTATAGTTACTTGTTATTTTGCTGTGTTCATTTCACTTCGCTGAGGCTTCTATATCTTTTATTCAATATATATATATCTTTCATTCTGTCAAGACTTTGACCACGTTAACATGCATTTAAGAAAACAATTGATTCTGTGTTTTTGCAGAAAGTGCAGCTATTTAAGGGATTAAAGGCTGTTAAGAGAAAGCTCTTTATCACACAGGGTTTCTGTCGGAGAACACCGCTTTTATGCATTTATCTTAATGCATAAGTGCCGTTAATATATTTTTGAAGAGTGCACATGTGCATTTGCTCAAGTGCGTTAGGGGAACACTGAAGTCTAATATAGATGGAAACCCATTTATTTTATACCACTTTCATGTCTTCAGCAGCTTTCTCGCATGAAACGGCTTTCTGGTGTACATGTAAAACAGCTATTATAATTTCATATTTTTGTAAGTTATTACTTCACCCCATGCATAATGTAATTAACGACAGTTCAACCAATGTGGTTTGAACGATGGATGTACGATATAGTCACTATGGTTTCGGACATGGTTATGGTGGTTACACATTGAGTTATGTCTTTGTATGGGAAACACACCCCTGACCAGCAAGTGAGACCAGTTATCACCCACAAACAAGCTTAGGCTGGTTTAAGCTGCTTTTGTTGTTGTTTTAGCATTTCTAGCAGGTAAACCATGCGAGAAACTTGACTCACAGTTTATTTCAATAAGGTTTGACGTTAACATGTTGATAAGCAAACACCTTGATACTATAAGAAGCAAAAAAAAAAAGTATAACTTTGAGAGAACATTTAGAGAATGTTAGCCACAATTCTGGGAGCATTCACTTTTAGCTGTGAATGAGCGTGTTCACAGTACATGAGCGTGTTTATCAGAGAATATAAATTAAACCAGTATCATAGGTTTCATTTAAACATTTCAGGATAAAAGAAGTTTGAATTTAAAGTCAAATTCTTAACACAATATATATTGCTCCATGAACTGACATGTTTTTTTTAAAGGAGTAGCACCACAGTCATTTTCAGTTTCATTCACATTATAGAAATCTAGTTGTGTTTGCTTGTGGTTTATGAGTGGTGTATGGAAGTTTTGTTTTAATTCACACCTTTGCTATGACCCAAATTCTGAAAAAGTTGGGACAGTATGAATAATGCTAATAAAAAAGGAGTCATTTGTAAATTATATTCACCCTTTGTTATATTGAAAGCACCACAACTACACATTATGATGTTTTACCTTGTGATTTTATTTTTCAAATGTACAGTAATTTAAAATCAGATGATTGCAACACACTTCAAAAAAGTTGAGATGGGCAATTTAAGACTAATAACAATTTGACGAGTTGAAATAACAAGGTGATAGAAATATGAGATGTTAAACAGTTGAGGCAATTATGTTATAGTATATAAGGAGCCTCCAAAAACAGCCTACTCCTTCAAGAGCTAGGATTGTTCAAGACTTGTCAATTTGCCGACAGATGCTTCAGCAAATAATCCAGCACTTTGAGAACAGTGTTCCCCAACAAATTGGAAGGGTTTTTGGCATTTCACCATCTACAGTGCTATAGTTAAAAGATTCAAGGAATCTGGTTAAATCTCGGTGCGTAAAGGGCAAGACGAAAACCACTTCTGAATGCATTTGATCTCTGATCCCTCAGACATCACTGTCTTAAGAAAAAAACATTCATCTGTAATGGATATCATGAAAATGGGCTTGGGATAACTTTAGTAAATCTTTGTTAGTCAATACCAGTCGCTGCTGCATCCACAGATGCAAGTTAAGACTTTAATCTGCAAAGGAGAAGCCGTACATCAACACAGTCCAGAAGCACTGCCAACTTCTCTGGGCTCGGTCTCATTTTAGAAGAAAGTAGAACAGTGGAACTGTGTTTTTTGGTCTGAAGAGTCCACATTTCAAAATGTTTTTGAAAAACAAAGCCGTCGTGTTATCAGGACCAGTGAGGAATAGGACCATCCACACTGTTATTAGCATCAGGTCCAAAAGCCTGTGTCTGTATGTGCCAGGAGTGTGTCAGTGCCCATGGCATGGATAACTCGCACATCTGTGAGAGCACCATGAATGCAGACAGATGTAAACATTCTGGAGCAACATATACTGCCATCGTCTTTTCCAGGAACGTCCCTGCATTTTCCATCAAGACATCTTCAAACCACATACTGCCTGATTACAAGTGCATGGCTGTGTGAGCAGAGAGTGTGGGTGTTAGATTGGCCTGCCTGCAGTCCTGACCTATCTCCAATGTGGCACATTATTAAGCAAACCCCATACAATTGTGCAACTGAGGAACTGCATAAAGGATGAATGGTGTAAAATTCCACTTTCTAAACTTAAACTTGTGTCTTCAGTGCCTAAATGCTTAATAAGTGTTATTAGAAGAAATGGTGATGTTTCACAGTGGTAAACACTCGACTACCCCTACTTTTTTGAGGTGTGTTGCAATCATCTGATTTGATATTACAGTACATTTTAAAAAAAATGAAATTCACAGGGTAAAACATCACATAATGTGTAGATGTAGTGCTTTCAATTTAGCAAAGAGTGAATATAATTTACAAATCACTCATATTTGTTTTTATTAGCATTTTTCATACTGTCCCAACTTTTTCAGAATTTGGATTGTATGAACTGTTAGTGCTGATGATATTTGATTGTAACATGAGCATGTTAGGTACAGTATGTTGTATATGTGTTATACTGTGTTTTTGTTCTTATTTAAATCAGATGGTGATTAAGTATTATTCAGTGCAATGTTTATTAATGTGCTGTGATACAATGCAGACTGAGTGACAAAAAACCTGCTCTTATCCACTATTAACCCTTTGATAATTAAAAAAACAACAAATTAATAAATAAACTAAACTACCTGAAATGTTTAAATTTAATGGTAGGTACAGTAGATACAGTGCAATCAGAAAGTATTCAGACCCCTTAATTTTTTTTCACATTTTGTTATGTTGCTGCCTTTTGCTAAAATGCAGTCTACGCTCCATACCCCATAATGACAAAGCAAAATCCAGATTATTGTTAAATTTGCAAATGTATATATATATATATATATATATATATATATATATATATATATATATATATATATATATAAAATGAAATATCACATTGACATAAGTATTCAGACCAGAGCATGTGAACGGAGCTTAGCGATCAGAATTTGTTTGGAGCGAGGAGCGCGTTTCATGTGACTGCGCTCAGCCCCGCTCCAGCCGCTCATGAGGTGCGCACATTTCGCTCCTACAGAATGTGCTACATTTCTCGTGTGGCCACATTAATATGTGTGTGGTTCTACACTGACAAATAACTGGTGTTGGTGGCTGTATTAGGTCCAAGATTTTAAACATGAAATTTTTACATGAAATGAGACAGCATTTAAACTCGCGAGTGTGATTTGTGAGTTGATGGTGACTGTGATATGTCTGTAAGGTAAAACATTTTATTTGGCAACCGTGGATGTCTGTAAGGTTTACCATCAATTCGCAGAGGATAAGCGATGTCTGTATAAATCCCAGAGATGGGAGTGTCGACTGAATTTACACATTG
The DNA here is from genome assembly GCA_032164185.1 of Moxostoma hubbsi. Classification (NCBI taxonomy): domain Eukaryota; kingdom Metazoa; phylum Chordata; class Actinopteri; order Cypriniformes; family Catostomidae; genus Moxostoma; species Moxostoma hubbsi. The sequence goes on along the minus strand of JAVLUX010000083.1, from coordinate 2,222,284 downwards.
CTGTCACACGTAACTGACCCATCAGAAGCTCTGCTGATTAATTATGAAGTAAGTATTAAATGTGCTTATGCTGTATCTTGGATTATTATAAGAAATTTACTTAAATATCTGGCAAAGTACAACAGACCTGGTTACATTAACAAACCAGTAATCCTAGAGTATACTCTTGAATTAAAAATATAGACAATCATTTCACATAATGTAAATCTAGGTGTCCCGTAGGAAAATATTTTACGAAACATGGGCTCAACATATGTTTCCTATTCAATCTGCTCAAATCACAAAATTAGTACTTGTGTCCTTTTGTAATTTTCCTAATAAAATGAAATCCTGCCTGTTTTTTTCATGTATCATTCCAAATGCAACAGCCAGCATTAGATAAAGTTTTTAACTTGCTGTCTTACATTTTCTGGTGCTTTTCAATGACTAACATCCACTTCATACACTTGGTGAACTTTAAAAACAACGAGTTAAAGATGTCACATTCTGGACAGTACAGATTCACTGGCTTTTATCCTAGCTCATTTCACAAGTGATAAGTATAACAGGGGTTATTTTTGCTGTGGGTTTGATAGGTAAAAGACGTTAGTATCTTTAGCTTCACGGGAACGCGTAACCCACAGAAATACCAGAAAAATTACTGACATGAACGATTAGCATAGGATTAAAATAAATGAGAAGCTCTGGTAATTACCCCACGTCCCCATATAAAATAACCATGTCCAAATAGGGCAGAGAGAACAAGGCTATTTTCTAAGTAGGCTACATCAAGTCATTTGATGTAAAATGTGATGACAAAAATGCATCAGGTACATTTTTCTACCTGATGCAAAAAAATTTAATTAAAAAATAAACAAGAATGCCGATTAGAAATTATGTCTAATTTCTTTTACATTTCATGCCATTCCACTCCAACATCGCTGTTGTTCTTGAGCGTGCATGAGTGAGGAGCGGAGCGATGACTTTTGAACTTGAGTGTTGGAGTTGAGCAATTGCACATGAGCGAATATTTGAGCAGAGTGACAACTTGCTCCATTCCGCTCACATACTCTGATTGGTTTGATACTCAGACCCTTTGCTATGACCCTTGAAATTTAGCTCAAGTGCATCCCATTTCTCTGGATCATCTTTGACATATTTCTAAACTTTGACTGGAGACAACCTGTGGCAAATTCAATCGATTGAACATGACTTGGAAAGGCACACACCTGTTCATATTAAGGTCTCACAGCTGAAAATGCATATCAGAGCAAAAACCAAGCCATGACGTCAGTGGAACTGCCTGCAGAGCTCAGTGACTGGATTATGTCGAGGATCAGATTAGGGGAAGGCTGCAAAAAATCTGGCTGCATTGAAGGTTCCCAAGAGCACAATGCCCTCAATAATTCTTAAATGGATGAAGTTTGGAACAACCAGGACTTTTCCTAGAGCTGGCCGCCTGGCCAAACTGAGCAACCTTGCAGAAGGACAACCATCACTGCAACACTCCACTGATATGGCATAGTGGCCAGATGAAAGCCTCTCCTCAGTGCAAGACACATGAAAGTCCACTTGGAAGGAAACTCAGACTGTGAGAAACAAGATTCTCTGGTCTGATGAAATGAAGATTGAACAGTTTGTCCTGAAGTCCAAGCGTCATGTCTGGAGAAAACAGGCACCGCATATCACCTGCACAATACCATCCCAACGGTAAAGCATGGTGGTGGTAGCATCATGCTGTGAGAGTGTTTTTTAGTGGCAGGGACTGGGGGACTGGTCAGGTTTGAAGGAATGCTGAATTCAGCAAAATACAGAGATATCCTTAATGAAAACCTGGTCCAGAGCACCCAGGACCTCAGACAGGGCCGAAAGTTCACCTTCCAATAGGACAATGACCCTATGCACACAGCCAAGACAATGCAAGAATGGATTAGGGACAACTCTGTGAATCCTTTAGTGGTCCAGCTAGAGCTCAGACTTGAACCCAATCGATCATTTCTGGAGAGTCCTGAAAATGGCTCTCTACTGACAGTCCCCATCGAACCTGACAGAGCTTGAGAGGATCTGCAGTGAAGAATGGCAATACCTAAATCCCTAAATCCAGGTGTGCAAAGCTTGTCGCATCATTCCCAAAACGACTTGAGGCTGTAATCGCTGCCAAAGGTGCTTCAACTAAGTACTGAGTTAAGGGTCTGAATACTTATGTCAATGTGATATTTCAGTTTTCTTTTTAATACATTTGCAAAGTTATCAAATGTTTTTTTTTTTTCTTATTTCATTGTCACAATGTGCAAAAAAATATTATAATTTAAATCATTTTAGCATATGGCTGCAACATAACAAAATGTGAAAAAATGAAGGGGTCTGAATACTTTCTGAATGCACCGTATTTAGTTTAACTTACATAATATAACTCCAAATTTAGGCCAAACAACTTGGATAATATGATTTACCGCCATAACTCGAAACCTCAAACCTCTAAAAAATAATACTTCCGTGACTGCTTTCACAGCATGTAACGTGCAATTTGCCACATATTTCATCAAAAGTTTCTCCATTATGCCCCTGCTCATATTGCCACTCCCTTCACTAATGATTTCTGTCTGCACAGATGAAATAGCACACAGTTTCGGCCTCTACACATGGTCTCTTGTTTGATAACATTGAGTAATATACTGCTGGCCGTTGATTGGATTGAGTCCCTCCAGGATGGAGTGAACATTGACATCCTGCTGAGCTTGCCCACGATAATGGACTTCTCACTGATGTCAGGATCTGGTATGGCCAACTCTACCTTGATGACCTCAGAACCCACTCTATACTCACAGCACCTTCGAGGCAGTTTACTGGAGTGTGACCGTCGCCATGACAGTTACTGATGACACCCCTACAACTCTTTAACTATTGCTTTGACTCTTTCTGTGAAATGCAATGTATTGCAAAATGTCAGCGAGATGAAAGCGATCAAGTTTAGTCCTATAACGATGAGGAGGCGTCACAGAAATGCACAGAGCCTGTTTGTCTGCTAAATTGGAAAATGCATTATGGAGAGTGAATTTGCTTATTCGTTAGATTGTTAGATTTTTGTTAGATTGCAAGAATCCTGTTTATGCTTATGATAAATGCATGTTTTATCATCTAGAAAATATTTAATGAAAATAACTTAATTTCATTAAAATTACAGAATTTCTTTTTAGTATAACTGTGTTCACTTACTTAATAGCTTTGTCCATATTAATAAGAGTGGTCTACCCCTTATCACTGTATTGTACATAACAGTGGAATATTTTTTCACTGACATAAATCTTTTAATAAAAATAATAAAAATGTAATAAAAATAATTTAAAGTGATTAAAACTAAAATAATGCAAATTGGGAAATATTCCCATGTGGACACACTATACCACAGTGGGAAATTATTCAAAACTATTTTTTTCTTAAATCTGATCAATGTCTCCTTGATTTAAATTAATAATTCTTGAATAAATCTGTTCATGAATTAAGTCAAGTTGACTTAAGTCAACTGAGCCATTGCATCAATATGTTAAGCTTATCTTAACTTTTGCAACAAGTAAAACATCTTGGTTACTGATGTAAACTCTGTTCCCTGATGGAGGGAACGAGACATTGTTTTGATGTAGTGAAATGTAGCAAATTTCAGTTGATGTACTGTAGATGTACACGGGATGGGTTTAGGTGCCCGCATACCCCCACCATTATAGGTAGGAAACAGTATGTGTGAGCTAGGAATTAATTTAAACTGTTCTTATTCTACATCATAATGTAAGGATACTTACATTAATTTAATTAGTCACATTCGACAACCATAGCAAGATAAATGACAAATAATTAGATAATTTGTCTGAATAAAATTCTCCACCATTAAAATTGTAATGCAACGTCTCGTTGTATCTGCTCACAATTTCTATTGTAAGGAATTTGTTTTAATAAGGGAATTATGATTAATTCACTTATTGGAGTAATATCATTCTCATGGTTTATTGAAAATAATATCACACATATTTAGGTATAGATTTGAAGCGAAATCTTTTAAAAACAGGGATGAGATTATTTATCAAAATATACCACAGTCAAATTATCTTTGAATACAGACAAACTTTATTTCTATTCTAAACATAAAACTAACCTAACACATACAACATGAAACAGGTTGGTGTGTAAAGTGACAGAATGTGAAATAAATGATCAATACAGCTAAAAAAAACTTTTAGGAGAGGAGGTGTTCCGGGGAGGAACAAATGTCACTGTGTTAGGTCTATGTTGATTTAGGGCCTTGGGACTGTCTTCATGAGTCTCTTTCCTGATATAGCCACGGATTTATGCATTAAGGTCACACAGTGTTACTTGGCCATTTGGTCTTAAAGAGGGTTTAAGTTTGTGGAACAAAGAAGGGTGTTCTTTGTTGGTCAGCTCTGTCATTACGAACCCTAGTTTGATTTAAAGCAGGCATGGGAGCGAGATGGTCTCTTATAGCAATTTAGGTGCCATGTATTTGTTTTTATGACTCTCTAATGGCTCGTGGGGGATCTCTGATCTGTGGAATGTGGTGTTGTGTTAATTTGATGGCTTCGTTCATGGATAATCCTACAGATACTAGGGGTTTGCTCTTGATCAACTTTGCTCTTAATCACCTTTGCTTTATTCAGAAAAGGCCAGTGAAAACTGGTGAGTGGAATTTGCATGCCGCTCTCCGCCCCGGACATACGGGTATAAAAGGAGAGAGCGTGCACCATTCAAGTCCTAGCCACGTCAGTGGTCAGTTCAGCACCGTGGTAGGAGGAACACAATTTCTAGTTCCCTCCATCAGGACAGAAAACTGACTATTTCATGCTAAATGATTGTGCTGTGTATATTGATGGTGATTTGAATATTTAGTTATAAACGGAAATGAAATAATTATAATAAACTGCTTACCACCCCCCGCTAACTCCTCTACAGCTAACATTACATTTATGTTTGCTAATCATATAAATTTGTAGCATTATGGTCATGTTAGTATGTCAAGAAATACAAGTAAAAAAGTTACTTTGTACATCTTTGACAACATGGGGGCACCTCACCCGATCAGGGTCCCTATGGAACATGGTAGTTTGCATATAGAGAGGACAGTCACTAGCGCTCTGCCTTTCACGTCACATCCATTCAAAGAAGTAAGTGAAAGAATGCTCTTTTGGTCTCAGTATTGATGCACATTTGCACAACTACAGTTCCAGTTATGGCCACTGGGGACAGTTTGAAAATATAGAAAGCATAGACTGATTTTAGCAGATAAAACCTTTGACCTCCTGTCACTGATTTTCCCGTGAGGTTTCATTTCTTGAGATTCATCCTTATACAAAAATAGAGGCTTCAGTTATTGGTGAACGCTTACTTAGTAATATCACCTGATAGCTAACAGTCATGCTGATTGACTTTGAGAATAATATCTCATATAAAAAGGCAAGGTCACTGTGATGGAGAATTTTTAGCACTCTCTTTTCTATCTTCAAAGAGAAGCTTCAAAGGGAAAATGTATGCTTCAAGAATCGATCGAGAAGAAAACATTAGAAATTATAGACAAAAAGGCATAGTTATTGTGACCCACTTAAATTGTCCTTTCACTGGCAGATATTTGTATGTGGCTCTTTTGTTGCGCCTTTTAATCTTGTCATGCCATATGAAGTTATTAACACTGTAAGTAAAAACACAAATGGATATGTGCATGACAAAGGGATTTGGGACACCTTCTGTCTGTGGCAATCCATTGATTGGTATGGAGAAATACGTGTTAAGACACTACTGACAAGCTTTCTGTGGCCTCAGGCTCCAGTTTTTTATTTGATGTACTGTATGTAAATACATGTACTGAGTGGCATAAATTGGCTGAAAATGCAGACAAATGAAAGCAATGATCTATCTCACACTGAGGGCTACAGGAAGTTATCACAGCATCTGTGATGAATGGCGATTAAAACCTGACTATAACAGCATACCTGTGAAAATTATATGGCAGTTAGGAAGTAGTCTGGCATCAGATAATTATTTTCAGCATCTATGGTTCAAATGGCGTACACAAATTGTAAATGGCTTTCACTGTTGTATTATGTTGTCATAATTATTTCAAAGATGTAGAAATGTTCTAGCTTCAGTGTCAACAATTTAATGGAAGCAGTCTAGTTTTGTTGAGTCTGTCAATGGAGAAAGTGTGCATGGTTTTGAAATAGCATTTAATTTATCATGGTCTTACATTTTTGCAGGCCACATTTTATGACAACAGTTAAATCATCAGGTGCAACTGTCATTGTGTCATTATAAGAAAAGAAAACGAAGGAAAATAGTGAGAAAGTCCAACAAAAACACAATCAATAACTGTAAAATGTCAAACATGTTTTAAATCTTTGATAATCATTGAGTAATCCTGGAACAAGATTTAGTGCTGTAAAGCGTGTTTGGCTGCTGTGCCTTATAAAGCTTATCATTTGTCAATGAAATTCACTTGGCATCCAGACTGGATTTCAGGGGTTTTTCAGATTTAATTTTCCTTAACTGTTTATTGAATTTCCAGGCCTAGTCCCGATGCCACCCACTCACAAGCTTCCTTAAAAACCTGGATACATGCACATGGTTTCTTAACAAATCTGTTGTTGCTGTCATGTTTTTCCTCTGAAATCATATTTTTGACATCCGTGGCTGATTAATTGATGGGATTCCCAGGAGGTTAAACATTCTTCAAGTTTAGAACAAAATGCAAAATCACCCTCTTTTTCTGAGAAAACTGGACTCCACTATTTGAATTAAACATGCTGCATAAAGAGGTTTTATGACAAACATATAGCTTACTAGTGTGTGAAATGTTTTTCGTTGCATAATGCATACTGTTTCACTTACTATTTTTAAAACATACACCACATAGGTATGCAGTATGCTAGTATACCAAAGCCGCTTCTAGTGCAGTGCTTCAGTAATGCCATAAAAATGCCACACTGATCATTTAAAGATCCAATTAAATAAAAATGTTGTGGTTTTTAGTCCAGGCTTGTTAGCTGTAAGGTCAGTAATATTCTAGTGCAAGTTGACAGTTTTCTTTTTAGCAGATATATATATATATATATATATATATATATATATATATATATATATATGCCTCTGTGACTCACCCACTTCTCAAGCACAAAGGGGACAAAGAAAAAACACAGGTTAAACATGACAGCCTCAACCAACCGCAGGGTAAATAATTATTAAGTGCCACTTACTCTTTTGGGGTTGTGAGGCCGTCCCTGTGGATTCTCCGCCTCACTCTAGGCTTTCCATCTAAAATGCAAACGAGAGGGTAAGTGACTACACTGTTGTTTCTTAACTGTGTCATATCCACTCACAATCTTACCTGCATTCTCCACCATTGTGGCAGGGTGAGTAAGAGACAGACACAGTGGGTGTGGCATCAGGCCTCGGCTAGGTGTTTATTTGAAAAATAAAGAACATAAATGTTTTCATAATAGGGGAATTAAATTGTCCATGGGGGAAAAAAATGTCTATTCCAATGGGGGAATTTGGAATCCTCACGGTGAAAAGGGCTCTATGCAGAGTGTCAAAGGCTTTGTCCACACTTTTGGGGCAGGGTCCAGCAGCACACACGTTCCCCTACTGGTTCCGGAGTGCAAGGGTCAGTGCCGCTTGAGGGGAATGGCGGACCAGCTTCATGGCCCATTGGCCACGATGCATGCTCTCCTCCCTGGTGACACATCCTACCCATGCCAGGGTTCCTGGACCTGCGAGTACACCAGCTTGCGGGCACTTGAAGATAGAGTCCGGCCTCCCAAGGAGAGGCAGATGGGTTGGTGTGTGGGGGTGGGGGGGTTTCAATCCACCATACCTGCAAAGAACAAGCACGGACTGTTGTGTAGGTCTGTATAGGGATGCGATATCATAGCAATTACTTTGCTGACAATATAAAATTAAGCAATATTGTGAATTAAGTAATGATTTAATGTACTTTTTATTTGACCACTTTATTTCCTAAAGAGTACATCATTTCTCTTTCAACTAATTTCACGATCATTCGGGGCTGCACAATTAATAAAAATCACAGCAAAATCGTAATATGGTGATATTTGGTCATTAAACCACAAATGATTAAATTAAATTAATAGCCGACATGGTCTGTCTGTATGCCAGTTTGAACAGGTTATGCACTGTTCTGTTTTGACATGCAGGGTTCATAATGTGCTGTTATCAGCACTCTCAGTGAGGTTCATGTGCATTGTTAAAGCAAAGTACTGCAGGTTCACTCATTCGCCCAATTCCAAATTTATATATAAATGTATATAGGCCTATGTATACATTGATCAGCCACAACATTAAAACCACCTGCCATGTGGCAGTGCATTGCATAACATCATGCAGATACAGGTCAGGATCTTCAGTTAATGTTCACGTCAACCATCAGAATGGGGAAACATGTACCTCTGTGATATGGACATGTCATGGTAGGTTGAACGTTCTTCAGCTGAAGTCAGTCTGTGCTTACCAATATTTTAATCATTGTTCCCAGTGGCTGAAGCTGGAAGTGTTATTGATTGTATGGTCATTTGTGAGCACTAGTTTCTGGGTGAAATGTCCACAGAGTTGTGCTAAAAGCACCACTTTTTTAAAATATTTTTTTTTTTACTTGTAATTATTTTAATTTTTAATTTTGATTTAATACATTCAACAGGAATTCATATTTTACTAAACCTAAATCCTAACCCATACCTCAACTCTAAACCTAACTGTCAGTGGAGTAAAAATTTGATTTTAGAGTGAAAATGCAACCTCAAAATCATGCTCACCATAGTTTATGTGAGCACTGTTACTTCCTGATTTTCTATGGGACCCGAACTCGTGTGTTGGAATGAATGTGATTAACTCCTGTTATCCATGGAACCAGAACCCGTGTTGGAGTGAGCGTGATTACTTCCACATTTTCATTGGACTGGAACCCATGTCTCTGACTGAATGTGATTACTACCTGGCTTCCATGGGACCAGAACCTGTGTGTCAAGTGAATGTGATTACTTCCACATTTCTATGGACCAGAATCTGTGTCTCAGAATGAACCTGATTACTTCTTGGTTTCCACTGGACCAGAACCTCTGTGTCTCTGAGTGAATACAATTTCCTTCTGGTTTCCATGGGACTAGAATCTGTGACTGAGGTTTCTCACACAGTGTAGAGGGAAATAGAGGTGAAAAGGTGATCACGGTCAAAATTATCCTAAAATGTCTGATGGGGGATGGTGCTTTTGAGTAATTAAGCATAATGGGTTCATAATTTCAGGGTACATGAACCTTCGTCAATATGTCAGTTTCCCTTGTAATCATGTTGATACTGTATACGTCATCACAGGGAAGAAAAGGGCGCTCTGCAGACTCTCCTATAACCTCTTTTTGTTCGCAAGAAGTAGATGAGGTGGATTTAAGTTCCACAGTCTGTAGTTTAAGCCAAAAAACCTCCCAGTCTGAATCGTGAGTCATTTAATTGTAAGAGGGACAGTTCACCTGTGCAGTGCAGCGGGAAAGAGTCTAAGCTAATTCTCTTCATGTCTGCTGATGCATGAAAATGCATGAGTCATCACAGCCATGTACCCGTAGAAACTACTCTTTATTTCATTGTTAAGTACCATCCAAAGGACAGTTTTTGACCGAGCATGTCTTATAGGTATTGTAAAAGCCAGTGATTTCAAAGAAAAGCTATTGAGGCAATTGTGCTTTTATATTTCTGTTGTTGTGCTTGGAAAGATGCAGAAGATGTTTATGTTCTCTATATAGAGCACTTTTCTTTTCAGTTCTGGCACACAATACAAAAAGTTGGGTGAGAGCATTATCTACAGTAGTTTTGATATTTTCCAAGTGAAGTTGGACCAACAGGTCATGAGATTTATAAAAATATATGCAACAAGGACAGTAAGTATTGGCTCATCTCATCGACCATCCCACCAGGTTAGACATCTCTATGATTTATGTTCTCTGGCAACCAGATATTTTAGAGAAAAACTTTTTACTTTTGTTTTGTTGGGCAGTGTTACTTATTTATTTATTTCACTTCATGTAATGCAACAAGGGATTCTGAAATCAACTGATTTAATAAAAAGCCTACCAATCTCTGTTTAAAAATAAAATAATGATGCTGCCACCCTCTAATGTTATTTTTTACCTGTATTTTTGCTTCAAAATTCCATTTTGATCCCTTCTCTACAAAATAATTGATTACTCAGTAAATATTGATTCATGGCATTTCACATGTTGTCTTTATGCCAATAACATAATTTTAAGCCAACGACCTCTGGTTGAGTTAACACATTCTTCTGCTTAGTTTTATAGTTCATTGGTCCAAATGTAGGCTGTTTGTAGTTGTTAAGCAACGTAACAATTTGAAACATCAACATTGAATGTGTGGTCACAGTTATGTGTTTATCATCATTTTAAAACAACTTCGAACATGGCTCATCCAATCAGAATTTAGAGTTTGAACAATACGTTATTACTTAACATTTTATACAAGAGCTCCAGAGTGTGAATTTATTGGCCAGGTTTGGCCAGATACAACATTTAATGAAATTAGATGAAATGAAACAGTTATAATGGATTATGTTTGAGTTTGTTTAGTTCTTTGTTGTAGGGTTGCACGGTATACCGGTGCTACTGTAGTATCACGATACTAATGCTTCAAAATACTGGTGGTGCCACAGTATTTTTTAAATGGTAGTACCGTAAGATATGTTAGAGGTGCATTAGTAAATATTATTTTCGCTAAAACCTTAATTTGTATCAGACCTTTATAGTAGTCTTTTTGAGTGTCATCCCCTTCACGCATTGCCCTTTAAGAGTGCAAAATGCTGTTTACAATTTGCCCCTTATATGGTATTGTTTATTTTTCCATGTGTGGTTTTCCCATGCTTCAAACACAACTCTGAATCCAAGCATGCTAATTGGTGGTGGTGTGTATAATATAGATTTAAATAAAACTTTGGCGAGTGAGAAGCTTTTTATAAAACACAATTCACCAAGCGAAATTTGGAATTCTTTTGGGTTTTGGATTATGAGACTGGGAAAACCCATCTGCAGTGAATGTCTACAAAGATTTCAAGCCAAAGGGGGAAACACCAGCAACGTTATTAAACACCTTCGGACACATCCCATGGCTTCTGCAGAATACACATGGGTTAGTGCCACTTGATTTAACCGAAATGCTTTATCTTAACATTTACAGATTTACTGTTTCTCTGAAAAATCGAATGTTGCACTCGTTTAATTTTTTTCCAATTACAAATGCATGTTGGTGGCAACTTCGCTCTTATGATTGCAGCCAATGGTCAGTACCATAAACTTAAGCTTGCGATGATTTTGGGAAAGGCAGCCCAGATTGGTTTGATCACGCCCCTGAGCCTCTGTGTGTAATCTGCATTCCCACTGCTGATTACCAGGAGAGAGGGGCTAAAGCAGTTGTAATAAAGAAACAGTAGCTCAAAACAGTCTTTTCAATGTTACAATATCTTTATATGTTACCAACATTTAAATAATCACAGACATACAGTAATGGAATAAATGTTTAAAGCCGTTGCCATTTGAACTAGCTGTTTTGTTGTGGCAAAGATTTTCTTTTTTTGTTTTGTATTAGGTATTGAGCCTTCTCCCAGTTCAATTAGTTATTTTCACCACTTTTGGAGCTACATGTGGAATGGCTAGATTTTAGGAACCACTATGACAAACTATATTAAGAATAAACTCTATCGTGTTGTGGTATTGTGATATTTTAGCTTATGATTATGATATTGTGAAAACCCTACTTTGTTGTGAAATTTATTTATTTCATTCAAGATTTTATTGGCATTAATAGAACTTTATCATTACAAAATAATCCAGCATGTTCTCCAAACCATTTAGAAACTGTTTTCCTTCGGGGCTTGGTGAATTTGTGCCATTGCATTGAAAATATTGGGCCAAACAGCAAGGGCAAGCTGCCTAATCACAGTGTGTCTGTAAAGAAGTTCAAGGTCACGGGCAAGGAAGAGGCGAGAAACCGGCTTAACATATAAACTAAAGGTTTAATGGAGAACTCAAAAGACAAACACATAAGATAACGAACATGTCCGTAATTGAGCTCTCTCTCTCGATCTCCGTCTGCGAGTGGCCTTTATCCCTCTTGACGGCTTAATTAGCCTAATACGGGACCGGGCGTGCGTAATCACGCGCCGGTCCCGCCCTCCACCATGCCACAGTGTCTTAATGATTAGGTGTATAAGTTAAATTAGCTTTATAATGTGGTTGAAAAACTTGTGAATGAAAAATGTATATGAGTATAATATGAGTAAAACTAAAAATTTTAAGAGAGCATAATCATTAAACATAGGCACAAATTTTGTACTTACAGTATCACATTCAGGACCCAGTCTCTTAAAGGAAAAATGTACAAATTTGTTTGGCGTTAAAATCATTAAAGGTACTGCTGTGCCATATTTGAATGTTTTTTTTCTACACCGGTGGATTATTGTGGAATAATCTATGTGAGAAGAGAATGACTGTGTGGTAATTGACTGGGTGGAGGGTGACCATTATACACCAATAACCATTACCACTATAGAATGTTAACTGAAACAATCACATTGTACATCATTTGTATTTACCATTTCTCCCAGTATCGTTCACACTTAACAAGGGCAAGGCAAGATGCTATATTGTTTATAGGTAATAGTGGTTATGCTGGTTTAGTGAAAAGAACCAGTGATGTATTCCCAGTGTAGCATTTTTATAAAGCTTTATTGTGAGCAAAGGAAAGTTAAACATTGCATTACTTTATTGGCAGAATAACATCATCGATCTTGTTCCATTGCAAAAGATTTAAGTATCTCTTTGTGGTAAAAAAAGAACAACATCTCACCTCTTCTCTGAGATAAAAGCAAGACAAATAAGTATATATTCACAGATAAGCAGCCCCCGAGGGACTCTTTGCTATGAATGATTTTAAAAAGCCTTTTAATGGGTCATGAAATTAGTTCTTCCAGTGGAAAGCCGTACACATGTAACATCACTAACATATGCTTCTTATGTCTGGGAGTAGGGCATGATGATGCTGAAATGAAAGCGTGACCAGTAAGCATGAGCTCTTGCAGGTCTTTGTATTTCACACTCACACAGGCTTCCACTTATGAATAAATAGGGTACCAAATAGCTGCATCATATCAGTAAGACTATTCCAAGGCTACCTGTGTTGTTCTATGGACAGTTGGGAAAAACAATGCTTGGTGCAAATAATAAAATGCAACTAGCCATGAAACTGTGTATAGTTAGGATAGCATAAATACTGTAAATAGGCTAATCCGCTTTTGAAAAGGGAGGAAAAAATGCTTCTTATATCTTGTTGTCGATGTCAACGACTGTCAAATCAAACTCTATGGTAATTTGGTGCAAATTAAGCTGTCACTTGATATGAACTAGTAAAAGTTGGTAGATGCCAACATGGACAGTATGCATGACATCCCCTCATCCTCAAAAACTACGAGCAACCGCAACAAGGAAAAACATGGCTTGAGCCAATCACAAAATATTTAGTTGCTATGAATTATTGGCTTCCAAGACCATGACACATTAAAAGATTTAAAATCAAAACACTCAAATGTTCATACACTGCCAGGCCAAAAAAAAATAAATAAAAAAAATAATCACTGTTTGGATTTGAATAAGCAGATTCTTAAGAGCCTATGATTGGATCAGTATTGCAGTGATTCATATTTTTCATCTGGCAACAATTATTTTAACCCTAAATGATGCAGTGTGTTGCTTCTCATTTCTTAAACAACCATGTCGAATGACGTACCCCGTGGTCATGAAAAAGATGCTATTGTGTTATTGAAGGGGCAGCTTATTGGCCTGCATCAAGCAAAGAAAACAACTAAGGAGATTGATGAAATCACTGAAATTGGGTTAAGAACTGTCCGACCCATTATTAAAACCTGGAAGGATAGTGGTGAACCATCAGCATCACAGAAGTAAGAGCATTTCCACATGCACAATGTGACGAGAATTTACAGGATTGGGAATAAACAGCTGTGTGGCCACAAGAAAGCCACTTGTTAGCGAGGCTAATCTGAAAAAATGACTTCAATTTGCTAGGGAGCATAAAGATTGGACTGTGGAGCAATGGAAAAAGGTCATGTGGTCTGATGAGTCCAGATTTACTCTATTTCAAAGCGATGGGTGCATCAGGATAAGAAGGGAAGCGCATGAAGCACCCATCATGCATAGTGCCCACTGTACAAGCCTCTAGATGCAGTGTTATGATCTGGGGTTGATTAAATTGGTCAGGTCGAGACTCAGCAACATTATGCAGTAATAAAATGAAGTCAGCTGACTACCTGAATGTACTGAATGACCAGGTTATCCCATCAATGGATTTTTTCTTCCCTGATGGCACGGGCATATTCCAGGACGTCAATGGCAAGATTTATTGTGCTCAAATTGTGAAAGATTGGTTCAGGGAGCATGAGGAATAATTTTCACACATGAATTGCCTACCACACAGTCCAGACCTTAACCTCATTGAAAGTCTTTGGGATGTGCTGGAGAAGACTTTCCAGATTGGTTCAACTCTCCCGTCATCAATACAAGATCTCGGCCAAAAATTAATGCAACTTTGGATGGAAATAAATATTGTGACGTTGCATACATTTCTCCAAACAATGTCAAGACGAATGCACACTGCAAACAAAGCTAAAGGTGGGCCAACTAAATTTTAGAGTATGTGACTTTTTTGAGGGGCCAGGCAGTGTATTTGTGGGACTCGGCACTTCGTGGTAATATTTATAAATTTCACAAAGACAGATGTGTTTTCTTTTGTATGATACATTATTTTGATACTGTGTATGAATGTAAAATCTGGATCTTAAAGCAAAGCCAGTTGAGAACCCTTACTTTAGAATACAAAATTAAGTCGACCCACTTTATAGTAGGTGTCTTTTAACTACTGTGTACTTAAGAATTTGCTACAATGTACTTATTATGCACATACTGTATGTGTTATTGCAGTATACTCAAATATAAAGTGCCTGCATTTGGTTACATATTTACACTTTACACAAATTACACTGTTAACCTTAGCCCTAACCCTAACCCTACTCCAATACTTGCCCTACCCTTCAGTCAGTGACACTTTCTGCCTGTCAATCATTTTGAGCATTCTCATAGTATTCTAGTTGCAGCAACTTTTTGCCAAGCTTAAAGCCATTTTTATGCTATGTTGCTTGTAACAGTTGTCAGTTGAGGGCGCAATTTTGCTGCTGTTGTTTTTGACAACCGTTTCTGCTTGATATCTGTCTCAGTAAAGCTCATTTGTTATTTTTGGAGTGCAGGGTTTTGGAGAGAGGAGGCGTGGCTAATCCAACAGGTCAGTTTATGGCTGAAATTGCTTACAGCACCTTTAAAAGCACCTAATATAAAATGGGACATATTAATTAATTAATAAATACTGTTGTTTTCATGGCTGAACAAAACATAACTTTGCACACTAGAGCTGGGCGGCATGATGGTAGATACTGTGCAAGGGTAAACATGTGCCAACTGGTAGAGAGTTCGCTATATTGATTATATTGCTGTATTGCCTTATCATTTGGTTTGCTTCCATCAAGTTTTGAATAAGCAAATAATTAATCAAATGAAATGAAGTATGTTTCATTTGTAAAGGATAACGTCTCGGTTACGTATGTAACCTCTGTTCCCTGATGGAGGGAACGAGACGTCGTGTCGAAGAAGCAACACTAGGGGTCTCTCTTGAGCACCGAATATGCCTCTGATCTATGAAAATAGGCCCATGAGAGTTGGCGAACAGTATTAGCATACCCCGCCCCCGGACATACGGGTATAAAGGCGAGGGAAATACGCTCATTCATTCAGGATTTTTCTGAGGAGCCGAGAGTGTCCAGCCACCTCAGTGGCTCGGCTCAGCGACGTGGCCGGGAGGACATGACATCTCGTTCCCTGGGAACGAGATGTCATGTCCTCCCGGCCACATCGCTGAGCCAAGTCGCTGAGGTGGCCGGAAACTCTCGGCTCCTCAGAAAAATCCTTACATACGTAACGAGACGTTCCCCGTCTGTCACTCACTTCGACATCATGTTGAAGAAGCGACACTAGGGGTCCACTTCAAATCACACCATGTGCTGAGCCGTGTATATGTACTGTTGACACAGAAGCGGGCAGGTATTCCACGTGCACAAGCGACCAACTGTGTTTCAGACTGCACGTACCCTTCCCCAATGTCCCAAAAAAGTCACCGGGATACTTTTGGTTACCCTAGAGGGGAACAAGGCGACGCTTCCAACTAGGGAACGGGCCAAGCCTGGCTGGGCCTCTTTTCTCTCTATGTTTTCTTGGCATAGAGCAAGAGCAGCTGGGGCCCTTACTGCATCGTGGGAAGGGGGTCTTACCCGAATTCCTATTCTTTCAGGGGAAAAAGACCCTGCGGAGGCCACACCTGCCCGAAAGGGGAGGTAAAGGTGGCGAAAATACATCACATGGCCTCTTCGGTCACATGTGGGAAAGAAAGGCACGGTGGTAGATCCAACCTCGAGGAGGGGGGAGTTGCTACAACACGGCGACCGGAGGGCAGCGAAAGACTGCCTAAGGGAGACGCGGGTCAGCTTGTAATGTGACCGTACCGCAGAAGTACACACAGGAGGAGTCCGCGTAGGAGGCCTGACCTGTGGAGCACCTATTCCAGTAGGGGTAGCCTGGGGTACCCGTAGTGAACTGGGTCAACAAGTTGCTCCGCTGAACTGCGGACCCAAGAGGGCTAGGGAGGAATCAACCAGGGACCTAGAGGGATCTCCTGGGAAAGAAGGCGCACTGTTTTACCTCAGCAGAGGGAAAGGGAGCTGGACGCAAGCGATTCACCCAGTCAGACCGTTGATGTGTACCGAGTTCTACCGGCTCGGACCTGAGAAAACACGGGACGAGACTGACTCAACCCTGAGATTGTAAAATCTCACGAAGGTGTTAGGTGTTGCCCAGCCCGCAGCCCTACAAATGTCTGCTAAGGAGGTGCCCCTAGCCTGTGCCCATGAGGATGCCACACTCCTGGTAGAGTGGGCTCGAACCCGTAGGCGGGGTGGCACGGCCTGGGTGTGATAGGCCAACAGAATGGCGTCCACCACCCAGTGGGACAGCCTCTGTTTGAAGCCAGCGTTCCCTTTCTGCTGTCCCCCAAAGCAGACAAAGAGTTGCTCAGAGCGCCTGAAGCTCTGAGTGCGTTCCAGGTAGGCACGCAAGGCACGTACCGGACACAGCAGTGAGGGGGCCGGGTCTGCCTCCTCCCGGGGCAGTGCTTGGAGGTTCACTACCTGATCTCTGAAGGGTGTGGTAGGAACCTTGGGCACATAGCCCGGTTGGGGTCTTAGGACCACATATGTGTCTGCCGGACCGAACCCCAGGCAAGTGTCGTTAATAGAGAACGCTTGCAGGTCCCCGACCCTCATGATGAAGGCGAGCGCGATCAGCAGGGCCGTCTTTAGGGAGAGGGCCCTGAGTCCAGCTGATTCTAGCAGCTCGAAGGGGGATCTCTGAAGACCGGCGAGGACCACCGAGAGATCCCAGGAGGGGAATAGGTTTGGACGGGAGGGATTTACCCTCCGGGCACCTCTTAGGAACCTGACGATTAAGTCGTGCTTACCCAGAGACATGGTGAGCTGCGATAGCGGCAACATACACCTTCAAGGTGGAAGGGGACAACCTCCCCTCCAACCTCTCCTGTAGGAACGGGAGCACTGACCTAACTGCGCACCTCTGTGGGTCTTCTGTCCGGGAAGAATACCAATTCACGAACAGATGCCATTTCAGGGCGTAGAGTTGCCTGGTAGAATGGGCTCTGGCCTGGTTGATCGTGGCTACGACCAGCTAGATCTTCTACGTCCCATCCAGGGGCCAGACGTGGAGGTTACAAAGGTCTGGGCGCGGATACCAGAGCATGCCCATTCCCCGAGAAAGAAGGTCCTTCCTCAGGGGAATTCACCAGGGAGGGGCTGTCGCGAGGAGTACAAGGTCCGAGAACCAGGCCTGGGTGGGCCAGTAAGGAGACACAAGAGTGACTTGTTCCTCGTCCTCCCTGACCTTGCACAGCACATGTGCAAGAAGGCTCACTGGGGGAAATGCGTACTTGTGCAGCCCCACTGGCCAGCTGTGTGCCAGTGCATCTGCCCCGATGGGAGCCTCTGAGCGGGCGTATCAGAGCGGGCAGTGGGAGGTTTCTTGGGAGGCAAACATGTCTACCTAGGCCTTGCCGAACCATTCCCAGATCAGCTGAACCAAGTGGGGGTGAAGCCTCCACTCTCCACCAGGCAAGCATTGTCGTGACAGCGCGTCTGCTATTACATTGAGGTTGCCGGGGATGTGAGTGGTGTGCAGCGACTGGCCCAAATACTCCAAAGGAGGAGACGACGGGCGAGTCGTGACATGTGGCGGGAGCGTATGCTGCCTTGGCGATTTATGTACGCCACCGCAGTGGTGCTGTCTGACCTGATCAGGATATGTTTGTCTCGAACTAACGGGAGAAACTTCCGCAGGGCAAAAAAGACAGTCAACAACTTGAGGCAGTTGATGTGCCAATGCTGCTGGGCCCCTTTCCAACGGCCTGCTTCTGCGTGCCCGTTGCATACGGCGCCCCAACCCGATCTGGAGGCGTTGGTCATGACCAGGACGTGTTGGGACACCTGCTGTAAGGGTACTCCTGAAAAGGACATTCAATGCCGCTGTGTATTGCTCTTTTAGAGAGAAAATTGCTCTTTATAAGAAAACTATTTTAAACTCTGCGCTGTCGAAGCGCCCAGGGGCAAACTGCACGCAGTGCGGAGAAGAGAAAAGCTGCTGAAGTGCGGCGTAGATCCAACAGCAAAGCAGAGCGTGAGAGGATAGAAGCAGGATATCTGGTGTGTCACTCGCAGATGGCTGCATACATGACCATCGGCTCCGAAGAAAATTACTGAATGAACGAGTGTATTTCCCTCGCCTTTATACCCGTATGTCCGGGGGCGGGGTATGTAAATACTGTTCGCCAACTCTCATTGGCCTTTTTTCATAGATCAGAGGCATATTCGGCGCTCAAGAGAAACCCCTAGTGTCACTTCTTCGACACGACTTTTAAGTGAGCGACAGACGGGGTACCCAGTTAATTGCCATTGAGTCATCTTTGACTCAAGGCAACCCTGTGTGTGACAGAATTAAATGTTGCCAGGTCCCACACCATTTTCCTTATTGTTGCTGTTAACATATCCCCAGTCATATGTTGAGTGCCTTCTAACCTGAGGGGCTCATCTTCCAGCACTATATCAGAAAATGTTCTGTTGTGATCCATAGGGTTTTCGTTGGCTGATTTTCGGAAGTAGATTCCCATCCCTTTCTTCCTAGTCTGTTTTAGTATGGAAGCTATGCTGAAACCTGCCCACCAAGGGTGACCCTGCTAGTAGTTGATCTACCGGTGGCATAGCTTCCAGCATCATAGCAACACTCAAGGCACCACAGTGCGGTACATGGTTATTTAATATATAAAACATTTTGAGTTTTAAAATTTTAGTTTAAGGTATAACAACTATAAAATGCAAAATACTGCTACAATAATATAAAATTACTCATACCATGATTTTGGTTAAGCTATCCCTATTGTATACTGTGTGTGAAAATCTGGCTACAAGTAACCAGGAATATATTGTAAAGTCACACTATTTTTTAAAGGAACCTTACCTAACGTTAATCTTCTGAATATACATTTTAAAGAATAATTAATCTGACTTATTGATTTTCACAACTCTTCCCCATGTATGAATGATATGGAAGAGCAGTTTTCTGTCAACGGTTTGCTTATTTCAATCACGCTGCGGCCAGAGATTGCCTCCCGGTCTAGACGGATGATACATTGGCTTAAACACATACTAAGGTTACCAAAGATAATGTGCAGCCTCTCGTGTCACCATTCATGTGGGAAATTGACTTGTCGCCCAATCAAATGCCATGCATCTTCATTTAATGACTTACGCTCACCTTTAAATCTGTCATAGCAGATGTGATGGGGATGCATGGGTTGAATCAGCATGCAGCAGCAACAGGAGCTTGTATAGCAGTGTGTCAACAACAGCTAGCATATATCAAAACAGAGGCGGTGGTAATGAACACTAAATTGGCCTCTCTGTCCTGCTTTGATGGGACACTCAATAAAGCAAAACAATAATTAGGTTATTTGGCTATCCCATGTTACAAAAGCACTCTCTCACTTTGTCCCACAACAGTCATTGGAATTCACTGCATGTTGGTAATATTTATGTCCTAGATTTGTCTACATCCTATCAAATATGTGTGATGTGTTAAAAGGGGTCAATTCATGAACAACCAAATTACCTTTGTAATTGTGTAACAAAACAGTTTCATATACTATGTAAGCATTCAGTAACTGTCCGGGTTTCCCAAATTGTGGGCCGTGAATGATTTGCAGGTGTTCAAAAAAGAATATAAAAATTCAACGAAAAACAGTATTGTTTATAAAGACATGTTTTATTGCTTTATTATTTTTGGTAAGACTTTACATTACTGCTCTTTGTTTAGTATTAATTAAAGTGTTCATTAATGAATAATAAGTTATTTACATATTAATTATAAATAATTGACATGTAGTTATGACAACATAAATAAAAAGGGAAACTTTCATGCAAAACTTGCCAAACAGTGAGCATTTTAACTTACATGTTATAAATGCTTAATTAATACACCTCTTCGCGTGGTTGTAAAGAGTAAATACCACATTTCTTCAAAAGTAGAAATAACATGTTAATGTTAATGTCAGCATTAACATATCTGTGGATCATTTTGCTTCATTTTAGTATAAATTTTTGCATATTTTATTTTGCTATCACTGTGATTCTGTTCATTAACATTAGTAAATACATTCCCATATTTACTGTGCATTTTCACATGAGAATAAATGGGTTCATCCAAAAGCTGAAAAAATTTGCGTTCAGAGGCTTTGTGAGGATGGAAATAAGGTGCATTTCAAACTTTTCTGAGACCAGTGAAGACAGACAGCACACTGGAGGTTAAGTCATTCACTAAATAGGGAGCAAATATGATTACATGATATTACATGATTTCATTCAGTTCTGCTGCCCTATGCAATATTTTAAAGGATTATAGCACTTTAACCAAGACTGCACATTAAAATGTTAAAATGAATAAAAACTCTGTAATCGATCTCCATCCATTGCAGTGTCGTCGCAGCCTCTGTAAGCATCAACCGGCTTTGGTTTTTCATATGAATGCGCTCATATGGTGTGCATTAAGAGAAGATTTACAGCGATTAATCATTTAAATTCTACTCTCTACCTCACACAATGCTATTGAATGTTGTCAGGGAGCACACTGGATGCAACGCATCGCCCTTTGGACTACTTTTGTACTGAATTTTGCCATTTTTCCGAATGCAATATTGTGATAAAATTGACCTGCCTGTTATGTGTTTTATATGCTTAAATGGTTATGATTAGGTTTAGGAGTAGGTGTTGTTTTTTATATTGTTGAAAAGTAGTTATGTTTAGAGGTTAGGGTTAAGGAATCCAAAATATCTATAAAACAGTAAAAATGTACAAATGTATTTATTATAGATTCACATATTCAAATATACTTAATATACGTATGTAAAAATGTACATTTTAGATGCTTTCAAACGTCCATATACTTATTAGTGTCTATTCAAACATATAAACATGTATGTTTAATGTTACAAATATTAAGGTACAAAAAGCTACATATAAGGAGGTCTAAGGAAGTTAAATATGCTCCAAATTTTTTTTACAGGCACTAAAGCTCAATCTGGCCCAAATACTGTACCTTCATATACCAATATAGCCACATTAGACATCTATGGAGAAACACCTCTTCTCTAAATATAAGCTGTGAAGATGATGCAGTCTCTATTGGAAGCATTTGTTATTGAGCAGATACTGTTTGTTCTCACGTTTGTGCAGGAGCTTGTAGATTGTTGCAGCATGTGATGAGCGTTGAGAGTGTTGAGAGTGCTTAGCATTGCTGTACAGTATATACAACAGATGGGTGAAATAAATGGTCCCAAGGTATGACAGAGTTTAGAGACACTGGACATTTATTCTGAGAGAAGAGCTTATATTGATTTTTGCATTAAGATAGCCTCTGGTGAAATATCATTATCAATAGAGGTGACATGGTATGGCTGGGCAAGTAAACTATTGCTTGGTCGAGTCCCCGCACAGTCGTAAAAATGTGGCATGGTCATTAATCTGGACAAAAACATTTTTATTGGGGGTTCAAATTACATGTTACCTCTTCAGTGATTACAATAGGGAATCTTACACTGGATGTGTGTAGTGTGTTGCGATGGGACAGAACTAGATTCCTGAAGTCACATGGCACCTTCAGTTGACGGACACCACATTTCAGGGATTTTTTTAACATGCAAAACAGTGACTCAGTTACAAAATTATTTTATATTAAAATATCATAAATCGATCTCTTTTAATTGTTATATATTTTAATAATTTCTGAGTGTTACTACAAAGCCATGTTCATGATGTTTCTGGTCTCTGGACATGTTTTGTTTCTAACCATATGTACTGTATACACAGTTGTAACATTATGTAAACTATGTTTGCTATTGTAAAATACATATTGCCTATACGCTACCATTGAAATAAAGAAACAAAGATATTCATCCATTCACTGTTAAAACTCTGTAACAGTACTCTTTTGAAGATTATTAAGATTTATCTTAAAAAGATAAAAATAAGGTATCTGGTTTATTTCCCTTCTTTAAAAACGTTTCTTCAGTAAAGGATGTTAATAGCTTTTTTCCTGAATAATGACTTGGTAGCGTGATCTAATTAATTGATTGTATCGTCTTTCTTTTTTAATTTGCATTGTAGCCTATTTTTGGCTAAATTCAGGTCTATAAACTTACACTACAACTCGAAATAAAATAGGCCTAAATGATTGGCTCTTATGTATGAACAATGTACCATACAAGATAGTTGGGTTATTCCTTAAAGGGTTAAGTTCATAAACACATTTTCTCATCATTTACTCACCCTCATGCCATCCCAGATGTTTATGACTTACTTTCATCTGCAGAACATAAACAAAGATTTTTAGAAGAATATCTCAGCTCTGTAGGTCCTTATAATGCAAGTGAATGGTGACCAGACCTTGCAAGCACCAAACATCACATAAAGGCTGCATGAAAGTAATCCATATGACCCCAGAACGATCTGTTTTATTTTAGCATTGGGAACTCCATTTTACTGTCAGTTTTTTCGGACATGTCATAAATGAAGTAGTTCACATAAATGATTCATTATTTTAATTGAACCATGCAAAGCATCAAAGGGACTTTGCCTTCTTTTTTTGAAGCAAATTATATTTAGTTTATTGCTGCTGTTTATCACTATATTTTGATTCATTTGTATAAAATATAAAATGTTTTTTTTGTTTACTATTGTATGTATATTAACCCTTAAATTCATGTTAATTTTCTCAAACACTCATACATATTCAGGTCTTTAGAGACCCGGCACATATATCTATCATAATTGGATGTACAAAATACCCAGATCGTGTCAAATATTAATAAGACAATTTAACAATTATGAAATAAAATATATTTTTATATATTTTTATGTTTTATTTTTCATAAATCAAAGACATAATGCAACAAATCAGGTCAAATCTAGAACAAGATTCATTATTTACGCAATTAAACATTTTAATGTGCAACTGGCTGTCAAACACATTTTGAGCTACACATAACACATAATCTACACATAAGATACACACCAGCCTGACTTAAGTTACACATACATTACATATATGTATTTTTAATAGATGTATAACTTACACAATTTTAGTAGTACACTCAAATGACAATAGTCTAATCATACTGTTCATGTGTTACACTTGCTATAGTTTACTTCAATGTTGTTTCTACGTCAGCTAGCAATGTCAAATGTAAATCATGTCAATCACTGAAACATCAGTGCCACCTTCAGTAAGAAATAACATATATAATATGTAAGTGTACACGCATATGGGATACTGATAATTCACCACTGTTGATAATAAATTGTTGCACAGAAAATCAACGTGATATAGTGTTTATATACAGTAGTATGAATGTAGAACTCAATTCTCTTGTAATAAACAAAAAAATACATATCCTGTGATAGTGTGAAAAAGCGTGAAAAAAACAACACTGTTACATACCTAGGGTCTCTAAAGATGTCAAAAGATGTCACTTTTGGTACCTAAACCATTATTAAAAATAAAATATTTGTTGCAATTTTGACCTTTTTTCTGTGTGTGTGTGTGTGTGTGTGTGTGTGTGTGTGTGTGTGTGTGTGTGTGTGAGATAAGAGATAGATTGATGAATACAAAAGAGGATTGGGCACAACTCCAAAAAATGGATGAGGGACAGAGTGTGGAATGAAGTATGCACTTCATTAAGTGTTAAGTATAAATATATGTTCAATTTCATGTTGTCACCCTGAACCGAAAATGAACCATGAGTTTTGTATAGTAATATTGTAGAAACCCCATTTTTGTTTTGTTTTATTGGTGGAAACTACAGTTTAACCATAGTAATATTGAAGTAACCATGACAGTAGTAACTTAAATACTTTAAGTTATGAGTAGTTTATATACAGTTTCAAGTTATCTTCCCCAACACAGGTGTGCACAGGTGTCCCGTAGTTATTAAATGTAATTTCTGAAATTTCAGATTTTTTTTTCCTGATGTGCTTGACTAGTGATTTTGTACTTTTCTCTTTAGCTGTGCTACATTGTATGACTCTTTGAAAATCTGCAACAATTCAGACAGAAGCGATACAGAATATGGAATTTACATGCGGTCAACAATACTGGAACTATTTCAAAGCAGTGCAGTTATAGAAAAGTCTACCTGGAACATCTTTCAACCAAACAGAATCAAGCATTCAACCGTGTCGTGATAGAAGCTCATATACATAGATATCAGGGAAATGCAAACAAGTACGACGGATAAAAAATAGACCATGATGGAAATTTTACAACAAAGTCTGTCAAAGTGATGGATTATGATTATGTTTACTACAAACTTTGATTTGTAGTATTTGGTGCTTCTATTCGTACTCAAGGTCATTGACTGAACGAGAGAGTGTTTCGGTGTTCTCTGCATTGTCGAGGTGCAGGATCTTGAACCATATGGGTTTAAGCCCTAACTCCTGTTGTGCTTCCCTTAACTCACCCTTTCTGTTCCACCCTCTTCCTCCATGGCCCCGCAGGGTCCCTCAAGGCAGCTGTCACATGTTAGGGGCCATCAGTTCAACCTACATTTTCATCACAGCACTTTTGCACTTTAACAGGCCAAACACCTCCTCTCTGAGTCCATTCTACACACCTCCTGATCTATGTTTCTGTCCTGTTGGGAGCTTTTCTCATCCACTGCTTGAGTTCCGTGATGGACGCTGTCTGATCTCGATCAAGGAAATCGGAAAGGGCTCAGACGTCTGCTTAAGATGCAGAGTGACACCCTTTAACTACTATATTGATCTGGCTCAATGTCAAAAGCTCAATTAGGTGTTGAACTTATAGACAGTAATCAGTGCTGCTGATTGTGTTATACCTGGTGAATTCTGGAGAGGGATTCACACATAAATTGGGTGAGAAATATTGCACTTTCTAATATGCATTACATTTTTATGAGCCAAACATATACTGTACTGTGGGGTCAATATGTCTGTGACCACTAGGGAATTTTCTTTTATATAGTAAATTTTATTTTCTTATTATAACGTATTTTAATCGTATTATAACTTAATAATCTGAGTAGAACGTGTAATTGAAAATTAAAGTGAATTTCAGAATTTAGTTGGTATTGGATGGCGCCCTTTTGTTTTAATGACAGCATGCACTCAAGTTGTCATTGACCCCACAAGTGCAAAACCTGATTTGAGAATGTTCCAAAAAAGCATCTTGTGTGCGTCTTGTTCCTGCTTCAGTGGAGGAAATCTGACATTTTGAAATGACTGTAACAATACTGTCAGTGTCACATGTGCATACATTTGATTAGCAACCTAATAGTGAGAATAGTAAAATCCACAATACTGTATTTTTTTCTTTTTTCTTTTATATTTAATCTATTTTCTCTTATTATATCTTTAATTTATTTAAAACCTCGGAGATCACACTAGGTCTCTCTTTAAAGGTTTATAAATTATAGTTAAAAATCAGTTCACCTACGAAAAAAAGGAATATGATTTATAATTCCAGAAACATGTCCTCCTCAATTTTAAAGGAGACCTATTATGCCCCTTTTTACAAGATGTAATATAAGGCTCAGGTGTCCCCAGAATGTTTCTGTGAAGTTTCAGCTCAAAATACCCCTCGGATCATTTATTATAACATGTTGTAAATGCCTCTTTTTGGGTTGAATCAAAAACATGCTGATTTCGTGTGTGTCTCTTTAAATGCAAATGAGCTGCTGCTCCCCACCCCCTTTACGGATGAGGGTTGTACCTTTACAGCTCGTGCTTCTGATACAACAGTAACAACAAATCAGAACCAATATGACTGACAGCGTAAATACCGGAGTTCAGCCATATGTGTCGATTTAACGCATTAATTCAGTGCGATTCATTTTGCAAAAATAATGCGTAAAAAAACAGTCGTAGGCGAGGCCTGCTCTAACGTGACGACACTCAAAATACCCCACGGATCATTTATTCTACCATGTTGTAATCTATTATAGCCTGAACACACAGTTTTTGATTAATGGAGTAATAACAAAGAGGAGTGGGTGCACTTTTAACATTGTAGGGTGGTTGTGTACACACACTGCCGACTCACATTTATGTACAAACACCATGTAAAAGTACATTTTGCATAATAGGTCCCCTTTAATAGCAGTTATGTTAGGTTTCTTGATTTCATAAATCACTAGTAGATGCATGCTGTCTAATGCGGTAAAGAATAATAAGCCCTTTAAAGTTCCCAAACTTTAATTGTTCTAAATGGAACCTTTATTTCATAGAGTGTATTCATGCAAAAATGTGCAAGAGGCTAAGTGCCGCTGTGAATATAGTCATGGTTAAAGGCTGTTGATAAAAGCACTTTGATGTCGGGTGTACGCTGTGCGCGTTTTGGCTTCCACTTCACTCTGGAGCTGTTTTTGTCTTTAGTTTTGTTCTGTCTCATTGTTGTATTTACTTAATTGCACTTTTTTTTTCTTTTGTTTTACACACCAATAAAAATTACCTTTTTGGATTTAATTCCAATGGACTTTTGCCAGTTTTCATGGTTTCCCGCTGGTGCGTGGGGGCATGCGGCTCTGCTCACCTGCCTGGAATGGTGTCTTACTCGGCCTACCTGATTTCACCGGCCTGCCTACCTGGAGGCGTTTGCAGCGTGGTCTCTGTGAACGGCGCGGCTGTGCTTTGTGACGGTGGGATTTTGGGCATGGTGTCACCATTGTGTGTTCCCGTTCGCCATTTGGTGTCCTGGAGTTTGTACTTGTCTTGGCTCTGTGGCGTGTGAGATCCACTCCACGAGGGACAACTCTGGTCATGTTATTTTTTTCGCTCCCTGCTCATTTCTTTTGAACTGTTGGATCGGACTTGTGCACATCCACATTTTCACTTTGGACTGCACATTTTACTCTTGGATTGTTATGTTGTGCATTTTTGGACTGTATTGTTTTAGGGATTTGTGTGGGCTATTGTCTTTGTTTTTGTTTTGATGTATTTTTGTTTCTTAAAACAGGTACTTCAAAATACATAATAAAGATGAATTATTATTTATTAATTATGTATTATTAATAAATAAATACACATTTAAATAATTGAATTAGGAAAATATTCTGTGTTATGTTGGAAGATATAGTCCAGACTTGTAAACTAAAAGTTGGCCTGTTTGGGTACAGCGTAAAAAGTTTCTAGATCAGGGGTGTCTATACTTTTTCTACTGGGGGCCAGATGCAAAATAAATAAGGTGTCGCGGGCGGCATCGTTGTAATAATAATAATAATAATAGAAAAGGCTAGATTCCACTATTGCATCATCTTTATATTCTATGCTTAATATTAAGTTTTAATCATGTTTTGTGTTAATAAAGGATATTCCTCTCACCATGAACATTTGTAATAGAACAGCAATGCAAGGTCAGAAACTAAAAGGGTCTTGGGGCAAAAATACCCCCAAAAGGGACAAAAAATGACTTAAAGTTCAAAATGTATGCACAAAAAAATGCCTTCTTAAATATAAAAAATGGTCCTGAAAATAAAATCCAGAGGGCAATTTTGGAAAAGTTCATTTCTGATAATTCGGTAATGTAACATAATTACACAAAATATTATACTGGGTAAGAGCGTGTTACTTTCATTGCAATTGAATTTTGTGTTTTTATTTTATAAAGTCCATTCAGCATCACTGCAAAGCACACAGAGCTGCTTTTGAGCAGTTATGGGTGTGCATTGCGCTCTGAAATGTGGTTGCACGTGACAATGACACCCAGTGTTCAGAAAATGAATTTCTCAATAGCGTACCAAATCATGTTCTATTTCTAAAATCTCTCATGGGCCGCATGGGGCATAGTTTGGACAGCACTGTTCTAGATGAACAGGTGTTTCAAGTTATAGCTTTTAATAAACCGTATATATTAGCAAAGCTGAAAATCAGAATCCAGGACTGGAACTCAGGGCTGTCATCAAGGCAGGAGTTCTGGGAATGTTGTCCCAAACCATGTTATGAGGCACAAAGGTGTAGCCTACTCATTGAGACCAGGGTAGAGGGGGCCCACCGGTAAAAATTTTGTACCCGGCCCCCTGACCTTTAGATGTAACACTGCCAGAAATATCTGTCTCATAATTAGGTTTTATATATTAATACATTGAAGTGTTTGTTTCAGTGGTGGATATGTTATTGGGAAGACTTTCTTCTAATTTAGTGGAACAAATGATGACACAACACAATTGATTAACATATCTAGAGGTGTGGTGGCTACAAAGCATAAGTAACATTGATTATTTATGACAACTACTCCATTACGAGGCAAAAAAGAAATTTGGATCAACACGAAAACAAAAACAATGCTCATTCCGATTGCTACATTTGAATTTCATCAAATTGGCCTTCACCAATCATTAATCAGACAATAAATCAAATATTTACCAAACTCACTCTGAATCCAGCACAGCGGCTTGCACAGTCAATTTGAAAATATGATTAATGAACAGAGCTATTCCAGTATACTCAGATCTCAGCGGCAGACATTTCCACAATGAATTATTCCAGATTAGATCAATTGTGAGTCCTAAATGCTTAAAATAGAGCAGCAGGCAGACAACATTTTCCTAGGCTGGTTTGCTGCATCTACTGGTACACAGCGTATTTTGAGAGCAATACCATGAATATGAATATACAGTGGTGCTAAGAACATCTATTCCAAAATCAATACTGTGCTAATGCATCTTGCTCCAAATAAGCCATGCCAGCCAAGGACATAATTTTAGGGGGATTTAAATATTGTTGCACATAGTAAATCTTGTGTGTTTAGTTAGTGGTGCTTGCTAAGGCAAGCATCACTATTACTATTGCTCATATTTGGGGTTAGAAATTTGAACAAACCCCTTACCCAAAGTATTAACCTTCAGTGTGTAAGTTGTACAGCACGGACATGAATGATACAGTATCTCAAATCATCCCAAACAGGGGAACTCTACTAACAATTGATTTCAATAGGGTTTGATGTTAGCATGTTGCTAATCTAGCAATGCAGTACACTATTAGAACTGTTCAGCTGTTCAGGCCAATTTACTTGAAGAGACTTTTGCTCTACAACATATATTTCCCACAGCCATACATCAAACGTGAATTTAAACCCTTGCAAATGCATTGGTGAAGATATAATGCAACAAATGATCGAACAGGATTCATTAAATCCATAC
Organism: Moxostoma hubbsi; assembly: GCA_032164185.1. NCBI lineage: Eukaryota > Metazoa > Chordata > Actinopteri > Cypriniformes > Catostomidae > Moxostoma > Moxostoma hubbsi. Next base: position 2,192,299 of record JAVLUX010000083.1, on the reverse strand, counting down.
GGAAATTTTCAAACACATATTGAGCTGCACTTAACACATAAGCTAAATCCATAAGTATTATCTCAGGCACTAACTTATTAGTCTTAATAGACGTACAGCTTACAGAATACCAGTAGTGCACCCAAATCGCAATAACAATGTGTTTTAATTGTTATAGTTTAATTCCATGTTGTTTTTTAATCCAATAGAAATGTGAAATGTAATCAAGTCAGTCACAAAAAACAACAGTGCTACCTTGAGTGACAAATAGCATGCATCATATGAATCAGTACATGCATACTGTATAAGGTACTGATAATTCATCATCGTTGCACAGAAAATAGACATATGAATATAGTATTCATTTGCAGGGGCGGATTATGGCTAGCAAATGCCCTATGGCCAACTTTCTTTTTCCCTCCATTGCGAGAGCTTTGAAAGGCTGAAAGGTGTGTGGCTCATAAATAGTGGTCTTTTGGTCATTTTAATGTAAATTCTGTTTGCAATGACCCTGCAGCTTGGCTACCATTATTATTCTCATATCAAAAAATCCCTGTGAAGTCATACTTCATGCCAAAGTCTCATAGAATACATTACATGTTTGTCATTTCAAACTGTCAAATTTTACACACAAGCATACAGTTGTAGCAATGAATAGTACTGTATAATAGGTGTTTTTTGTTCGACAGCACTTTTCATACAAAACATAAAGATTAATCCTATAAAGCCTAACATATGAAATAATAGTCAGAAAATGTATGTTTTTAAACCTATTTAAACCAATTTTTTCTATAAAATAACGACATTTTAAGTAAGCACATATTGCTTCAGTTCAATTAATACTCAATTTTACTTTATCAAATTCAGCAAAGATTTCACATAAAAAGATGAGTGCATCACAATATGAAGGTAGCCATTTAGGAAATTATATTACAAGGTCTTCTACTTCCAAGTTTTGATCATGTTGATGATGTGGAGGCTTTAGAAAGTCATGTATTAAATGTGATATGCATCATAGGGTTAAGGGGTGGCTCAAATTTTTTTATTTGAAACAGTAATGCAAAAGGGTCCTATAACAGGGCTGTGGTCCCCCATAGTCAAAGGGCCCTATTGAGGGGGCCTTGTATAAGCTGTGGGGCCCAAATATTCAAGCGTATATTAAACAATTGTTTTCAAAGTTGATAGGCTGCGAAACCTTACAGCCCAGGGCCTCCCCAGGCCTCTAGTAGTTAATGGCCCCTGGGCACAGGCCCAAATACACCTACACTCATTTGTCTTGTAACGAACAAAGAGATAAATATCTGTAACAGTATAAGGATGGCCGAGGAGGAGGCAGGAACCGGCTGAACAGTCAGCGTCAAGTTTAATCAGAAACTCAACATAAAACAAGCATAAATATAAGGACACACATGCAATGTGGCTGCATCTCTCTCTCTCTCTCTCTCTCTCTCTCTCTCTCTCTCTCGCTCCCCTTTATCTTGCTCTCCCACTGATCAGATGATCATTCAATCATTCAATGGCAGACATGCAACATCACGGCTCGGCTATGCCCTCCTCCTCGTCACACTCCTCCCCACCCGAATCAGGCCGGGGCATCACCGGTCTGACTAAGTCCCCCGTAGAGACACTGCCCTTCCCATCTGTTCTGTCAGCCAGTGGTACACCCCGACTTCTGTTAATCTGGGGGAGAGACGAGGGGAGGCGTGGGGAGAGGGAAATGGCGAGTTGAGACACAGAGAGAGAGGGAGGGAAAAACTTGTTCACTGGCTCCCGGTTGCGCTATCCCCTCGCTCCTCCCCCTTCTTCGGCGGATGGCAGGGGTTCCTCTGGCTCTCGGCCGCCGGCAGCGACCCCTCCATACCCAGGCAGGGTTTTACTTATAAATTCAAAACTGTTAAGTGTATGCTCAGATTTATATTTATTTTTTTTGTTTTGTTTACTGTATTTACTGGTCATGTGATCTCAACATGGAGGCCCGCATTAGCTGACCCAATCCGTGTAAAATTAAACAGCTTTTATAATGTTGTACACGTTTGAGTCTTCATATACTTATTTTTCAGTAAAATTTAATTTCCTTAGGTGTAAAAGTTTTTTATGTGAAAAAAAATAAATAAAAAAGTACACATTTAAGTGATTCCTGGGATATTGTATTCTTAGATGTTCTCTGGATTCTTAGTATTCTGCCTAGTTAAGAAACAATTCCACCAAGAAAGATACAATCCTGATAGATGGCCTGATCCAGCTTTATCAGTGAAGCAACAAAATTAACATTCAGCTCTTAAATGTCAATGTCTAGATTTAGCTCTGTAAGTTGCCACAGTGGTTATGTAACATCTCTTCCATTCCTTCAGGCACCGCTCATATGTGAAGAATCACAATGTATATAACTTTATAACAGTGGTGTTTGAAAAGAGACATGACTCCTTTAAGCATCCTCTCATGAAATGAAGCTTGTGATTCAAAGTCAAAGCCAAGTCTGAGATGAACAAGTTCATCAAAAGTGCAGTATTTCAAAGTCAATAGCATTTCAATTAAGTAGACCTATGTCAACAATAAAAAATATTCATATTCATAACACTCGTGATTTCATCACAGTAGGTAAACTGTATTGAAATCTATGTTTTTGTACTATTTGCCAAAACCTGCCTTTCTTCAAATAAGTTAGGACAACAGGGCAAACTACACATCACATAATTAATATTCTTGAAACAAGCTGCTAAGTTTTATAATGTTTCCTCCACCCCATTTTTTAGATTGTTCCTTTGCCCCTGGCATCAGCTCTCTAAGTCTTGAATGTTTTGCATGCTCTTTGAACAGTTGCCACAGATGAAGACAGCACAGAACTGATTCAAGTTATGATTGTGTCGTCAACATGAAATGCTTACCTTCAAACAGCATTATGATCATAGAGATGCACAACTCACGTGTTCCACCGCAGTCCCGTGCATCAGTGCAGAGCTGCTTCAGATGTGCACGCTTCATAAAGACTCACACAGAGACAGCTAGAGATCGCAAGAGTTTGATTTCAGGCCATGTATGAAGATGAAAAGAATAAACATAGCGGAGTAAAAGGCACAGGATACTCTGCTGTTTGTCCCACTGCATGAAATGTAAGGGTGATTCTTATATTAAGTGAGGTTTTGTGTTCCCTGAGATGGATTTTATTTATTTTTTTTTTTTTTCAAATATAAAATTATTCTAGTTTTAACCCTTGTGTTTTTAGTTACCTCCTCAATCTTTTTATAGGAGTTATTCCCAGACCTATTTAGTATTCCTCAACCAAAATTGCAAAATTGCATATATATATATATATATATATATATATATATATATATCAGATTTGAGGACCAGAACTAACTGTTGTGTGTGTGTATATATATATACACACAACAGTTAGTTCTGGTCCTCAAATCTGATTGGACAGAGACATTCCATGAGCACTGATGGTGTGACAGCATCAGCACTCGGACGCTGCACTGTGTATCACTCCGCTTGTGTTCATGCTGTTCTAAACTAAAGTGTATCTGTTAAGAGTTACTGTCTTTCTTTTTGAAATGACATATGTTAGCCAGCAGGTGGTGGCAAAAGATCATTTTTGTTGGTAATATAAGCCAGTTGGTGATTTAAAGTGAATCCATTAGTCATTGTTTACTTAGAACAGCGCTCTGTGATTGCTTGTATTACCACAAGATATTGTTTTAAACAGCTTTAAATGAACAATTTCAGGATTAAGGCTCATTGCAGCTGAGAGACACAGACTGTTTGATTACAGAACATGAGGCACTTACCGAGTTTCCACATTGGATACACACTGTTTAAAAATGGCGGAGGACATCGCTGTTTCTATAGTGATCGACTCTTGCGCGGCTAGTTACCAGTTTCATATTTTCTTTTCCAGTGCTACCAAGTCACACGTGTGGAAATCCAGGGTTGATACTGAGAGGAATAATCCATGGGAGCAGGTACAACGTTGGTGACAAGATCCGCTACAGTTGTGTAATGGGATATGTGCTGGAGGGGCATGCTGTTCTCACGTGTATAGTGAGCCCAGGAAGTGGTGCATCATGGGATTTCCCAGCACCGTTTTGCAGAGGTAAGATGTTCTAAGCTTACTTGGACCAATCAGTTAAAATTCAGGGTTCCCACAGTCATGGAAAATAGAACATTTTAGTGAAAAATTCCGTTCAAATACATACAATGTCAATACTGTTGCATATTACAGTTTCTAGCTATGTTCAGCTCTTAGACATTTCATTGGCTAGACATTACTTTTTGTAATGCAATCTCTTTAAAATTATTTTTAAAGGTCTTAAATCATGAATAATCACATTGTCCTTGATCTTTTGATATAAAAGAGCTTGATGTACTATGGAAACATACTGTAACTTTCATGTATCAAATCTTTACCCTCTCTGAAAAATAATAATACTTAATTGAAACCTAGCTGCAAAAACTTTTTTTTGTATTTTTTTTTTTTTACATTACATCAGACAAATGTATACATTTACTGTAAACTCAAAACCAACAACATTTATGTCAACAATGCCTATTTGCTATTGAGAATTTTTGCCCTTCTGATGGTAATGAGAAAGTTATGTCACAGTCAGTCTCACTTGTTAGAACTCGTATTATTTTGCTTTCCTCGGACTTCATTTCCCATCATACACTGGCCTCATCACTGCCATCTGTTCCCCATTGTTCCCTGTGTGTACCATCTAATTTTTCTTTGTCAGTTCTTGTTTGCTGCTTTGAGTTCATGTTTGTTTCTTTCACTTATCTTCATTAAAAGCCTACATTTAGATCCAGCGTCTCCCGTATCATCTCAGCAAGCATCCATTACACTTCAATTTAAAAACATGTACATTTTTTGCCATTTTGATACAAACAGGTAGACTATTCCAAAGATTACGTTCAGCTACAACAAACACATGGTCTTCTCTTGATTTCAGTCTAGTCCTAGGTACTGATAGTAACATCTGGTTTGTAGATCTTGAAGACCTCCTGGGGTGATGCCCAGATAAGAGTTCAAAAAGATATATTGGTGCGAAGCCATTTAAAGATTTATATACCAGTAAGAGGAATTTAAAATCAATTATATGGCAGACTGGCAGCCAACAAAGTGAGACTAAAACTGGGTTGATGTGTTCAGGTTTTTTTACACCAGTCAGATGCCTTGAGCTCACTGTCATAGAACATACCCACATATTTAAACAAGATTTAACATATGGGGCTTGAGAGCTGAAATTTAACTTGGATGTTTTTACCACTTCTCCATGTCCAAACAATATAACCTCAGTCTTGCTTTCGTTTAAATTTAAGAACTTAAGAGACCATGCCTTCAAGTCAGCAAGACAGGCAAATAGAGAGTCTAAACAATTTTTGCAATGTTTCAAGGGCAAGTAATTTTTGGTATCATCGGCTTAACAGTGATAGGAGATATCAAGTTACTTAAAGATTGAACCTAATGGAAGCATATAAAGAGAGAATAAAATTGGGGTAAGAATACACCCTTGAGGAACACCACACGTTAGAGGAGCTGAGCCTGAAGAAAATTCTCCAATATTGACTGAAAAACCAAATTAAAGCATTTCCTTGTATGCCAACGCATTTCTCTAAACGAGAAATGAGAATAGTGTGGTCAACTGTATCGTAGGCAGCATTTAAATCTAAAAGCAGAAGTACTGCGGAGCAACCAGTGTCAATAGTTAGAAGAACATAATTTAAGACTTTTTTAAAGAGCTGTATCCGAGTGGTATTTTCTAAAACCTGACTGAAAAATTTTGAATATCTTGTTTTCTTCCAATAAAATAGGGAGCTTAGAAAAAGGTCTAAAATTTGATAAGACTGTATGATCTAGGTTTGGTTTTTAATGAGAGGTTGAACTGAAGCATGTTTCAGAATATCCGGTACAGATCCCAAACCAAGACTCTTATTGTTAATATTTAACAGGCTAGGGCCCAACCACATCAAACACCTGTTTAAAAAGATGTGGAGGGATCGCATCAAGAGAGGAGCCAGTAGGATTCTAGTAAAGTTGGAAATGAAATGGTTTTGAATTTGTTAAAAACCGCAGTGCTAATAGAGGGGACGGAAGGATTATAAGTAGTCAGGATGATGTTCAGTCTAATGTCCCTTATTTTATCAACAAATAAATTAATAAAACTTTAACACATATCTGATGATTCAATAGTAAGAATATTCACAGAGGGGTTCACAACAGCATTAATCATATTTAAAAGAGTTATCGGATTATAGCAGTTCAAGTCAAGTCAAGTCAGTTCTTTTCTATGAGGTCAGAAACAAATTCAGACTTTGCTGATCTCACCGCTCTCTGATATTTAGATTGTGTGTCCCTTAGCATCTAATAGGATACCTGGAGTTTGTCATTCTTCCATTTTCTTTCAGCTCTCCTGCTGGCCTTTATCCAGGGTTCAGACTTAGGTTTATAATATTTTGCCTTTCGTGGAGCAATTTCATCTAAGATGTTTGTGCAGGCAGAGTTTAGCCACCTGAGGTGTTCCTCTGCACTCAGGTGGCATGAGACATGTCAAAAGAGTCTATACGGCTAATAAATTCCTTGGCATTGAGTTTAATGGACAACACACATGGATGTTAAAATCTCCAATGATAAGCAGTCTAATCAAACTTTGGAGTGATACCCCCTAGAAAATCTGCAAACTAATTTATAAAGTCTTTGTGGTGTTTTGGGGTCGATATATCACAGCAATTGCCAAAGGAGATTCCATTTCTAGTTCCAACAATTGAAGTTCAAAGCTACTACACTATTCATCCCATATTAGGGCCCTACATTTAAAATTGTCTTAACTTTAATGATCAGGTTTTCCATTTCCCATTTGATTTTGACACTTTTGGTTAGGTTTAGGTATAAAATTTAGGTTAGGGAGGTTTTGTTGATTTAAAACTTGATTGAGCATTAACCTTTAAAGCCTCATTTAACTCATCAGAACTGCTGTGATGTATGTAATGAACCATGCAATATAATTTTGCTAAAATGTCGGCACAGTCACATAATTTTCATGAGATCAGGCAGGAAATGTTACTTTTAACTGACGTAATTACAAACTTTGTGGTATTTTTGTAGCTGAAGGAGCCTGTGGTGGGACTCTAAGAGGAACAACAGGGACAATATCAAGTCCCCACTTCCCTTCAGAGTATGAAAACAATGCAGATTGCACATGGAGTATTCTAGCAGAGCCAGGAGACACCATCGCCCTGGTCTTCACTGACTTCCAGCTGGAGGACCGATATGACTTTCTAGAGATCAGTGGCACAGAAGCGCCATCAATATGGTGAGTGTACTGATCTCTGATTCTGCATTACATTTCAATTTGTTCTCTCTAGACCATGTTGGAAAAAAGTAACCTAGGAACAGTCCCGGAATTCCTCTCATGTGCTATACATTGTGAGAGGAACAGCTTCCATTCTATAGCTCTATTTGGACAGAATGTCCTTTCCTCTAGGTTATTTTAAGTTAACCCTCATAAACTTGAATGTTCTCAATGACATTTGAGTTACAATTAATAACTGGAAGTTGATATTAGGAGACTCTGTTGTTTTGATGTGGGTGTTTCAGAAGGTCATGTGCTTTGACAACGTCCATCACAAAATTGATATAATCAAGACTTACAGTGGGGTCCACAATCTGAGACCTCATATAAAATCTCGGTAGGTGCAATGATTTAGTTACAATATTCATCAAAATAAATGAGCAAACATTATAGGCAAGACTGTAAACTCAAATGCTCAAGTAACTAATTGTTTTGAGTAGGAAAGGAATAAATCATTCAAATTAGTTCAAAGAAATTAACGTAATGACTATTTGGAACTGGCTCTTTGTTTTGAGTTCACGAAACAGGCACGTTTTAAGTAACCTGAATGTTTTCTGGTTTTGAGTTTGATGAACTTCTCTCTTTAAATGTATAGGTACTTAAACCTTAAACTCCAAAGAGGGGTGATTTATTGTCAAAAAAGTTTACGTTTAACATTTTACAGTTTCCATATTCATAAGTCAGGCATGAGGTATAATTTGAAAGCTTAGAATCAGAATTTTTCAGTAACAATCACAATCAGACATACGGGTATAAAGGCGGGGAAATACGTCTGTTTCATTCAGGATTTTTCGGAGGAGCCGGAAATGGTCCAACCACAACAGTGGCTCGGCTCAGCGACGTGGCCGGGAGGAAATGCGAACTTACACAGCCCCGTGGGCCAGCTGTGTGCCAGTGCGTCTCCCCCGAGGGGAGCCTCTGTTCTGGCATACCAGAGTGGGCATTGGGAGGTCTCTTGGGAGGTGAATAGGTCCTGAGCCTTGCCAAACCATTCCCAAATCAGCTGGACCGACTGGGGGTGAAGCCTCCACTCTCCACTGGGCAATCATTGTCGGGTCGCCGGGGATATGAGTGGCTGCTGGCTCCAAAGGAGGAGACAACTGGCGAGTGACATGTGGCGGGAGTATACGCCGCCTTGGCGATTTATGTACGCTACCGCTGTGATGCTGTCTAATCTGATCAAGATGTGTTTGCCCCGAATCAGTGGGAGAAACCTCCGCAGGGCAAATAATACAGTCAACAAGGCAGTTGTTTGTGTTCCAGCGCAGCGGGGCCCCTTTCTAACGGCCCGCGGCTGCGTGCCCGTTGCACACCGTGCCCCAACCCAATTTGGAGGCATTGGTCATGACCAGGACACATCGGGACACCTGCTGCAAGGGGACTCCTGCCCGCAGAAAGCAGAGGTCTGTCCAGGGTTTTGATGTTTGGCGGCAGGCAGGGGGTGACCATCACACGGTGCGTGCCGCGGCGCCATGCTTGTCTCGGGACTCGAGTCTGGAGCCAGTGCTGAAGCGGTCTTATATGCATCATCCCCAGTGGCGCGACCTCTGCGGAGGACGCCATATGCCCCAGGAGCCTCTGGAAAAGTTTTAAAGGGACTGCATTGCCTGGCCTGAAGGCAGCGAGGCATTCCAGCACTGACTGCGCACGCTCGTTGGTGAGGCGTGCTGACATTGAGACTGAGTCTAACTCCATGCCGAGAAAAGAGATGCTCTGAACCGGGGCGAGCTTGCTCTTTTCCCAGTTGATCTGAAGCCCTAAGCGGCTGAGGTGCCTGAGCACCTGGTCCCTGTGGGCGCATAGTAACTCTCAGGAGTGGGCCAGGACTGGGAGATGTTCCGGTCCACCTCTGATGACGACATTGATGTTTATGCTGATAGCGTAACGTGTTTCTTCAGGAAGTGCGTAGAGGACATTGTGCCAACCAAAACAATACAGATATACCCCAACCAGAAACCATGGGTTAACGGCGATGTTCGCGTGGCACTTAATGCGCGGACCTCCGCTTTTAATCCCGGGAACACGGAGGAGCGTAAACATGCCCTCCGTAACTCGATCAGTGCAGCCAAACGCCAGTACAGGCACAAAATTGAAGGACAGTTCAACACCACCGAATCTAGAAGTATGTGGCAGGGAATTAACATCATCACAGACTACAAAGAGAATAACAACTCCACCGTGAACACCGCTGCCTCTCTCCCGGATGAGCTTAACATGTTTTATGCTTGTTTTGAGGACAACAACACCGCCCTCGTGGAGAGAGCACTCGCAGCCGATGCTACAGAGGTTGGTTCACTCTCCGTCTCTGTTGCGGATGTAACATGATCCTTCCGGCAGGTGAACATCCGTAAAGCCGCAGGTCATCAGAGCGTGCAAGAACCAACTGGCTGGTGTTTTTATGGACATTTTCAACCTGTCCCTCTCACAGTCTGTAGTCCCCACATGCTTCAAAACGTCAACCATTGTGCCTGTACCAAAGCAAGCCAAAATCACTTGCCTAAATGACTGGTGTCCTGTTGCTCTGACCCCCATCATTAGCAAATGCTTTGAGAGGTTAATCAGAGATCACATCTGCTCTGTGCTGCCCACCTCTTTGGACCCATTGCAGTTTGCCTACCGCAACAACCGCTTTACTGATGATGCCATTGCATCTACACTACATACTGCTCTCTCCCACCTGGAAAAAAGGAACACATATGTGAGAATGCTGTTTGTAGACTACGGCTCAGCAATCAACACCATAGTGCCCTCCAAGCTTGATGAGAAACTCCGGGCTCTGTGCTTAAACAGCTCGCTGTGCAGCTGGATCCTGGATTTCATGTCAGGCAGACGTCAGGTGGTTAGAATGGGCAGCAACATCTCCTCATCACTGACCCTCAACACTGGAGCCCCGCAGGGCTGTATTCTCAGCCCACTCCTGTATTCCCTGTACACACATGACTGTGTGGCAACACACAGCTCCAATGCCATCATTAAGTTTTGCTGACGATACAACGGTAGTAGGTCTGATCACTGACAATGATAAAACAGCCTACAGAGAGGAAAGCTTGGAGCTTGTAGTGGACTTCAGGAGGAAAGAACACAGCCCCATCACCATTAATGGAGCACCGGTGGAGAGAGTCAGCAGTTTCAAGTTCCTCTGTGTCCACATTACTGAGGAACTCACATGGTCCGTCCACACTAAGGCCATTGGGGAAGAATGCTCACCAGCGCCTCTTCTTCCTGAGACAGCTGAGGAAGTTGGGAATGAACCACCATATCCTCACACGGTTCTACACCAGTACTTTAGAGAGCATCCTGACTGGCTGCATCACCGCCTGGTACAGCAATAGCACCGCCCACAACCGCAAAGAACTGCAAAGGGTGGTGCGAACGGCCAGAAACATCATCGGAGGTGAGCTTCCCTCTGCTCTCACTGCTTCCATCAGGCAGGCGGTATCGCAGCATCAGGACCCGCACCAGCCGACTACATGACAGCATCTTCCCCCAAGCAATCAGACTTTTGAACACTTTCTCTCTCACGATCAACAATAAGCACTGCACTTTATTAATCTTCATCTTATTATCTCACACTGGACTCTCAAATATATTCTCCACAATATAACTACTGCATATATATTTTTATATACTCTTATTTTTTATTTTTACTGTATGTGTAGTCGATATTGTGTGTATTGTTTACTGTACATTGTATATTAGTATTGTGTTGAGTAAATATATGTACATTTGATATGTAAATTGTGTGTAAATATGTTGTTTATTGTAAATAAACAATAAAAAAGGGCTAAAAATTAATTAGAGCACCACCTACATTTCAAATCTTTATATTGTGATGGAATGTGATAAAGAAAAAAAAACTTTTTATAGCACTCCACACCCCAACACGACTGGCTGGGCCCAGCAAAACCGTAAGCCTGGGGGCACCGGAGTACCTTAATGTGGCCATGCTCAATGTACTAGCTAATTCTAGCTAGCACTAGCTATGTATTCTCTACTTAAAATAATGAATTAATTGTTAATATTAAGTTCAACCAAAGATGTAAATTTATAGTTAAATACCATCAAAGTGTATATGTTAGCTAAGTCAATATTAAGTTAAAAGCAATTAACATGTATGTGTAGTACACAATTAAAATCTGAAACTTCTATTACCTTAAACTTGTGTTTATTCACTTTTAAATAATTGATGCAACTGATGCCTCAGATTTTTTTTAGTTCTGCTAATCTAATAGGGTTTACAATGAATCTAACTTATAGATTTCTCAGAGGACACACAAGTTGTTCATAAGACTGTAGGTAATTTGCTTCATAATTGCTTTAGAACCTTTATAGAGGGTGTACATTTTAGAGTGCTATTTAATGAAACAACCTAATTTGGTATTTGAGTAAAATGCCAGAAGGTGTTCAATTGTTGGACTTCAGTCATCATTGCATTTAGAATAATAGTCCAGAGCACATCCTATGGTCCAAAATTTGAAAAACTTTTATTTTTCTTATGGCTACTCACATATATACCTCATATCATTCCAAACCCATGTAATGTTCTCGTTGGAACATAAAAAGAGATATTCTGAAGATTTTTTTAAGCAGTTCTAACAGAGTCCTGCCAAACTCTGTAAAACAAAAAGCTATCATAAATGTCATCCATATAACTGAAAAACTATTTCAAATCTTCTAATCCATACTTTGTAGGAGCATGATTCAAGTTGATAATTTAGTGATTTTTACTGAAAATGTCTCCCTCTGTCGATGCGAATAGCACCAGGCATTGCACCAGGTTTGACATCATTCACAGCAAATGTCATTGGTCCTCACTAGTGTTTAGAATTGTGACTTAAATTCCAGTCTTGTCCTTACACAAAGTTTTTGTTTGAATTCAGAAGACCATATTTAGCGTCTTTACATGCACACAAATATGCTGATAACTACCACAACTAGCTTATTCAAAAACTCTGACAATGCAAGAAACCTTGTTTACGTGAGATTTTAAATCATTGGGTTACTCTGTTTTTAATGACAAACCATAAACAGACATGTGCACAACACTTGTGCACATTGAAAAAGCCCTTGAGAAAGTCAGCAAAGGTATTTACATGCAACGCAAAATCGGGTTATTGGCTTTTGCTTTAACTGTTTATGACATTTATTACCAATAAAGGAAAATCCTTTCAGGCGTGTACATGACCACATACGTTGTTGGCTTATTAAACATAATTGGTGGAAGATCATCCATGTAAACACACTCACTGTTGTATGCAAAGGAGATGCATGCAGAATCGTAAAAAAATGTATTTTGTGTTCAGGGAAAAAAAATACAGTCTTGGAACAACAATGTAAACAATGGCAGAAATGTTTTGCGTGAACCATTCTTTTAAAATGACAAAACATGTCTTTGAAAAAATACAATTGTACCTCACCTCCTCAGGCATTCTAGACTACACTCCTGATGGAAATGTGGTGGCATCGCAATTGATTCTATTGACTACTTAGGGAACATATCACTTGCTCTGCGACAGTTTGAATTTGTTCCTGCAGTTGTCAACTTGATGATCACCTCTCGCTGCTTTAATGCTTTCCATTGTTTTTCCTTCCCACCTGTTTCCTTTCTACTTCACTTCATCAAATGGATGATTTACAATTATTTTCTGTCTTCTGAAAGCTTTGCAATCGTGGCCAAATTTTAAGTCTCAGCTTAGTGAGAGAGTGTCGTGAAGGAAGACACAGCCTGAACTCTATTAACTTCAAACTCAGTGAATAAACATGTCGTCGCTCTTGACGCACAGCACATCGAGGCAGTGCCGTCGCTTTGGCACCCTTGCAAATAAATTTGCTTTCCGCTTCACCAGAAAACAGGCTCGAAATTACACAAAGTTGCTGAAAGAGTGCAATAACATTACTTCACTGGGCTGCTGATGAAATATCGGAAAAAAGCTATTCACACTGAATGAGAATGGTTATATCAGAATATTTATTCTTACATTAAACTGCAGCAACACACTGTTACTTGTTGCATACATAGGCATCTCATGCTTTAAGTTATGTCATGATCTTGACATTTTGACTGATGATTAATTTCTATACAAATAACTGCAAATGACAATTTAATTGTCTTTTTTGTTTATTATCCCTTAAAATCTGGTGGAGTTTTGGGCTGCTGCCCACAATTTTTCACACTCAAATTTAAAAGCTCACCATTCACACATTCTGTGGACTAATTTTAAAACATAAAAACATTTCAGAAAACACCTCAAAAAAAAAAGAAAAAAAAATCTAATTATTCATAAAATCTTTGTATGTGTGATACAATCTTGTGATTAAAAAAAAAAAAAAAAAACTTTGTAAACATGTAATTCTGTGTCACTCTACCTCACCTTGAAACGTATCTTTATATTCCACTAGATGACAGGAAGCAATAGATTTTTTTTTTCTTTATGTACTCTTTTCTTTGTGTCCTCCAGCACACCTGGAATGTGTCCATCACAATATACAGGTCTGAAATGTAGGTTGCGCTCTAATGCATTTTAGCCCTTAAATATGTGCTTGCCCATAAACATTCAGTCTAATTTTCAGTTCAAGTACCACCCTCATTGTTGCGTTGACTATCTCGGCCTCTGAGTGGACTAGAAGCTCAATCTAGTTGTCATTAGAAAGTGGAGATACTTCCCTTTTATCATCAATATTTGAAAACATATTTTCTAATGATTTGTTTTGCATGCTGTTCCTTCTGCATGGCATATTTTGTTCTGGACATCTAAGATATAATATTGGATTCTTCAGCCAAGCAAGCTTACAGACAATAACACAAGTAAAAACTGGCTCAATGTTTTGAAAACTCCCTTAGGTAAAAGCAGATATAACGTTTTTGGCTACTTGGTGATTACAGCAGCAGTTATTGGAGCATAAAAGATGCATTTGTATTTGATGACATACAGAAATCATATTTTACTCTGTGATTCTTTTGAAAATATTTTGAACTGTGTAACAAAATTAACTGTACAGTCACAATCCTGAGAATGAGAGCTTTAATTTGATATATGCTATATGAATGACTTTTATTTTTATACAAATATTTCAACCTCATTACCTCTTGAGGGTGCTTATTTTCAATGCAAGGGTTTTGAGGCCTTATTTTGTTATTTTAGTAAAACATGTTGTTTGTTTTTTGTTCATTTAAGTTTTTTTTTTTTAAGATTTTAACATTTTAAGCATAAACTTTGTTTTGCTACATATCGCCGGTGGGTCCATAGAGTTTATCAAGCACCACTAATCATTTTAAGATTACCTATATTCCATTTTTGTCTAAAACCACATTTAAGACACATTTGTTTAAATTGGAATTTAATATCACATTGATTAAATGAAATAGCCGATGATCCAAAGGACAGTTGACCGTGATTTTTTTTCCATCAATGAAGCACCATTCATTAGCAAACATATTAAACAATGTCGTCATTATACAATAAAGCATAAATCCCAGGGTATGTAGCAGACAAATCAAATCACAAGAGCAGCAATGACTCTATGACAGAGACATGCATAGTGCCGGCCATCACATTCAACCAAACCAGACCAAACATCGATCAGAGAATAAGTACTCACTGCCCTTTTGGAGTCATTTTGATTGATCGGACATCTCAAAAATATACAGTGAGATTTCTGCAGTCAAAACATACTGCTCATCCCATTAAAAATCTGGCCAGGGCTTCTTTTTTAATGCCACAGAAATGGGATCAATACTGAAAATGCTTGTGAATGTCATGGAAGAGACTCGGCAAGCCAGCGTTTCAGTAATCCATATGAAACTATTGCGGGCCTGTTTGTGAAATGCCATAGCTGTGCATCTAGAATAACTTGGCTGCATTGTCTTCACACCTGCGTCATGTGACTATATGTCTCAGACGTCTTCTTTGACAGGATATGTTTAAATTACTTCAGCTCTCAGAGGTGTTGGAGAAACAAACACTGAGAAATCAATAGCTCCATTGCACAGTTCTTTGTGCTGTCTATATATTTATGTTTGCTCCTACTGCATACTTCTGAACAGTCTCCAATGTCTTTACGGTCACACGTCTAGTTGAAAATGACACATGACATACAATAAGAGTGTGTGCTTGTTGGTGTGTGTACCATATATGAAATGGTCAAAAAAGCATGACACTCTTTCTAAAAATAAGTGTAACCAGTAGCTGAAATTATTTTGGCAAGGCTAGCCCAGAGCACAAAAGAGGTTTATGAACCTTTATATGGGCTATTGGGGAGATTTTGTCTCTAATTAATTTTATGGAGGTTGTTCATGATCTCATACTAAAAAGATTATATTTTTTTTCCCCTGGATAGCAGTAATAATGCTAATCGAATGAACATTTGTGTTAACCAGGACTGTTGCTTGTATTACATCAGATGATTCTTACTAAATGTAATGTCTTGAAATGTCTTGGTCATAGTTATCCTCAAATATAGAAAGATAAATAAAGAAATAAATAAGCCTACATTTGCGACCATTTCGATTTTTTTGCTTTGTGACACACATTTTACTGTAACAGTATTTTTATTTATTTGTACTCAAATAAAACAATGCTGTTTTGCATTAAATGTTTTGTTCAAAATGTGAAAGGCAGTACCAAGGGAGTATTACTATAATATATACTGTAAATATGGTACAGTTTAATTGATGTATAATTATGTAATGTTGTGGTAATAAGAATTGGGAGGTAAATTGATACCTTCATGAAAATAATGTCACATTGTAAAAATTGGCCTGGGTGTGATAGGCTAGGGAAATAGTGTCAACAACCCAATGAGCTAACCTCTGTTTGGAGGCGGCGTTCCCATTCTGCCATCCGCCAAAGCAGACAAACAGCTGCTCAGAGCATCTAGAGCCCTGCGTACCAGACACAGCAACGAAGAGGCTGGGTCTGACTCCTCCCGGGGCAGCTTCGCTTGCAGGTTCATCACCTAAACCCTGAAGGGGGGTCGTAGGAACCTTGGGCACGTAACCCGGTTGTGGTCTTAGGATGAGGTGAGCATCTGCCAGACCGAACTCCAGGCAAGTGTCGCTGACAGAAAACACTTGCAGGTCTCCAACCCTCTTGATGGAAGCAAGCGCAAGTCTTCAAGGAGAGGATTAGAAATTTGAAATAACCTAAATCATTGTGTACTTTAAAAACATGAATGTTATTCAATTAGGACCTAAATATTACACTGAAAAATGTAATATTGTGGTAAATTAAATATAGCAGAAAAATTAAGCACTTTCTAAATTGAATAAGTTAATTTAAGCAGGAACTTGAAAATATTCAGTAAATTCTACATTTGTACATGTCAAAATTTTGGGGGGTTGAATCCAGGGTGTTCTGAGTGACTCCAGCCAGGTCCCCTAAGCAACCAAATTGGCCCGGTTGCTAGGGAGGGTAGAGTAATTTTGGGTTAACCTGCTTGTGGTTGCTATAATGTGGTTATCGCTCTCAGTGGGGCACGTGTGTGAGTTGTTCATGGATGCCATGGAGAATAGTGTGAAGCCTCCACGCACGCTATATCTCCACTGCAATGTGCTCAACAAGCCACGTGATAAGATGCATGGATTGACAGTATCAGTCATGGAGGCAACTGAGATTAGTCCTCCAGCACACCTGAGACACTAGACCACCACGAGGACTTAGAATGCATTGGGATCTGGGCATTCCAAATTGGGGAGATAAAAGGGGAGAAAAAAAAACATGTAAAATTTTAAAGCTCTAGCTTATAAGTAAATGTTATTTATGATTGTTGTTATCTTTATAATGTTTCATCATGTATCAACCCTAAAGGAAAAAACCTTGTTACATTTATTTGATAATTTTAGAAAATTTCACAGGTAAATTCAATAAGTACACGTTACATTACTTTTCAAAGCTAGTGTTCCCAGTATGCACTGGGCTTGAATAATTAATAAGCTTGCATTTTTTATTTTGCTGTTATGTTGATAATTATTTTTTTAGTCTGAAGTTCATTTCCCACTTAAAATGACCATGGCCTCATTTCCCAAAAGCATTGTAAGACTATGTAGATCGTAGAATACATTTTATGATTAATCTTAGTTTTGCAGTCCATTTCCTAAATGCTTTGTAACTTAAGTATTACTTGAAAATGCTCATAGATTTAGGAGTTCTCTGGAGTAATCGTACAGCGCTAAGAGCATCATAAGCACATAAACTCATGCAGACACCTGCAGGACAATCGTGAAGTTACACCTAAAACAAATCAATGCTTATAGCTACACTTTATTTTCTTTCTTTTTTATTTAATCTGACAATGCTGATAATAGTAAAAAAAATTATGTATTAAAGGGTTAGTCAATATTGTATGAATACATACATTAATTAGTAAACAAATAATGTTATTTGTGGACTAGTTGGAAATGATTATTGCAGAAAACTGAATAAATAAAAATTAGAGAGAGAAAATATAATGTCAATGACTCGCTGCCGTGCATGAAAATAGGCTTATCATCCTCGTCTCCTCTTCCTCTATGACAACCATGGGCATTCACACCCGACCACATGTTGTGGACCACCACACATGTTTTGATGCATTGCTCTTATCTTTATCACTTTTGTGTGTAAAGAGTAGACATGCCTTATTTTGTTGAATTTCCATAAATTGCAGATACCAAGCATCTCCTTATTTTGTGCTCTGCAATATCACGGTGAACCTAATTATATTCAATTAATGTTTGTGATTAACAGGGCCATACACAAGGCCTCTGCTGTCTTCACAGATCCTGGAAGCTTTTACGTTTAAGAAATAGACCAACAGAGCCATTTGTGAAAACAAAGTATCACAAATGCACACATGATAAATGAAGCAGTTATTGTGTATAGAAATAGAACATTCTGCTCAGAATGATTGCAAAACAAAATGTAATTATGAGGTGAATTAATTATACATTTAAGAAATATCTTTAAATATTCTCAGTGAGGTAAACTACAAACGTTTATAAAGTTAAGCACAAATATAATGAAGTTGCAGTGACGAGCAGCACTACATTGTCACTCTGTCAGTCTGGAGTTTTGTCTGACAGGACCATGGCATCATCGTCCCATAACTGTCTTGTGTCTGTCATTGTGTGAGCGCATGGTTTCGGTTGTATTCCCTGACGTGCGCTCTTTGGTCTGTCTTGTTTCATGTCGGGAGCATGGTGTCTGGATGCTGACTTCCTGTCTGGTTCAGTTTTGGTCTGTGTCGGGATCCAGACACTTGTGCGCCATGTCTGTCTGTTATCGACGTGGATGTATCGCGCTAATGTCATCTTGGCAGAATGCTCTCCTGTCAGTTTATGTCTGTCTCTCGCGAACATGGGTGCGTGTCGCACTTGCGTTGCGTTCCGCACCCGGGTCGCAAGCTGTCCTAGTGTTGTGCTGAGGTTCGGTCACTTTGGTCTAAGGTGTTGGGTGTGGCCGAACTCTCTGTCCAGTGCCAGTTCGTCTTGTGATCTAGCCTGTGCTTCGTTTACCTTCTTCCCCAACCCGGATTACTTCCTTTGTTGTTTTTCCCCTACAAGGTTGTTTATGTTTGTTTTCCTCTCTTGTGGGAGTTTTGGTTTGATTTTTG
This sequence comes from Moxostoma hubbsi, assembly GCA_032164185.1. NCBI lineage: Eukaryota > Metazoa > Chordata > Actinopteri > Cypriniformes > Catostomidae > Moxostoma > Moxostoma hubbsi. The sequence goes on along the minus strand of JAVLUX010000083.1, from coordinate 2,173,382 downwards.
CCCTTTTGTTAGTATTAATAAATTAATTTATTTTAACTCTGTGTTTGGTCACCTGTTGATTGTTTCCATCATCGTGTTTTGTGCACCAAGTGTTGATGTCTGCGTGCAAAACTCTGTATCTTGTTTGTATTGTCTTTAATGCAAGGTGATGTTGTCCAATAGACTACATACAGTAGCATGCAGTAAGCGTCCCTGTGGCAGGCTTCCATATGTATGTTTAATATATATTAAATTTGACTTAATGTACATCAGATTTGTAAGTTAAAGTTGCTGTATTGACTAAAAAGTTAAAAAGTTGTTATAATTTACTCACCTTCAAGTCATTAGAAATTTGTGTGACTTTCTTCCATTGAACACAAAATGAGATATTAGGCAGAATGCTAGGGACTAATAGCCTCAATCCTCATTCACTTTCATTGTTTGGTTAAAAAAATCTAAAATCGTCCTCTTGTGCTCCACGGAACAAAGAAAGCGATGTGGGTATTGAAACAAAATGAAGGTAAGTATATGATGATAGATTTTTAATTGTTTGGTGAACTATCCCATTAATCGCCAAAATGTATGACCAGACAAATATTTATGACAGTCTTATTGTTAGCATAACCATAGGGGAACAAAATTGCAGGCTATCAAATCATTGTCTAAGCAGTATTATTCAGTGGGATTAAGTTTTGCCAGTGTGTACAGTTTGAGCTATTTCAATTGCAGTGCCCTGAATGGAAATCTCTGACAGATATTCAAGTAGACACGAGGGAATGAGATTTGGTGGAGAGATGGACAGCTGACAGGTGGTCAGATTTGAAAGCTAATGTTTAAAGTACATCCTCTTCCGAGGAGCCCGTCTGATTACTTTGATTTCCTTAAAGCAATTTCCAGAGCAGTGCCCTTACAGACAGATGCTGGCTGACCTGTCATGTCAAGTTTTGTCAGTTAGACAAAAAAATAAATAAATAAAAAGAATAAATAAATGGATGTCTCTTTTGTCATTGTCAAATTTTGCATATAAGTTAGTGCAAGCGAGGCTGTGTATTTCAGTGATTTTACCATGGTTAAAGGGTGTTGTTAGCCTTGATGCGGAGTAGAGTCACAGGATGTTTAAGCTATTTGTTGGTATTTGACAGCAGGTTTGAATATGGCTAATCTAGTCACATTTAACTTGTTGTTGTGCATAGGATCCTCTCAATTGGGTCAGTTTATATTTATTTAAATTTACTGCATATTGTACTCAAAATGTAAGTAACCTTGACAAGCTACACAGTGCCCCCTAAAATATGTGGACACTTCACCCACACTTATATGTCATATGTTTCCTAAATCAATAACATTCATGTCCAACTACTTTTTTGGGGGCAACTGTTTTGCATTTGAAAGGTCTAAGGCTTTGATATTTGACTACTGTTTTACAATAAACATATAGCAAGAGTCATTTCTTCATTTGTGTCGTGAGTATATATTAAAATATGCTAAATCTAAATTAATTTTCATCTCTATTATTTAATAGTGAAGCACACTCATGTCCAGCTTTCTTGCGAGGGTGCAGCATACAAAATATTAGTATTAATATTTATGAATATTTATATATACTGTGTGTGTGTATGTCTATATATATATATATATATATATATATATATATATATATATATATATATATATATATATATATATATATATATATATATAAATATTAATACTAATATTTATTACGGATGTTGTATGCCTCACACTTTTTATTTTTCACCCAAAGTGAATTATTATGTTCATTCTTCACTAAATAGTGCACTCTAAGAAGCTGAGGAGCATTTGAAATGCAATAAACCTCATCTGGCACTGAACGTCAGTGTTGCTGTTTGTTTTTGAAGGAATCTTGTGTTTTTGAAGGTCTCATAATTTGCATAATGCAAAGGTTATATTTCTTAAGATTCCCCTCCCGTCTGGATGTGCTGCTTGTGATATAGTCTGTAGACTTGATTGTTATCAGTTATTGGCAGCATTCATCAAAGTGGCCATGTTCTCGTGACCTCTCTGACCCTGTAGCAAGAGCTTGAATAAATTTGGCCACAACTTGCGAATAAAATAAAGACTATTCTCTTTGAAGACCTCAGATCTCCTCAGCTGCTAAACAAAAGCTTTATTTACTACTTCTGTAAACCATCATTATATTTTTTTCAGTTTGTCATTTCGTATGTAATAATAATAATAATAATAATAATAAGAAGAAGAAGAAGAAGAAGAAGAAGAAGAAGAATTTTCCTAGTGTTTCCCAGTGTTTTTTGTTTTGTTTGTTTTTTTAACCTCACAGCCCCATCAGTAAGGCTCAGGTACCCCTTTATCAAAACCAAACTTGAAAAAGTTTTTTTTTTTTTTTTTTCTCTCTCTCACTATGTTATACAGGGTATTAATAAGCATTATCATTAATAAAGTTAAAAGAAAATTATATTACTGAAACACAGACTCACCAAGTAGCATATTTACTCTGCTATGATTGTCAACTGCAAAATAAATAATTAAATAAGAACTATAATAATAATAATAAATAATAATAATAATATTAAATAAGGTTCCATTGATAAGCATTAGCTAATGTTTTAGGTATCATGTTCAAACAATTAACATGATTTTTAAACATAATTTATTAATTTGATTAATGTTAATTGATAAAACACAATTGTTCAATGATAGTTCAAGTTCATATTGTATTAACTAAAGTGACGCTTATGTTAACAAATACAAATTTGTATTTTAAAATGTATGAGTAAATGTTCAAATTAACACTAACTACGATAACAATTTCTTTAAAAGTATTTTTGTCGTTATTCATGTTAACTAATGCAGCTAACTTATGATATTGAATGGAATCTTATTGTAAAGTGCCACCCAGACATTTTTGCTTTAATTCCTTAAAACATTTGTAATAAAAAGTAATAATAAAAATACAAAAAAGTAATTTTCGTTGTTATATTTATATATTATTATTGCCATCTTTATTTCTTAAGTATATATAATTACTTCTATATTTTGTACATAATATGTACATGATAATATCATAATAAAAATAATAATTATATTATTGTATTTAGAGTTTTTGTATGTTTTTGTTTTCATTTTTATTCATAATATATATACATTTTTATTTAAAAATATTGTTAATAATGTTATTAGTATCTACACCATAAAGGATTGGGGGGAAAATGGATGGTAATGTGTTAATGGGACAGTATACCCTTAAATATAATGCTACATTTAAACAACCTTTTGTTCTAGTTATTTAAATATGCACTGGTGCTTTAAAACAACCCAGAAATGTGTACACTAATCGAAAGAACCTACAATGCTAACCTTTTGTTGCAAACTTTAACAAGCGTTTCTAACTTCCAAAAACCCATATATCCAACTCAAAAACCCTATACAGTAACAGATAAATAGTTTTTTTTTTTTTTTAAATGATGAGGGTTCTGAAGTACCTTTATTTTTAAGAGTTGGTCATTTGTTTAGTACCTAAAATTGAGTGTGGTGGCACCTCGATTTTGACCTTTAAATGGATGTTAAACAGAGCTGACAGAAGCAGCCTCATCACATTTTCAAAGAAATGCCTTCAACTGAAAGCATAACCATGAATGAAGAGCAGAAACTGTGTTTAGGGTCTAATAGTGTCCAGAAATGATTCAAATCCACCTTCTTTCAATGCTTCTGGATACATTTATTTGTATTTATTTGTACTTTTGGATAGACGCTGACAAATACAATACGTATATGAATTGACTTCATCTAAAACGCTAACATTTTTACAGGGTTAGAAGCATAAACATTATATATATATATATATATATATATATATATATATATATATATATATATATATATAACGAAAACATTATATATATATATATATATATATATATATATATATATATATATATATATATATATATTGGTACATTTTTACAATTTTATAAATATTTTAGATCCCTTAACCATTTGATGACACTGAACATTTAATGATCTAATTTATTATATAAAAAAAAAACTATTAAATCAACCAATAAATTTAATGAATTCAGTGTTCATGTTTTCAATAAGATAAACATTTGTCCATCTAAAATGATTATGTTTTATATGCTGTCAATATTGCGTGTTTCATTGTATATGCAAATGCAAGAAAATGTTCGTTTGCTACAACCACACATACGAATGATCATGAAATCATGATGTTATATTCTACATTGTGCTGTCCTGATCTTTTAGGTCTTGTGGTATCTGCACAGCTCTCTTCAAAAAGACTGAGTTTGTTTTGTCAGGTTTATTCTCTGCCTGCCTCTTGTAAAGCACTCTCATTTCGCTTTCTTACTCCTTTGCCTCCTCAGCTCAACCTGCTTTTCATGCTCTGTTGAACTTCACTTTCTTGAAAAGAAATAGGGGACTTCACTCAGCAAGTCACTGCAGTTTTTAGGTTTCTACCACACGACTGCATTCAGTGCCTCCAAAAAACAGCCTGTCAGCTCAATGGCTGTAACGTATCTTTGATTTGAATTTACTCAATGAAGGCTTTTTGTTTTTTTTGCATTTGTTTGCAAAAAACAACAAGAAAAACATTTAAAACATTTTTTTGATTTAAAAAAATGGGAAAAGAAAGAATATGGGCAAATCTTACAAAAACTTGTCCAGGTCACATTTGACTATATTTACATGACAATAATGAACAATTCAGAAAAATGTCACAATGCAAAACATATTAATGGTTCTAAAATGGACCCTATTCACACAAAATTATTTATGAGATTTTTTTTATCATTTAGTGTACATTTAGAACATTATACTTTGTAAAATATTCATGTGGAATTAATAATAATAATAATAATAAAAAAATACAAAAAACAAGTTACCACAGTTACGATGAGGTTTGCAATACAGCTGCTGAGGGAGTGATTGAAAATTTGCCCTCTTTCTCTTTTCTAACTGCTGAAATTCACTACTCTCTCTTTTTCTTCTTTTGGAAAGCTGTGATAGCATAATAGTGGATTTTTCTTTTGCGATTGGAGCAAGCGGGTAAGCAAAAATGATATTTGCTGTGGTGTCCCATTCACCGCTATACAAGTTTACCCTGCTATTGTTTTACTTCCACATTCCAAACAGGATATTAGAAAAGAGTGTAATTTCTCATTTCTTTTTAGATCATCAAGTTTATATTTATTTATTTATTTATTAATTTACTGTATTATTATAATTATTATAATTATTATTATATTGCATTTTGACATTATTTTGTGACTATTATTTTCCACAGATATTCTCATTACTGTAATATGTCTGAAAATTTTATTTTTATGTTTGTTTATACTTTTGCAATACCCCTTTTTCAATGATAATTCTCATTAGATTCATATTACATATTATAAGTACAGTACTCTTTACTGTATTAATAATTATATTAGTATTTATATTTATTTAATGAATGAGCATAAATGAAAGACAGTACAACAAAAACTAATATATCGTTGTTTTTTCTTTTGACATTAATAAAAATAATTTTTGGCATTACAGTAATAAGAATTAGTGTGCAGAGAAATCATGTCAAATCGGAATAATCATAATATATATATATATATATATATATGGTGTCAGCTTTCTGAAGATCAGCTTTCTCAGAGGAAAAATAGCTTCCAAGCAGGGGTATTCCTCTATATTTCACGGTAGCCGGTGCACAAGAGTGAATCACTAAAGAAACCGCAATGTCCTCCACCATTTTTAACATCACCCATTGTGTAATTAATCAGTCTGTTGTGTCTCTCAGCTGTGATGAGCCATAATGCTGAAGTTGTTTGTTTAAAGCATTTAAAGCTATTTCCTACCTTTAGTTGTGTAGTAGTAATACAAATGATCACGATGAGCTGTTTTATGTCAACACTAGCTGATGCGGATTGACTTCACGCCACCTAACTGGCTCATATTACACACAAAAATTATCTTTTGCCACCACCTGCTGGCTAACATATGTAATGTAAACATAGCTCTTAACACATATGCACTATGCTTACACTTTAGTTTAGAACAGCACGAACACATGCAGAGTGATACACACACAGTGAAGCGTCGGAGTGCAGATGGTGTCAGACCATCAGTGCTCATGGAACGTCTCTCCTCCAATCAGATTCGAGGACCAGAAATAATTGTTATAACATTTCTCATTAAAGTAATTATTTATTTATTAGGAGGTAAGTGTGCAGAAAACTGATGCTACAATGCTAAAATATCTCAGTTGTCCTAAAAAAGGATTAATTTCCATTAAGCGACATATGTATATTTTCTTATTACTTTCTTGTGATTTTGGGGCGAAATATGACCCAGACACATTCTTGACAGGTTTCATGAGATTCAACATCTTGCATACTACAGAGAGAATAACTCTCTCAGACTCTCTCAGAACGCTGTGCCAAAAACAAAATAGTTTCCTCATCAAGGAGATTGAGCTCTGGTTTGGGATGAAATATTAAATTATACTCTAATGACTGTTCTGTAGCTGCCATCATGAATGTTTGTTAAGGATTTGAATGATTATTGTCAAGACTCGTGTAGTTTTTCGAATTGGATTTAGTTTTGTCTTTGATTCGTGACAGTTTTTTCTTCCTTTGATAACAGATTCATCTAATACTTCTTAAAAAAAAGTAAATTCATTCGTTACTTACCCTCATGTGTTTCAAAACTCATATGAAGTTTTTTGGAACACAAAAGGAAAACTTTATAGCAGGATGTTCATGCTGTTTTTTTCTCAAGTTCTATTAATTACATTTATGGTGCATTTATAATACTTTATTTATCAATTTTAGATCTTGACAGCCTCTTGTCTCCATTCACTTTCATTGTATGGAAAAGAGCAGCTCAGGCATTCTGCTAAGCTTCTCTTTTGAGAGATAGTTTTAAGGTCTTGAAAAACACGAGAGCGAGTGAATGATGACAAGAGTTACATTCTGGGGTATATTCCTTTAATATTTACAGATAAAAAAACCCTCTGCAGTCGTTTGGTTTTTGAAAGGAAGCAGAAAAAATAATCAAGAAAAAAAAGATAAAAAGATGAAGAAATATCGCTTCAGGACTGTAGCTCTAGGTGTTTCAAACCATTAACATCATGACTTCACACTAAGGGCCCTTGCAGAGCGCGTCGGTAAACTCAAGACAATTCCTTAATCTGAATATACACAACAGCGAATGTAAAGTCAACACACCTTAAGTTTCACAAAGAAGGGTGAGGTGAAGTTTTAATAGGCTCCCTGGAATATGTAAGAAAAAAAAAACAGAACAAAAGAAAATAAAGGCAAAAACTAGATAGAAATAGCAGCAGGTAATGACATGAAAGTTTGAATTGAGGAAAACAAGCACAAATTATTTGCTGTAACATTAAAGTCAGTATAAATAGATGTATCATTTGTCTTACCAATGACATCTGTTGGTGTATTAAAGGAGTAGTTCACACAAAAATGAAAAGTCTGTCATTATTTAGTTGCCCTGATGTTGTTTCAAACCAGTATGTTTTTGTTATTTTTTTTCACTGAGCACAAAGCTGAAGAATCTTCATGCAGCTTCTTTCCACATAACAGTTCATAATGATAGTCATTAAGCTCCAATAATGACAAAAAAGCACCTTAGAAACATGATAAAGTAGGCCACACAACCCATTTATTTTGGTCGCTATGAAGTGTTGCTGTGTGTGTGTGTGTGTGTGTGTGTGTGTGTGTGTGTGTGTGTGTGTGTGTGTGTGCGCTTTTTAAATATTAATTTGTCTTTGTTCCATGGGGGGAAAAAAAATAAATAACAGCATACAACTTAGGAGGGAAAGAGAGTGAGTACTAAGTATTAAAATGACAGAACTCTCATTTTTGAGTGAGCTATTCATTTCAAATTGGGTGGTGATTGTACATCTGTAAAATGGTTCTTTCAAAAGGAAGTAAAGAAGCCCTTGGGTTTCCATATCTCATAAAATAAATTAGCTGTGAATTGAAATATTGCAATGGAAACAGAGCAGCTGACAAGAAGCATAATTAGGAGACGGCAGAGACATATATTTACTCAGGTCTGCATAGAACTTGTAATTCACTATTCTGCTTAACTCTGCCATAATTATCTGAAATGATAAAGGGGGATACGAATGAAAGAATTTGGCATGCTAAACAGAATTGGTGAGATGGGGCAGTTTGAGATACTGCATTAGGTAACAACATAAAAGTAACAATGCAAATGAAATTGAATGCAAAAGAAACTCTCCGATTCTAACGTTTCTACACTCAGTAATGGTTTGAATTGACTAGGTGAATGTAACAGCACAAGGAACGTAATTACATTTTTGTACATTTTAGTAAATTGGAATAAAATGTGCATATGTACTTAAAAGCTGAAGCATGTAACTTTTTCTGTGTTAAAATACTTTATTCTATCCCAGCTTAATATGCAGAAACAATTATAAGTTCCATATGCGCCATTCATAGGTTATTTTTCTCGAAAACTGTAAGAACTGTGTTTCTGTCAAAATTGCTGTTTGTTTTGAACAACCCACTTAGACCCACCCCAACAACGTTACTCAACCAATGGCGTGAGTTGGGGGCGTGACTATATCTTTGTTTGACCAACAATTTTCCAACGATTTCACCATGTCATACTATTCTTATGAGACTTGTCATGAGATTGGGTTGGCATTTAGGTTGTCTCAATTGCTTCTTTCTCTTCATGTAGTAATCTGAATCTTCTATTAGTACTTGTGCTATCTTTTGTAGGTATTTGTAAGTTTGACATAAGTGTCCAAATACTATTTGGGCCACTGTATGTGCTAAATTTGTGTAATTATGCCCTTTTGGTTAATGATTGAAACTGACTGTACTGTTGATTTCCGTCACACTTGTGCTCTCTGAAATGTGAATCTTCTTTCTTTTCAGGCTTACTGGAATGAATCTGCCATCTCCTGTCATAAGTAGCAAGAATTGGCTGCGGCTTCATTTCACATCTGACAGCAACCATCGTAGGAAAGGATTTAGTGCCCAGTACCAAGGTAAGGGGTCAGTCCGTGTAGGACACTAGTGGAGAGAGAGCGCTCAGCATTGGCAGATGTGGGACACTTGGCAGTGAAAGACAGCATATCCTTTGGCATGTTCTACTGTAGCTAAATATGACATCTTGGCTTGCCTCTGTGGCTCTATGAACAGACACATAGCTGGAACAGTGATTACTTCCCCCCCTCAAACCCCCTTTTAAGTAGGAAATCAATCATAGCAGTAGTGAGGGAATTCACGTTCCTAACATGATGTGCTCTTAAGTCATTTTCATGATATGTGTTTATGATCGTGTCGTCAATTTGCATAACAAGTGAGGGATGCCGTGAATCTCTGGCGAAGCTCGAGGGAGTTGTTGAATTTGTTACAATTTAGAGCATCAAATATAAATGCATATGCTTTTTTATTTGACTAAACATATGCGCTGTTGAAATATTGAAATTTGTCTCGGCTGTAAATCTTGTGCACGTTTACGATAATTTTATGTAATATATTATGCCCTCAAGAATATTCTATATCAGTGGCTCTCAAATGGTTTTGCTTCAACACCCAGATTTTACACTGGGCATCAAGTTTAGGCCCAACACAACACCGCAATAGTTTATCATACAAAAGTAAACGAAAATGTCCCTAAAAACAAACATGGAAATTATTAATATTACCATGAACTGCACAGGCACAACGACATGACTTAAGCTGATTAGAAAATGTGAGTTTGGGGCAATTTCATGTGCCATGAGTTATTTTGTATTAAAATAAACAGATTTCTATTTTTTATTTATTTTTTTACTTAAATTGACTTGGGAACTTTATACCTTCATCATTTGTTTTGGTCCTTTTCAAATGTCTTTCAAATGTACAGATTTTAATATTTTGTCCTTGTCCAAGACCCAGACTTTTAACAATAATCTATGAAAATGCATCATAAAAATACTAATTAATAGACGCTTTAAACTATGATAATCTAAACAAAGAGTAAACAAGCATAAACCATTGCAATATTTATTGTGTAAAATGTACTTATTTAAATTATTTCGAAAAATGTGCCTGTTCCACAGTTATGGCATCATTTCCACCACACCAAACAATTTTGCTCCCACAATTTTGTCACAAATAGTGTGACAAATGGACTTTCATCTTATGCATGTACATACACCGTTAACGTTGTGTGACCCCCATGTCCACATGTGTGGACATTGTATTTTGGCTTTGCTATATGCAACGCAGAATTTATATTATTTTAAAATGACTGAATGCTGTTCACAAGACTCTAGACTGTCATTTAAGTGTTAAACTTCTGCCACATCGAGTCACGTGACACAACAACATGACGTTGTTTTCTGTGAATTGCTTTTATGAGCGCAGAGCCAAAAAAAAGACTCTGGTAAGAAACCTCTATGTTTTTTTTTTTCCTTTGAAACCTATTTGAGTGTAAAGAGTGGCGTCTCTAGTTTCATTTTAAAAATGTCATTCATTTTTCGTGCATCAGTGCGCTGATAAACATGATGTCCACATACATGGATTTTGGGACATGATAACCCTCAAAAGTTGAAAAAACATGTTAGTTATTATGAATTACTTTCAACACACACATACATCTGTGGGTCATTTTTGCTTCATTTTATATACATTTTGTAATATTTTATTTTGTTGTCACTGTAATAAATGGTTCTGTTCATTTAATAGAAATGCATTCCTATATGTTTACTGTAAATTAATAATCAGTGGGTTAATCTAAAAGCTGAAAAACTTTGCTTTCATAGGCTTTATATGGAGTTATGATGGAAATAAGGTGCATTTCAAACTGTTCTGAGACCAGTGCAGACAGATAGCACACTGGAGTCATTCACTAAACAGGGCGCAAGGGAGCATCCTATAGCTTTCTATACAGCTATGTGCATTCAATCCTAAAATCAGATCAAAAGTTCAGTTTCAGGCTGCAGATGATGTTTGGATCACTCAACATGTTTGGCAGACATGGGACAATGATAATCAATACATAGATTTACAATTTATAATGTATCATTTTATTTTAACATGGTTGGCAGTGATTGGATGATGCTGGACATTACTTTGAATCTGAATGAATTATGCTAATGTCTGATGTAATGTCAGTAATGTATCAAAAACATGAATAACCAACACTTCTGGAAACGAAATATGTTTATTTGTTTAAAAAAAATGTATATTTGCCAAATAAAATTCAGAATGTTAGTCCCACTGTCCACATATGTGGACATCAATTTTAAGGAAGAATATTAGCTGTAGAATTGATTTATTTAGCTTGCATATTAGGAGCTACTACTTACAAATAAAAGGGAAATTGAAAATGCACACAGCAGTCATGTTTGTGTTTCAGGAGGTTAATGACTAGATGTCAACAAAAAAATAGACCTTTTTTAAAAGTTTATAGTATAAGCCTGATTATTTTGCAATGTTTAGTGTGCACAGTTATATGGATAGTTTCATTTTATTATATGGATTTAGCATTGTTTTTTCCCTACTGCCTAAGAAAATACCTGTGGCCCTGTTTGGGTTCATGATCCACCAATTAAGAAGCACAGCTGTGGTGCATTGAGGTATTGAAGTAACTCTTCAGGAATACTTTTATAACAATAATTTCTCACAACAAATCCATCACTCATTTACCCCACTGATTCCTCATTATTGTGAGTATCCTATTTATTAAAATAAAAAGCTTTCATTAAAGCCCACTGAAATTGGGGGGGATGTCACATGGAGAGAAAATTATGCAAAGTGAATTTATTTCATGACTCCCGGTTCATAATTGGCATCCTACATTGCATTATTACAGGATTGAATTCAGAATTGCTTTGAAATCCAAATTGGCTCTAGATGATGCTGATTTTCATAGCGTGTCCAATAATCGGCATGCTAGAAGCACAGTTTTGTCACTTCGTTTAAGATCTGTCACACGCGCCTTAGCACAATCATGTCCGCATATTCCCTGCTAATTGCATGAATCTTTAACTACTGTTTTGACCCTGCAGACTTTAAGCAATTGAAACTCCCTTAAAACACATATTTCACATTCTCACTAGTGTATTTAATTTGTCTTACCAACATTATGCAGATCATATAATCAGAATATCTTCCTGATGATATCGAGATATAAATCAGGATTGTTTCAGATAGAAATAGGGCTACCAATTGCACAATAGTCTTTTTGTTTTAAAACATATTTCTCAAAACAACTTTGGAAAAGTGTGAACAGCAGGGTAAATAAAAGGGGGTTGACATGTCTGGCGGATGACATGGTATGTTCTAAAATTAATTCATAATCATTTTGTCGCCGGCTCTGGAGGCTGATCAAAAATCTGCAGCGCCAAGTAGTGCAACTTGCACAGTTTTCTATGAAATTCAACCCAAATCAATATCAAAGGACAAAGATTATTTACTCTAGCCATCAGTGGATGATATATTGTGTATATGCATCTTTCATATACAAAATGTATTTTCAGGTACAAGTATGTCTTTTTGCGGTTTGACAGCTTGAATGAAACCTTTTCAAAGATACATACAGAGCAATTACAAAATCATTTCTAATCCTTGAGCAGTTAAACCAGTTTCATACACTAACCTGCAAACACATCAATGCCACTTTCATTCTTAAAAAATTAGAAAAACCTTTGTAAATTTTGTGTGTATGTGTCTTGTGCAAGAATCTCTAAAATACCCTGCATCCTGTTGTGATGCCTTGCGACCTGCTCCAGTAAATATTATATTACCTCTTGTTGTCTCCCAATGATATTACACCAGACATTCAGCAGAAGCCCAACTGAGTGAAATAGAAAGCACACAAATTAGGCTTCTAATTTAAATGAAATATGTCGAGGCCTCAAAAATATATTGATGAATGGACATGTCGATAAATTATCGATATATCAATAGTTTATGACATGCCTAATATACATGCATCACATGAGAATTCTGTGAATACATGTTTTTAGTTTGATAACATTCTGATGTGGAAATGACATTTAAATATATTAAAAATGAGGCTAATGTCATAGCTAGCATTTTATCTAGGGATGTCCAGATACCGATGCTAGTATAGGAATCAGGTCCGATACCGCTCTTATGTACTTGTACTTGTACTCGTACTCGTAAAAATGCTAAGATACTAAAAACCAATACCATCTGATGTACGAATGTCATTACGTAAACATTCAGCACACAAATTAAATTCCCGTTTTGAAGGTTATTTTACTGCAAAAGCTACAATTTAATGATATAAATATATATGGCACACTGCAAATGTGAGCACTTGTGAATGTGTGGAGACAGAGTTGTGCCAACACCGGCTACACACACCTTTTAAGCTCCTCCACTTCAAAATAAAAGCTCAATTTAAATTAAAAAGTATGACAGAAAAGTAATATCCACTGTTATACTACTACAAACAATAAATCAATAGTAATTGTATTATATTTAAACAATATCTCACATTTCTGATGCTCATTATGCAGCGCTTTATTTGATAAAAATAGATCCAATGTATTTTAGATTGCGCTGTGAGGTTCTGAAAAAAAGCACTTTATTTTATCAAAATAATCCAAAATCATGTTGAAAATGTTTACACTTTCATTTAATTCAAGTTTTAATTAATTGATTTATTTAAACACCATTTTGATGATGAAATTGAAAAACTGTTGATAAACTGTTAAAAAACAAACAAACAAAAGAAACAGGTATCGGACTTGGTATCGGCGAGTACCAAAACAAAAAAGTATCGGTACTCATACTCGGTCTCAAAAAATGGCATTGGGACATTTCTACTTTTAGCAATCCTTAATAGACACAATTAAATAATATTTTATATTACAGCTTGATTGTTGCCGTAGTTTGTAGTAAATGCGAAACTGAGGAATAGTTTTAATTTAGTTAAAAATACAATACATTTTTAAAGTAAATATTTAAACAATAAATAGTGAATGATTTATGTTTATTTCACTTATTGTTTAGATTATCATAGTTTTAAAATGTTAAAAATAGTTAACCCCAGCAAACGTTTCCATAACTTGGATATGGTTCCAATTTTTTTTTAATTTCTTTATCCAGTTCCTAATGTTATAAGAACATTCTCTTTAGATTACATTTTTTATAGCCATAAACTAATTTTCACATGGTGTTGCAGAGAGTATTTTTTTAACATAACTTATTGGTTATTTTTAGGTTTTATTATTATAACTACAAACTAAGATTTTTCATTTTTGTTCACTTTTTTTTAATTATTTTTCACTATGATTTTTTATTGTTTTTCATAAATGTTGCAAATGGCTCATTCAGTGGTAAGAAACAAATCTGATGTAAGCTGTCTTAGTTTAATTGTTTGAATGTTTTTTGTCCCCTTTTCAATGTCTTTTAACAAATTTACCTCAATACCTGAATATTAATGTCCGGTGCTGACTTAAAGTGCTTTAGGAAATGCAAAATGAAAGCTCAGTTTACAGTATGGTATTGACCTACAGTCACATTTTTTGAAAGAATTTAAATAAAATACATTTCACACAATAAATATTGCAATGGTTTATGCTTGTTTACTCTTTGTTTAGATTTAATTATACTGTAGTAATAATACATTTATATTGTACAGGTAATAATTAGTATAATAATTATGTATAATAATTATAATTCATTATGACTAATAATTTATTGATGACTGTGTATTGAGGTTGCAACATGGTTGCAGAGAGGTACTTGGGAATTAAGCGGTTAAGAAACATTGGGGAAATGTTTGGGGGACAGTCATATACAATCTAAAACAAACATTCTATTATCCTAAAATATATATATATATATATATATATATATATATATATATATATATATGAATTCCCTGGAAACCACAAAATAATTACATTAACTCTGTTCTGGGAACCAAATATATGTTAGTTGAGATATTTTTAAGATTTTCAACAACAGACTTGGTTAAATAGTACAATCTACAGTATACATAAAACACATATGAAAAGTGGCAAAAATGATTTATGAAGGCCTGGTAAAGAGTTTTGTGATATGTGTATACATACATACATATTGAAGAAAAGTGTTGAAATCTGTTTTAATAACAATGAAACCATAGGACACAAAAGTGTACTTAAAGAAACACCCAGTTATGAAAAAAGAAAGACAGAGCATTTGATGGCCCACACAAGCTTGATTCATAGAGGCTTGATTGTGTTCAATTAGGTGTTGACACTTAACTGCATTTTGGTACTCAACAGGTTTTGCAGACTGTAAAAACAGATTGTGATTTGCATTTGTACACAGTTCACCTCTGCCCTCTCCCAACAGTGAAGAAGGCCATTGAGCTGAAATCCAGAGGGGTGAAAATGCTTCCGAACAAGGATACAAGCCACAAAAATGCAGTCTGTAAGTATACTTCTAACAGAGTCCCCTACCTCCATTAAAACTCTTAAAATACAGCAAACATAAAGCAAGGTTAAGTAAGAAAAACAGACATGATAAGCTAGTGAGAAAACAACTCAGGCAAAATATGAACATTTCCTACTGTTTATACAAGGAATGCACCCAGAGGAATTTTAAAGATTTCATCCAACAATATAATGCATACAATGCACATTTTGTATTTGACAAATCAGATATTTATAAGAGGGTATATGCTACCAAAACTCCCAGTGAAGTTCATTGTCCAGACAGGGCTCAAAATGATGTGCTTAAAGCCTTAATATATCATATTTATGTGATATGTATTTGTTTGGTTACTCAAGATGAGTTACATAAACTGTTGAGACTCTCTGGGACATGTTAAGCTGGGATCTCTTCTGCAAAACCCTTCATTCATTATGGTTCTTGGCTATTCACAGGCCTCGCTTGTTGTCATTATGTGTTTAATAAAGATGCCCTTGATGATATTCTTAATAAGATGGCGGAAGCAACAGCACATTATACTGTATGGATGATTTCGCCTGTTCTGTGCTTTATCAAGCGTGTTCTGTGGCAATTAGCATTGCAAAAACTGCTGACTCAGTGAAGTACAACACTTCAGCTGGGCTTCTGTAATATGTACACGCTGATGACAGTAGCTTGTTTATAGATACTCAGCCAGTCATTACATACAAACATGAAAGAGGTCGTCTGAGGTTTTCCTGCAGGCTTACTGTACAGATAATATATGCAATGCTAAAAAAGACACTACATGGAAAATAATATATTTTTAATTAATTTTTTATGGAAAAACACAAAATGTCTTCTTGACAAGTTGACAACCATAGACTCTGTTAACAGCAAAAATAAAAATATAATTTCTGACCAAAGAATGCCATTGTTTATCCAATAGTCAGTCATTGAGGCCCTGACATTTTGAGTGGTTGGAATTTCTGACATGTCTTTAAAGGGCGGGATTTCGGATTTTTGTGCAACAGTGACGGCCCACTTTTTTTCCAGCAACCTTATTTCCTGAAGTATTTTTTCCTATACAAAAATACAGAAATAAATAAAATAAAAAATATAATAAGAATACGAATAAGAATCAATTCTTCTTTAAACTCTGGTTGGGGCCAGTAGTGTGTTTAAGTTTATGCTAAAAATATAAAAGTCTTTGGATACATAAATAATCATAAAGTATGTGGTAACATTTTGAAACTTAGAATCTTAACTTTTCACAGAATTTCATTACTTTTATATATATATAAAAGTAATGAAAGTTGCACTCTAACTTTTGTCTTTGTGTCATCTTAGACTTACAGTGACACCTAGTGTCTTGGATGCAGTATCATTTAAAATCAGTTTCAGATGTCATTGTAGAAATGTAATATTCACAGTCAGTCATGATTACTTTAATCAATGAGTGAAAGTGTCAAATAACAGGACGGTTACTGAGATTAAGCGAGTAGTATTCAGCTGGTCATGTGATTCTAACATGTGCGGACCCTCACCATGTAGAATAAAACAGCTTTTATAAGGTTACTGATATGACTGGAGTCTTCATTTTAATGTGAGTATTCATGATTTCCCACATATATTGCAAACTTACAATTCATGTGTTTAGGAGTTCAACTTTTTAAATGATGAAATAAGGGCAAAAATAAGATTGCACCTGTAATACCTGACAAAATAAGGCCTGAAAACCTCTGCCTCGCAAATAAGCCTCTACCTTGTGGTGATGAGTTAGAAATATGAATATAAATGTTTTTCAAATAGCACTAAAATAGGTCATATATCAATAAATCACATATCAAATAAAAGCTCTCATTCTCAGAAATGTGACTTATTTATTGACCTAACACCACAGTTTGAATGATTATTTAAAAAAATACACAAAATATGATCTCTGTAAGATAACAAAGACAAGCATCTCACTTCTGGTCCGATTACTACATCTATAAGCCCCACGTAACGACAATTTCTATATCAATTCTTACCTTAGGCTGTTTTCTTCAAAAATAAGCCATTTTCTACTTACCGGTGTACTTGCTTGGGTAAATGATCCAATGTTATGTCTCAGATGTTCAGAACAAAATATGCAGTCCAGCAAAAAAAAAAAAAAAAAAAAAAAGCATGATAAACAATAATCTACAAAATCTGTTCTCAGTATTGATGATGGAATAATATTAATTACACATCATCGCAAAGCGGAGGATCTCAGCTTTTTAACAACACCTAGATTAAGCTTCTAGTCCACTCAGAGGCCAAGATACTCATGAAGAATTAGGTAAGATGTGCAAAACATACAAAATATACTGAATGCCTATAGATAAGCACATGGCGAGTGTTCAGCTGCATTAGAGCGCCACCTGCATTTCAGATCTGTATGTTGTGATGGAAGGTGATAGAAGAAAATGTTTTTCCATAGTACTTGCTGCCATCTAATGGAATGAACTAACAATTTTAGCAGGGACATGGAGCAAACCAGTGGCATTGGAGGGGGAGGCTTTGGGGGATTAAGCCCCCGATATATTTTCCCAAGCCTCATATCTTTTGTTTTGAAGATTCACACGTTTCTTTTCACAAATAAAATGCGTTTTATGACCTTGGCTTTTTCCACCCAGTGGTCAGTCTGTCTGTGATGAAAAGAAATGGCTGCTCTCCATTCAGTTCAGCGCATAAACGACCATCAGCTGGAATTTAAAGCTCCCACATTTATTATAGCCAGCTGTTCAAACACTACCTGTTCCAGCCAGCAGGTGGGACAATTATCACTCAGCAGGCTTCAACAAACTGTCATTGTTTCAAAGAAATTATGAGGTGATATGCAAGCAGAACCAGGAAATATCCGCTGTTTAGTGAAAAACGTCTATGCTTAATAATTGTTCATAGTTTATAATGTGATCTGATAAGTGTATAGTTTGAACTTTTACATCAGAGGTCTGCAACCTATGGCACACGTGCCAGCATTGGTACATGGAGGGTTAATCAATGGCCCGCCAGCAACGGCGAGAGAGAAGTAGACTATTTTATTCATATGAAATTCCGCTCCTGTATTCCAATCTACAGCTTGATGTAATCCTTCCTCATGATCACGCAGCGTGTTTACATGAGCTGAATGGGAGGCTAAACAAAAAGTAAAAATGTGACATGACTACAGTATACCCAATGTACTCGCGCAGCACGTGCAATCCATCCGCACATCAGGAGTCGCCGGCGTATCACTTTCGGTTAATTGCATGAGTAAATACACTTCCAGTCAGGACGAGATAGGGAGCTCAAGAGGTATGATATGACTAATGACAGACCAGTAGATGTAAAATTAGACACATTTTTTTGTAATTAGTTTACTGGAGTGTATAAGGTGTGCTTTTAAATTTGTACTGTGAAGTAGGCGGCAGCCAAAATATGCAACAGTCAATCGTCAATTAAAGTTATAAACCATGAAGCAAGTCAGCTCTGAGATAATCCACAACATTACATGAATCAGTTGAAAGCAAAACAGTATTTGAAAATTGGAAAAAGATAAGAAAGTTAAAAGACAGTGGCATAATTGAATGACAGATATGGCACAATATAAACATTTTGATTAAAATACATTATTGTAAATATTAAGTTCAGTATTTTTTAAATGTATTGCAAAATATTCAAATATGCAACTGTATTAGTTTGAGAGTGTAGGAAGTGTTGTGATTCAATTACATCATTCACAATACTTCATGGGAGTTGGCAGCCAATGGGAGTGGGCAATTCCCATTTCCAAGGTAAAATAACACCTTCTTTGATTGGTGGATCTCTCCTCAGGATTGTGGGTAGTGTAGTACTTTGCAAGGAATGTGGCTATTAAACAATTTAAAAACCATACTGACTTGTTTCATCATTTAAAGGGGCACTCAGTAATTTTTTCCTCATTAAAAAAGTGTAACTCTTAAAGACATGAATTGTAATTTTGCAATATATGTGGGAAATCATGAGCACTCACATTAAAATGAAGACTCCAGTCATATCAGTAACCTTATAAAAGCTGTTTTATTCTACATGGAGAGGGTCCGCACATGGGGGCGGCCATGTTAGAATCACATGACCAGCTGAATACTACTCTCTTAATCTCAGTAACCGTCCTGTTATTTGACACTTTCACACATTGATTAAAGTAATCATGACTGACTGTGAATATTACATTTCTACAATGACATCTGAAACTGATTTTAAATGATACTGCATCCAAGACACTAGGTGTCACTGTAAGTCCAAGATGACTCAAAGACAAAAGCTACTGAGTGCACCTTTAACAACCTTGAAGCTTATGCTACATCTATCTTGAAAGGTTTATGTAATCACTAAAAATATATTTCTCAGTGGAGAAAATGTATGTATTTTTTACTTCTGTTGTGCTTTTTATTCAGTGACTAAATCTGGTCAAGGCTGTTGGAAGTTAGCAAAAAAGCTCTGATCGCTTACGGCAACTTTAAGAAGAGCTCTTAGATCTTTAATTGGGAAGGAAGTAGACTTGGCATTTGTATTAAACGTTTACATGTGCATTATAAGAGAGTCTTTGGCACATATTGAGGTGATCACAGGGCAGTAAAGGAGAGGAAAATAAATGGCCAAGAAAAAGATCAGAAAAAGGGACACATGCTTTGATCAGAAAGAATAACTGACATTCACAATCAGGGGAGATGACATTTGAAGAGCACATCAAACAGAGGGCCATGTCAGGTGATCAAAAGACATCACTTCACAACTAGCCAACACACACACACACACACACACACACTGGCAAAGCCATTGACCTTGCTCATGATCCCAGTGTTTTTGTGTTGGTCAGGGCCAATGACTTATAAAGTGTTTTGTGTTGCTGTGGAGGTTCTACATGTTAATTAATCACCTTTATCAAGCTAGTCTTGCGAAGCCAAACTTTTAACTATCTGCGTAAGCCTGGTCTAGTTTTCAGCGTATACTGGCCAAGAACAGCCTATTTAAACAGAAAGAGACCCTCTGACAGACTTAGAAAGTAACTAATTAAATTTTATTTTGTTTGTTTATGCCAAAAAAACAACAAAAAAAAAACTCCATAGAGAAAACCAATAGAAAATATGTGTGTATATATTTTGTAATAAGACTTTCTGTGTATCCTAAAGTAAATACCTATTATTTCACTGAACTGAATATAGCTGAATAGCTATTATAATATAGTATAATATAATAGCTGCCGCAAGCAGCAATTATTGGGGTGCAAGAAATTTGGAAAAGTGGAGAAAATTACCAAAATTGCCAATTTGACAGAACAGATCTGTCAGGGGCAGTAATTTCATTACTACGATTTCTAGTTTCATAGTAGGTGTTATGAAGTGGGCAGACGAGGGAGTAAGGATCCAAATGCAGTTTATTAAATAATCAGAAAACACAAAAGGCAGAAACAAAAGAAACCTCCACGAGGGGAAAACAAAAGAAATGAAAACAAGAAAACAACACGGGGGGTTTTTGCAAAGTGGGCTTAGGCAGGAACACGGAACAAGGCTGGATACGGGACTGAGCTTCAGACATCAAACATTAAACAACGACCGACAAAGGACAAGGTGAACATCAGGGCTAAAATACAAAACAAGGGAAAACATAAACCAATGGACAAACAGAACTCAAAACAAGATAACAAGGCACTTAACAGAAACCAATGACGAGGCTAGAACAGAGAGTAAAGTAATTAAACAATAAACCAATGAGGACCGGACACATGGACGAGGAGGGAAGACAGGACATGACAAAACTTCAAAATAAGAGTGCATAAAACAGAAAGCAATACGGAACATAAAAGGTGCCAAAACTCAAAGAGTGCATAAACAAAGAACAATGTGGAACATAAAGAGTGCCAAAAACTTAAATAAAAAGGTAAACAAACCAAAGACGGTGTGGGTCGTTACAGAGCCCCCCCTTTAAGGAGCGGATCCCAGACGCTCCTAATCAAAGGAGGAGCAAAACGACAACGAAAAACAAGAACGAACAGGCAGATCTAGGGAACACGAGGGGCACAGAGGGACAAGACATGGACAGGAAGACAGAGACAGAACAGGTGGGTGGCCAGAAGACCAAGGAGGCCGGGTAGGTGCCCAGGGGACAACTTGAAGGAGGGGACCGGGTCGGGGGGCATCCATAGAGCAGGGACTGGGTCAGGAGGCCGGGGAGGTGGCCGTAGGGCAGGGATCGGGTCAGGTGGCCAGGGAGGCAGCCCCATGGCAGGGACTGGGTCTGGAGGCCGGGGAAGTGGCCGTAGGGCAGGGATCGGGTCAGGTGGCCAGGGAGGCAGCCCCATGGCAGGGACTGGGTCTGGAGGCCGGGGAAGTGGCCGTAGGGCAGGGATCGGGTCAGGTGGCCAGGGAGGCAGCCCCATGGCAGGGACTGGGTCTGGAGGCCGGGGAAGTGGCCGTAGGGTAGGGATCGGGTCAGGGGGTCTGGGGGTCGGCCACAAGGCTAGGGCAGGGTCAGGAGGCTTTGGAGATGGCCTCAGGACTGGGACAGGGTCAGGAGGCCAAGGAGAAGGCCACGGGATAGGGTCAGAAGGCCAGGGAGGAGGCCGCGAGACAGGGTCAGAAGGCCAGGGAGGAGGCCACAGGACAGGGTCAGAAGGCCAGGGAGGAGGCCACAAGGCAGGGTCAGAAGGCCTGGGAGGAGGCCACAAGGCAGGGTCAGAAGGCCTGGGAGGAGGCCACAAGGCAGGGTCAGAAGGCCTAGGAGGAGGCCACAAGGCAGGGTCAGAAGGCCAGGGAGGAGGCCACAGGACAGGGTCAGAAGGCCTGGGAGGAGGCCACAAGGTAGGGTCAGAAGGCCTGGGAGGAGGCCACAAGGCAGGGTCAGAAGGCCTGGGAGGAGGCCACAAGGCAGGGTCAGAAGGCCTGGGAGGAGGCCACAAGGCAGGGTCAGAAGGCCTGGGAGGAGGCCACAAGGCAGGGTCAGAAGGCCTGGGAGGAGGCCACAAGACAGGGTCAGAAGGCCTGGGAGGAGTCAAGGAGGCCCCCAGGGACGGTGCCATGGTGGACGGTGACCAAGGAGGCCTGGAAGGTCCTGGGGTTTTAGTAGGCGAAGGCAGAGCCGTGGGAGGCGGAGCAGACAGAGCCATGGAAGGCGGAGCAGACAGAGCCGTGGAAGGCGGAGCAGCTGCAGGCAGAGCCGAGGCAGTCCTCTGAGGCGGAGACCTGGGGGACTCTGGCAGCAGAGCGCTGGGTGGCTCTGGAGGCGGAGCTGTGGAAAGCTCGGGAGGCGGAGCTGTGGAAAGCTCGGGAGGCGGAGCTGTGGAAAGCTCGGGAGGCGGAGCTCTGGGAAGCTCGGGAGGCGGAGCTCTGGGAAGCTCGGGAGGCGGAGCTCTGGGAAGCTCGGGAGGCGGAGCTCTGGGAAGCTCAAGGAGGGCTGGTTCTTGGACGGACGAGGCTACAGGCGCTGGCTCTGGCTCTTGGATGGTCGAGGCTACAGGCGCTGGCTCTGGCTCTTGGACGGTCGAGGCTACAGGCGCTGGCTCTGGCTCTTGGACGGTCGAGGCTACAGGCGCTGGCTCTGGCTCTTGGACGGTCGAGGCTACAGGCGCTGGCTCTGGCTCTTGGACGGTCGAGGCTACAGGCGCTGGCTCTGGCTCTTGGACGGTCGAGGCTACAGGCGCTGGCGCTGGCTCTTGGACGGTCGAGGCTACAGGCGCTGGCGCTGGCTCTTGGACGGTCGAGGCTACAGGCGCTGGCGCTGGCTCTTGGACGGTCGAGGCTACAGGCGCTGGCGCTGGCTCTTGGACGGTCGAGGCTACAGGCGCTGGCGCTGGCTCTTGGACGGTCGAGGCTACAGGCGCTGGCTCTGGCTCTTGGACGGTCGAGGCTACAGGCGCTGGCACTGGCTCTTGGACGGTCGAGGCTACAGGCGCTGGCACTGGCTCTTGGACGGTCGAGGCTACAGGCGCTGGCTCTGGCTCTGGCTCTTGGACGGTCGAGGCTACAGGCGCTGGCTCTGGCTCTGGCTCTTGGACGGTCGAGGCTACAGGCGCTGGCTCTGGCTCTTGGACGGTCGAGGCTACAGGCGCTGGCTCTGGCTCTTGGACGGTCGAGGCTACAGGCGCTGGCACTGGCTCTTGGACGGTCGAGGCTACAGGCGCTGGCTCTGGCTCTGGCTCTTGGACGGTCGAGGCTACAGGCGCTGGCTCTGGCTCTGGCTCTTGGACGGTCGAGGCTACAGGCGCTGGCTCTGGCTCTTGGACGGTCGAGGCTACAGGCGCTGGCTCTGGCTCTTGGACGGTCGAGGCTACAGGCGCTGGCTCTGGCTCTTGGACGGTCGAGGCTACAGGCGCTGGCTCTGGCTCTTGGACGGTCGAGGCTACAGGCGCTGGCTCTGGCTCTTGGACGGTCGAGGCTACAGGCGCTGGCTCAGAGGACGGGGCCGTGAAGGGCGGAGATTGGTGAGCGGAAGCCCCTCCTCTTCTCCTCCTCTTCCTGGCAGACGAGGCTGGCAACGTCGGCTCTGGGACGGACGAGGCTGGCAACGCCGGCTCTGGGACGGACGAGGCTGGCAACGCCGGCTCTGGGACGGACGAGGCTGGCAACGCCGGCTCTGGGACGGACGAGGCTTCCAGCTCGTTAGCCGTGGCAGGCGTGGGCGTTGGCTCGTTGGCCGTGGCAGGCGTGGGCGTTGGCTCGTTGGCCGTGGCAGGCGTGGGCGTTGGCTCGTTGGCCGTGGCAGGCATGGGCGTTGGCTCGTTGGCCGTGGCAGGCGTGGGCGTTGGCTCGTTGGCCGTGGCAGGCGTGGGCGTTGGCTCGTTGGCCGTGGCAGGCGGAGACCGGGAAGCAGAAGCCTTTCCTCTTCTCCTCCTTCTTCTGGCGGACGGGGTTGTCAACACTGGCCCTGGGACAGACGAGACTGGGGGTGTGTTGGCCGTGGTAGGCGTGGGACACCCAGGGGCCCTGCCCGGAATTGAGAGAGGCGGCTCCCCTGCAGCGTAGGTCTCCACGATCAGGTCCACATATTCCTGCAAGGTGCAATCCTCAATCTCCGGCAATTCTCTCCTTGGGCGAATGGGTACGTTGTACCTGTATATGCTCTTTAGAGCCTGGTCGTCCCAACCGGAGCAGCTGGCCACGTTGGAGAAGAAATAGGAGAACTCGCGTATGGTCAGGTTTGCCCTAGCAAGCTCTACGAAAAAAGCTGCTGGATCCATTAGTGGTCGGTCGTTCTGTTATGAAGTGGGCAGACGAGGGAGTAAGGATCCAAATGCAGTTTATTAAATAATCAGAAAACACAAAAGGCAGAAACAAAAGAAACCTCCACGAGGGGAAAACAAAAGAAATGAAAACAAGAAAACAACACGGGGGGTTTTTGCAAAGTGGGCTTAGGCAGGAACACGGAACAAGGCTGGATACGGGACTGAGCTTCAGACATCAAACATTAAACAACGACCGACAAAGGACAAGGTGAACATCAGGGCTAAAATACAAAACAAGGGAAAACATAAACCAATGGACAAACAGAACTCAAAACAAGATAACAAGGCACTTAACAGAAACCAATGACGAGGCTAGAACAGAGAGTAAAGTAATTAAACAATAAACCAATGAGGACCGGACACATGGACGAGGAGGGAAGACAGACATGACAAAACTTCAAAATAAGAGTGCATAAAACAGAAAGCAATACGGAACATAAAAGGTGCCAAAACTCAAAGAGTGCATAAACAAAGAACAATGTGGAACATAAAGAGTGCCAAAAACTTAAATAAAAAGGTAAACAAACCAAAGACGGTGTGGGTCGTTACAGTAGGTATGGTGGATGCACACTCACAAGGATTAGCTAAACGAAACGTATATCTCTCATTTCATTTCCATATGCCATTTTAAGTTTCCTGACAAACCTACTTTTTGTAACTCCTTCTAAACCATTGGTCAGGTTCCCACAACATTTTGCATGGAGCATCAGGTCAGGACTGGGACTAAAATAAGTCCCTGGAAAATTCCATCCCATCTGGCCCAGGACAGAAAACAAAAGATACATTTTTTTTCACATAGAAATAGACATTTGCCAGCAAAGCATTGATTTTGAGTTGGAATGAATATGTAAACTGATTACAAAATTAAATAAAAAATACCTCATTTACGTAGGATTACATATGTTCAAACGTTCTGAGGATTTTCTACCTGATATCGATCTTTTGAATTAACTTTTTCCTTCAATTAAAATCCATCATTCAAATTCAAATATTAAAAACAGGAAAAAAAAAAAAAAAAAAACCTCATAGCTTCATTCTTAATTCATGGGGATCCAGGCTTTAAAGCTCTTTTGTTGAAATATCCTTTGTAGTTGCCCTAATGAAAATGTACCTGTGATCATGGTAATCACATGTAAAACCAAGATACTCATTACCATGGCAAGATGGAATTATGGTTTCTAAAAGAATCTATGGAATTTATCATGAAAAACAATATCCTAGACACACTGAAACTATGAAAACAACCTCCATAAAAGTGACTTATATTCCTACTTATTTAAAGGGGTCATGACGTACTCAAAATGTTTTACTTACAGTTTTGCGGACCAATAGTGTTTTAACTGCCCCATCCTTTAATAACAGTTCCTTTGCAAAGCTGGAATCATATTGTGACTAGTTCAAAAGAAATCCATGCTGATATGAGCCAGAATACATACATTCCACGCTGAAACGTCTGAATATGTAAATGTATAATCCATGGTGACATTGGGTGCTTCAACAGGCCAAAGCAGAGACGTGGTCTTTACCAGAGAAATATCTCACATTTTCCGGTTTTGTTTACAAATAGTACGGCATGTGTTTCTCACAGTCAGTGGCAGCAGCAGGATGAGGTGCATTTTTAAAAGTTGCACTTGTACCACTCTTAAAACATGGTGAACATCGCCTGAAACGCATCAGTACGATCAAAGACATCAATCTCTTGCTTGAATTGACAGAAATGAACCTGTGGATGCCAAATTATACAAATTGACTATATAAAAGCTGCTGAAAGCTGATTGGTCGATGGAAGCCATGTTTTTCAAAATATGCGACTGTCCTCATAGACCTTGATGACACCTTGGACAAATAAACTGCATGCAAAATTTCAAGTCGATCGGACCAAAGGTTCCATAGTTAGAGCCATTTTTTTTAAACATTATAGCGCCACCAAGGGGCAGAGGTGCGCAATATTTGTGTGTGTCCTCAGAATGACCTCATACATAAGTGTACCAAATTTGGTGATAATATCTCAATCTGTTCAAGAGTTATAACCATTTTTAAAAAAGTGGCCACACCTATTATGAATGTTTTGGCATACAGTTTGAAGATGACTTAAAATGTTACAATTAATTTGATAACTTTTCATGTTGGGATTCCACAGAGTGTTTCTGCACAGGTTTGGTTCCAATCGGACGAATGGCCTACGACTAGTTAGAAAAAGTAATCTTTTAAAATAATCTCAAGTATTTATTGAACGTTTTGTTTCAAACCAATGGTGCTTAAGGCAATTTGTTTAGAATGAGGAGGTTTAAAGCATGATCTGAATAACGTGTTTCTTTTACAACAATTTACAATTTACATGCATATAAAACACAATAGTGCCTCCAGGTGGCCAATTTTTGTCAAATTTTGAAGTCAATAATTGAAGTCAACAGGGATTGTTACTAGGGTGCTCTAAATGGTTGCTAGGGTGTGCTAGGGCATTTTTGTGCTGGTTTTAAGGCAGCATTTTACAGTTTGCGGATGCAGCCATATAGAAATGATGCAAGACAGAAACGGGGACAATGTAAAAATAAACACATAATATAATTCCAGACATATGTAAACATATCCCTAAAACAATGTGACAGTTAATCCTGTCTGGCAATTTGACAAATATGTTTAAATATTTTTAGGATATGTAAAAATTAAGTTGACATTTGATTATCTATAATAATTTTGGAAATCACAGATTTATTTGCAAACCAATATTACATAAGCCATAAGACATTGTCAGTGTACCACATTTCTTCAAATCAATTTATAAATAAATAAAACTGAGATGCATTTGGTAGGACTTGATGCAAGGATTTCGAGGTAGAAAGCATTTTCTTTTAATGTGGAGTTGTAATGAAGGCTCAGACAGGTTAGGATCCATATGTGGTCTTTTATTCAAAGGTAAAAATTAACTCAGAGAGAGAGACAAGGCAGCGACTTAGCTGGCAACAGAGTTTGTGGTCGAGGAAGCGTCAGAACGGGACAGATGGCTGAGTTTGTGGTTGAGCAGGCGTTTGATCGGGACAGGCAGCTAGATTCAAGGTCAGACAGGAGTTTGGTCGGGGCAGGCGGCGGACAGAAGAATTGTCGAGTTCGGGCAAGGTTGACTTCAACAAGGATCAGAATTCAGGTTAGTAGACGCTCAGTGATGCAGCCGGGGTAAACAAGACTTCGCAGCGAGGGCACGGGGAAGCGAGACTTTAACAGAGGGAAGATGATGGGCAACAGCTGTTTGGTAATCAGTGCGGGCTAGAATTCAGGTGAAGCGGATCTCCGGTGATCGGTAATGGGTGCGTCCTCACTGGCGTTCGTAACAGAGCCCCCCTCCTGCAAGCGGCTCCCGAAGCGAGGGTGCGGTCGGCGACGGGGTCTACCTCGGGGTCGCGGAGCTGGTTTGTCCGGGTTGGTTCTGTGAAATTCGGTGTTCAGGTTGGGATCGAGGATGTCGTTGGCTCCGACCCAGGATCTTTCCTCCGGACCATACCCTTCCCAGTCAACCAGGTACTGTATGCGGCCCCGTAGTCATCTGGAGTCCAGCAGACACCGTACTGAGAATGCCTCCTCGCCGTCAATGAGCATGGGGGGGGGAGCGGAGTTCGTTTCCTCCTCGGGCCGTGGAGCACCAGCCGGTTTCTGGAGAGACAAATGAAAGGTAGGAGAAATATGATAATGAGGGGGCAGTTGGAGACAAAAAGATACCAGATTAATTTGTTTAGTTATTTTGAAGGGACCCACATACCTGGGGCTGAGCTTCTTGCAGGGCAGGCGGAGGCGGAGGTCCCGCGTCGAGAGCCATACCCACTGTCCGGGAGCGTAGTTGGGACAGGGACGGTGGTGGCGGTCCGCTTACTCAGCCATTCTTCTTGTGGCTCGTTGGAGATGTACGTGAGCCTTGTTCCACACGGCCTCGCTGCGTCGCAGCCAGCTGTTAACCGTGGGCACTTCCGAGGGTTCGCCAGACCAGGGGAACAGAGGAGGTTGGTACCCTAGTATGCACTGGAATGGGGTGAGGTTAGTGGAGGGTTTGAGAATGGAGTTTTGTGCATATTCAGCCCAAGGGAGATAGCGACTCCAGTCGGATTGATTTTCGTGACAGTATGTGCGTAGGAATTTGATGATTTGTTGGTTTAGGCGTTCTAACTGACCGTTTGACTGGGGATGGTATCCTGAAGTGAGACTGACATTGATGTTGAGGAGGCGGAAGAAGGCCGTCCAGAGCCTGGAGGTGAACTGGGGTCCCCGGTCAGAGACGATGTCCTCGGGGAGGCCGTAAAAGTGGAAGACGTACTGGAAGAGGAGTTCCGCGGTCTCGAGAGTGGTCGGGAGCTTGGGTAGAGGGATCAGGCGGCATCCCTTAGAGAACCGGTCTACTACAGTGAGGATGGTGGTGTGCCCCTGGGAGACCGGAAGATTGGTCACAAAGTCGATGGCGATGTGGGACCAGAGTCGTCGAGGTACGGGCAGCGGCAGAAGGAAACCCGTCAGAGCCTGTCTAGGGGATTTGGCCATATTGCAGATTCTGCAGTCGCGAATGTAGGAGACCGTGTCGGCTCGTAATGTTTCCCACCAGAAATGATTCCTCAGCAGTCTAACAGTGGAGGTGATGCCCGATGCCCAGAGCTGGCCGAGGAGTGGACCCAGCGCAGTACCCGCTCCCGAAGGGCCGGTGGCACGAAAGTCCGGTTGGGCGGACAGTTGAGTGGAGGCGGGTTTGTTGAGTGGGCCTGAGAGATCTCAGTCATAATGTCCCACTGGACTGGAGTGAGGAGGAGTGCGGGTGAAATGATGGGCTCGGGGGCAGAGCTCTGGGGTATCGGGTCATATTGCCGGGAGAGGGAGTCAGCCTTGGTGTTCTTAGATCCGGGCCGGTAGGAGATGGTGAAATTAAAGCGGGTGAAAAACAGAGCCCATCTGGCTTGCCGGGGGTTGAGTCTTTTGGCGGAACGGAGGTATTCCAGGTTTCGGTGGTCAGTGAGGACTAGAAACGGGTGTCTCGCTCCCTCCAGCCAGTGTCGCCACTCTTCGAAGGCCGCCTTCATGGCCAATTGTTCGCAGTTGCCCACGTCGTAGTTGCGCTCGGCTGGGGTGAGTTTCCAAGAATAGAAAGCGCATAGGAATAATTTTGGGGGATTTCCCTGGCGTTGGGAGAGTATGGCGCCGATGCCGGTGTTGGACTCATCAACCTTGACCACAAAAGGAGTGCTGGGGTCTGGGTGATGAAGGATCGGGGCTGAGGTAAAGCGCTCCTTCAAATGGTCGAAGGCCTGGAGCGCATCGGAGGACCAGTGGAGTCTGGGCTGAGTAGTTTTAACCATGGAGGTGAGGGGTGCAGCGACCATGCTGTAATTCCGGATGAATCTTCGGTAGAAGTTGGCAAATCCCAAAAAGCACTGGAGTTCTTTGACAGTGTTGGGTCGTGGCCAGTTCAGGACGGCGCACACCTTAGCCTCGTCCATCGCAACCCCTTTAGGGCTGATGACATAACATAGGAAGGAGACGGATGTCAGGTGGAACTCACATTTCTCTGCCTTGGCGTACAACTGGTGCTTGATCAGCTGTTTCAGGACCTCCCGGACGTGGCCGATGTGCTCCTCCCGAGTGTTGGAGTAAATGAGTATGTCATCGATATAGACGATGAGGCACCGGTTAAGCATGTCCCTGAAGAGGTCGTTCACGAAGGACTGGAAGACCGAGGGGCTGTTGGACAGGCCGAAGGGCATAACACAGTATTCATAGTGGCCGCTGGTGGTCGAGAAGGCCGTCTTCCACTCGTCCCCCTTCCGGATGCGGATGAGGTTATAAGCATTACGCAGGTCGAGCTTGGTGTAAATCTTGGCAGTTCTTAATTGTTCTAGTGAGGCAGGGACTAGAGGTAGAGGGTACCGGTACTTAACCGTAACGTCGTTCAAGCCGCGGTAGTCGATTCAAGGGTGTAGAGAGCCGTCCTTCTTGCCCACGAAGAAGAACCTGGCGGCGGCTGTTGACGTGGACGGGCGGATTAAACCCTTGGCTAGTTCCTCCTTGATGTAGTGTTCCATGGCTTCTGATTCGGGCTGAGATAGGGGGAAAATCATGCCCTTGGGTGGTGAGGTGCCGTGTAAGAGTTCGATGGCGCAGTCGCTTGGGCGGTGGGGGGGCAGCTGCT
The DNA here is from genome assembly GCA_032164185.1 of Moxostoma hubbsi. Classification (NCBI taxonomy): domain Eukaryota; kingdom Metazoa; phylum Chordata; class Actinopteri; order Cypriniformes; family Catostomidae; genus Moxostoma; species Moxostoma hubbsi. The sequence continues at coordinate 2,142,550 of JAVLUX010000083.1, read as the reverse complement.
GAGCCTTGGATAAGCTGAATGCCTCCCTGAGGTCGGAGTACTCGGGTGGAATCTGACTGGAGTCGTCCGGCCCTTCTTGGACGCTTGTGGTTCCCAGGGTGGTTGGATTTATCAGGTCCAGACATCTGGAAGAGCAGTCCAGACTCCATCGTGTGATCTGGTCGTCCCGCCAGGAGATCTGTGGATTGTGCTTACGTAACCAGGGAAGACCGAGGATGACCGGGTTATGAGGGGAGTGGATGACGTAGAAGCGGGTGCGCTCGGTGTGCAGCGCCCCTACCTGCAGAGTTATGTCAGTGATGGAGTGGCGGACTCGGCCGGTGCCCAGCGGACGTCCATCTAGCACGGCCACTGTTAAGGGAGGATCACAGTGAATTAGGGGAATTGAGTGTAGTTGAGAAAAAGCTTGATTGATGAAATTGCCGGCTGCTCCCGAGTCCAACAGCACCCGGGTGTCGACGCTGATGGTCTGGTAAGAGAGCCTAGCGGGCACCTCAAGGAGCTTAGAAGATGGTATGGAGGAGATTAACAAACTCACCCCTTGCTGTCGTGGCTGGGCTGGTCGAATGGGGCAGTTGGCTCTCTGGTGACCCACTTGGCCGCAGTAGAGGCAGAGGTGGTTGGCGACGGTTGCGCTCCTCTTGAGTAAAGTGTGCCCGGCCCATCTGCATGGGTTCGGTGGTTTCACTGGGTGGCGGCGTTGGAAGGGAGGGGCTGGACCAAGGTGCTGGTCGCCTGGAACGGAGGAGGTTATCTATACGTATCGCCAGGGTAATGAACTGGTTAAGAGACACGCCCTCAGAAAAAAGAATAATAAATAGTAAATAGAAAATCTGTACAAATACAATAGGGTTGCTGCCCATTCAGTGCATGGACCCCTAAAAATAACTTGATTTTGTCAATCAGGAATTGATTAGATCATGAAAAGAGGTTTCTATATTTGTGAGATGGAGCAAGTTATTAATGTACATTTTAATGAATCTACATGATTAAAGCTCAAATTGGATCTTAATCATTAAAAAAAGGATGTGCATGTAAACAAGGTCATTGCTTAACCTGAAGTGGAGTCATCCGTGAACTCACCTGATGTGATTTTAGCCAGTAAATGAACTCGGAACAATGTCAGAAAGTGGGACTGTGAGAACACAAACTCACTCTGGCTTAAGAGGAACATGAATGCAGGGAGAGGGGATCATGGGACATGCTTTGACCTTTCTCTGCTTTTTATGGGAAATCGCCTTGAGCTCAACATCACTAAATGCCCTGTCAGATCATCAGAATAGATATTTCACCTGTGAATGCAATCTATACTGGCACAGCGATGAATATTGTGTTCTATTTTTCTCTTTATTTATTTTTATTTTTATTGTTAGGTAGGTTTTATAGCCCAGTGGCTCCACACAGTATTTGGACAATTAAGTCACACTTAAAAATGTAAAAAACCTGATCACCCTGTCAGGGACGTATTTTGCAATAGCGTCTGGCTGAAAATACATGATCCTTTACATCTTAATGGTCCAAAAAACAGGCCTCAATATATATATATATATATATATATATATATATATATATATATATATGTATGTATATATATATATATATATATATATATATATATATATATATATATATATATGTATGTTTTCCTTTTGACTTTGGGATTAAATTTTATCAGATTTGACTGGTTTTGTGTGATTCATCCATATATTTATTGCCGTCACTGTTTAAGACATCTCACTAATTAGTACTTTCCCAGCAAAATGCTGTAAGTGTGCAATGACGAATGTTAGTTGGTAATGAGGCAGTACATCTGCTGAGAATATTCTAAAATGCTGTCTTGAATTTGAACATCACACACACGCATGCATGTGTGTGATAAATGTGTTTCATTTATTTCCTCATCTTTCTTTACACCTTGTTTTTTCTCTCTCTTTCATGCAGTAAGCCAAGGAGGGATGGCAGCAGATATTTGTCCAGATCCAGGGATTCCTGAAAATGGCAAACGAATTGGCTTGAGCTTCCAGTAGGTCTTCTCTCCATTCTCTTATCTGCTGCGCTTGTCCTTTTTAATGGCCCAATCAGGACCTGCTGTTTGACACATCTGTCTGAACTCCCACGCCAATTGGCCGTCACCACTAGGACCTTTGTTCACTGCCTAAAAGAAGAACCAATATCTGTTACATGTTCTGCATTTAATAGAATAGATCACAACAGTGACCGCTCACTTTCTCAGTGTCCTTGGTTCTGGAAGATATTTTCCTATTCATTTTCTCCATAGGCATTTCAAAATATTCTTCCATTAAGAGTTTTAAGCCATGAACCAAACTAACCAACTTTGAGATGAATCATAACAGTTGTTTTAATATAATAAAATTTTACATAATAAACTTTTATTTAAAGCAAAACATAATTTAGAAAATTGAAAAAGAAAAAGGTACTCTGTTAACATAATTTATGAGCAATGAGCTACTATCCCAATAAGCATTGCAAATGATTTAATCAAATAAAAATTACAGTATAATATAAAACTGATGGCTTAAAGTTATTAATTATTTAACCTTACAATTATAAAAACAATACATTTTAAGTTTATTGCAGAATATGTAGATACACAAATACTTACTCTGCAAAAATTGGTAGCCTGCAATTGTTACCTTAAGGTTGTATTTTTACTAGAGGTCATCCGATTTTGCAGGTAACCGATTAATCAGACGATTTTAAAATTGATTTATTGAATGTTAAAAACAAATAAAAAATTATTAGACTTTCCTAAATATAATGGGCAGCCATAGCAGATACAAGAGCCCAAAATGAATACAATCTCAGATGCATTTTACAGTGTAACCAAAATCCTAATTGTTATCCATAATAACAATATATAAATAAATAAATACAAATTTTGTTCCACGTCTGTCGCTCACTTTGACATTGTGACACTAGGGGTTTCTCTTGAGAGCCTTTTGCATCTCTGATCTATGAGAAAAGGCCAATGAGAAATTGTCAGACAGAATAAAGGGAGGGAAATGCGTCTGTTTCATTCAGAAATTTCCTTTGGAGCCGATCGGTTGTGTATGCAGCGAGCTGCGAGTCACAGTCTGTTTCCTCCCATCTCTGAGTGATTGCTATTGGATCTATGGTGTATATCAGCGGCTTTCTCCTTCTCTGCACAGCAGTGCAGCTTGCACTGCGAGTTTATTTCTCTAAAAGAGTTATTTTCTCTAAAAGAGCAAAATACACAGCAGCGTTGAACATCCTTTTTAGGACACGTCTTTATAAAGATGCCTTTCCGCCCCTGTGTAGTTCCTGGATGCGGTAGAGTGCTCTCCGCTCCTGGGCAGCGATCACACCGAGGTAACGTTTGTGGATGGTTTCGTGTTCTCACTGTGAGAATCTTACCATGGCAACATTGCAGTCACAGCTTTACTTCCTAAGAAGGAACGCCACTCCAGCCACCCCCTGTGTCGCTCCTTCTTCCCAGGGGATCGAGGACGACCCAGCTGGTGATGGAGGCTATTTGGGGATCGCAGCGGGCTCAGTTTCGCCAGGTATGTCCCCGCGTACCACCCGCCCCCCGACACACTTGTTGACTTCCGTCCCGGCTCAGGACAGCCTGCCGTATCCTCTTGTGCCCCCCGAGCCGGATGAGCTTGCCACTGCATCGGAGAGTGGTCCGGCGTCTGACGCAGATGACTTGACTGGGCTGCTGCCTTCGGGCCAGCATGCCCAGTCTGAGGCTGATGCACAGATGTCCGACATGCTTGACCGGGCCACCGTTAGCGTGGGGCTGGACTGGAACCCTCTGTCCTCCCCACAATCTTTGTGGCTGGATGATTGGTTCCTTGGGTATGGGCACCTCTCAAAGGACAACCCCCCCCCCCCCCCCCCCCTCCCCGGATCCTTTCTTCCTGTAAGTGCATGATGAGCTGACGAGTTCTTGGAGGACACCCTTCTCCACACTTCACCATGGCTCTCGCTCATCTGCTCCCACTACCCTTGACGGTGGAGCGACCCACGGGTACACGGCGGTTCCCCAGGTGGACCTCTTCTTGAAGACGGCCCTCCTGATCGCACTCTCCTCCATCACAAGGGTCGGGGACCTGCAAGCGTTCTCTGTCATTGACACATGCCTGGAGTTCGGTCCGGCAGATACTCACGTGATCCTAAGACCTTCAGGGACCAGGTAGTGAACCTGCAAGCGCTGCCCCGGGAGGAGGCAGGCCCAGCCCCTTCGTTACTGTGTCCGGTACGTGCTTTGCGTATCTATTTGGACTGCACGCAGAGCTTTAGATGTTCTGAGCAGCTCTTTGTCTGCTTTAGTGGACAGCGGAAAGGGAACGCTGTCTCCAAACAGAGGCTTTCCCACTGGGTAGTGGACGCCATTACATTGGCCTATCACACCCAATCTATGCCCCCCCCCCTTGCGGGTCCGAGCACATTCAACAAGAAGTGTTGCATCCTCATGGGCACTGGCCAGGGGTACCTCCCTAGCAGACATATGCATAGCAGTGGGTTGGGCAACACCCAATACCTTTGCAAGATTTTACAATCTCAGGGTTGAGTCGGTTTCGTTCTGTGTTTTCTCAGGTCCGAGCCGGTAGAACTGGGTACACGCTCACATACTGACCGGGTGGACCGCTTGCACCTAGCGCCCTTTCCCTCCGCTGAGGTAATATTGAGCGCTTTTACCCCAGGAGATCCCACGAACTCGGCTCCCTGGATGACTCCCCCCTATCCCTCTGGTCCGCAAATTCAGCGGAGGAATTTGCCGACCAAGACCAATGCGGGTACTCAATTTACCCTGTTCTAGAATAGGTGCTCCACAGGACGGGCTCCCATGTGGACTTTTCCCCCCTGTGTGTATTTTCCACGGTATGGTCCCCTTGCGAGCAGACCCGTGTCTCCCTTGGGCCATCCTCACGGACCTTTGGTCGCCGTGTTCGTAGCAACTCCTCCCTCCCAATGAGGTAGGATCTACCACCGTGTTATTCTCCACATGTGACCTAAAAGCCCATGTGATGTATTTCACCACACTTTTCCTCCCCCCAGTCTCCGCAGGGTCTTTCCCCCCTGAAAGAATAGGAAAACTGGGAAAGATCGCCTTCCCTGATGTGTATGATAGCATTAAGCTGGCCCCAGCCACTTTAACTCTTTGCGAGAAACATAGAGAGAGAAAAGGCGCAACTGGTGCTTCCTGCTCCCATGCTTGGCAGCATCGCCTTGTTCCCCCCTGTCAGGGGTAAAGAACCAGAAGGCTTTCACAATTTTATGGGTCGTTGGGGAAGGGTACGTGCCTGGCACAGACGGTCACTTTGGCATGTAAAATACCTGCCCGCTCCTGTGTCAGCAGTAAACGTACACGGCTTAGTGCATGGCGTGATTTAAATTGGACCCCTATTGTCACTTCTTCGACACAACGTCGAAGTGAGCGACAGACAGGGCAACATCTAGGTTACGGATGTAACCTCCGTTCCCTGATGGAGGGAACGAGACGATGTGTCCTCCAAGCCATGTCGCTGAACCGAGCCACTGTTGCGGCCGAACCTCGTTGTTGGCTCCTCAGAAAAATCCTGAATGAATCATACGCATTTCCCTCCCTTTTTACCCGTATGTCCGGGGGCGGGACATGCAAATTATATCTGCCAATTTCTCATTGGCCTTTTCTCATAGATCAGAGATCCAAAAGGCAAATATCCAAATAGAGACCCCTAGTGTCGCTTCTTCGACACAGAGTCTCGTTCCCTCCATCGGGGAATGGAGGTTACATCCGTAACCTAGACGTTTCGGAGCATAATGTGAAAATATTACCAAACCCGTATATGCATACTTATTTCGGGACTCTTATTTTGAAATGACAGAGACTTGGCTCTATTGCAGTCCTCTGTATTTAAAATTGTATTTCCGAAAAGAAACTATAGGCACTGATTCATCGGTAAAACCGGTCTACCTCCAATTTCAACCAAATTTAACCCAACATTATTTAAAACAATTTGTGTGTGTAACTTAATGTAGTCAGGTTGATTCAATCATATTAAAAAAAAAATTTTACTCAAGTAAAACCAGATACTTTAGATGATGCCACATAAAGCATTTTTTAAGGTTACCAGACACAATATTTATTTATTTTTATTTAATTTGTGTCAGTTTGAGAGTGTAGGGTGTTGGGCGACTGACTCAAGCACATTGTTGGCAATACTTCAAGGAATACTCAGTTGTTTTTCTGCAATTTCCATTTCCATGGTAATAGTGAATTCTCCAATTATTTAATCTCTATTTGGGATTATGGGTAGTGTAGTTCTTCACTGAGAATTTGGCATTTAAACATGATTTAATACAATGAAGTTAAAATCACACTGACTAGTGGCTTTATGAGCAGCATAGTGCATATCATCACAACATCAGAACTCATGGAAGGTTAGTATTGAAAGGTTTAATACTAATTACTAGAGCTGCCAGAATTAATGCGTTCACACATGCAATTGATTAAAAAAGTTTAATGCTTTCATTTTTCTTTATTGCAATAACACATTTACCATTGATACACCATAAACCCGCATAAACACTGGCTGTGATGGCCGAACCTTTTAAATGTTTCTGCTTGGAGACATTGCACTGACGCACACACAATAAACACATACACACAACATCTCTTCTGTGTCAGTGATCAAATGATTGGAAAGGACCTCTTATTACTATTTGATGTACAAAACAAGCCCAGATGGGACTTTATAGAAATCAAGTATTTTTCAGGTTATGTTAGGCACATTTAAATTTTTGTTATACTTTTTTAGACTTGGTATTTTTTAAAAATAAAACCTTGAAAAATATGTTTGAAAACATGGCATTTTAAACTTAATAATTAAGTTGTGTACACTTTCACGTATTCAAGTTGCAAGGGAAGTATTTTAATAACTTTGTAATGGTTACATAACTTTTTTTTAAAGTCATTAAATCATTGTTTTTGATTTTGTAAAGAACTGATTAAAAGTTCCTTTTTTTCCTATATCCACTGTGTGTGTGTGTGTGTGTGTGTGTGTGTGTATATATATATATATATATATATATATACACAGTATCTCACAAAAGTGAGTACACCCCTCACATTTTTGTAAATATTTGATTATACCTTTTCATGTGACAACACTGACGAAATTAGACTTTGCTACAATGTAAAGTAGTGAGTGTACAGCTTGTATAACAGTGTAAATTTGCTGTCTCCTCAAAATAACTCGACACACAGCCATTAATGTATAAACCGCTGGCAACAAAAGTGAGTACATCCTTTAGTGAAAATGTCCAAATTGGGCCCAAATTGTCAATATTTTGTGTGGTCACCATTATTTTGCAGAACTGCTTTAACCCTCTTGGGCATGGAGTTCACCAGAGCTTCACAGGTTGCCACTGGATTCCTCTTCCACTCCTCCATGACGACATCATGGAGCTGGTGGATGTTAGAGACCTTGTGCTCCTCTACCTTCCGTTTGATGATGCCCCACAGATGCTCAATAGGGTTTAGGTCTGGAGACATGCTTGGAAAGTCCATCACCTTCACCCTCAGCTTCTTTAGCAAGGCAATGGTCATCTTGGAGGTATGTTTGGGGTCGTTATAATACTGCCCTGTGGCCCAGTCTCCGAAGGGAGGGGATCATACTCTGCTTCAGTATGTCACAGTACATGTTGGCATTCATGGTTCCCTCAATGAACTGTAGCTCCCCAGTGCCGGCAGCACTCATGCAGCCCCAGACAATGACACTCCCACCACCATGCTTGACTGTAGGCAAGACACACTTGTCTTTGTACTCCTTACCTGGTTTTCGCCACACACGCTTGACACCATCTGAACCAAATAAGTTTATCTTGGTCTCATTAGACCACAGGACATGGTTCCAGTAATCCATGTCCTTAGTCTGCTTGTATTCAGCAAACTGTTTGCAGGCTTTCTTGTGCATAATCTTTAGAAGAGGCTTCCTTCTGGGACGACAGCCATGCAGACCAATTTGATGCAGTGTGCGGCATATGGTTTGAGCACTGACAGGCTTACCCCCCACCCCTTCAACCTCTGCAGCAATGCTGGCAGCACTCATACGTCTATTTCCCAAAGACAACCTCTGGATATGACGCTGAGCACGTGCACTCAACTTCTTTGGTAGACCATGGCGAGGCCTGTTCTGAGTGGAACCTGTCCTGTTAAACCGCTGTATGGTCTTGGCCACTGTGCTGCAGGTCAGTGTCAGGGTCTTGGCCATCTTCTTATTGCCTAGGCCATCTTTATGTAGAGCAACAATTATTTTTTTCAGATCCTCAGAGAGTTCTTTGCCATGAGGTGCCATGTTGAACTTCCAGTGACTAGTTTGAGAGAGTGTGAGGACACCAAATTTAACACACCTGCTCCCCATTCACACCTGAGACCTTATGACACTAATGAGTCACATGACACCGGGGAGGTAAAATTGATAATTGGGCCCAATTTGGACATTTTCGCCTAGGGGTGTACTCACTTTTGTTGCCAGCGGTTTAGACATTAACCCACTGGGGTCGACGGACACGCCGGTGCGTCCTGCTGGATATTTTCGTCATTACAGCAGAAACAACTTAAAATACTCCTTCATTTTTGGGTATACAGATAAGTGTAAGGCATCATTAGAGACTATAAAGGGTATACTTTTATTTGTGTACACTCATAATAACAATGAAACATTGTTATTATTTGTGTACACTCATAATAACAATGAAACATTGTGCTTTTGTAAAATAAAGAAAATAAAAAGGGTGAGCTTTCAGCAGTCTGTGTTCATGAGCTTATTTCAGAAACACGTCATAAAAATGAACTGAAACTCCACAAATACTTATCACACAAACATGAAACATATGTCTAAAGAAAGCTTTAAATGTCTACTTTTAAATAAAACTTTTCAAATTTAAAAAAATTTTTCTCCTGCAATGCAATCTGTTTGAAACAAAGCGCAGTACAGTTTTTACTGGTCTATCTAATTATCTGTAATGTGATCCCACCCACCAGCAGAGAGTGCCATTCATACGCTAATGTGCTGTGACGATCAACGCAAATGTACACGCCCCCGACTGTGAGGTTGTAAACACATTTCTATCATTTTTCTGCACGTTTGCCACGATACACAGGCGAGAAAGCTCCAGGAATGTATGGAAGAGTTAACATTTTCCTCAGAAGAAGAGCGGGACTCCGATGAACGTTTGTATTTTGAAGAGAGACTTAATCCAGCCAAGGATACAATGTTGGACGAGTAAGTCAATTAGTTTTCATTAGCTGACATGCTATTTTATATAAACTTTATATTTTAGATATATTTTTATACTATATTTTACTAGTGGGAGTGTTTCTAGACTTGTCAGAGAGGATTCAGAGTATTGAAATTTGAAATATGTCCTAATAAGCAAGTTCCCCGTCTGTCGCTCACTTCGACGTCGTGTCGAAGAAGCGACACTAGGGGTCTCTCTTGAGCGCCGAAAGATACCTCTGATCTATGAAAAAAGGCCAATGAGAGTTGGCAAACAGTATTTGCATACGCCGCCTCCGGATACGGATATAAAGGCGAGAGAAATACGCTCGTTCATTCAGTAATTTTCTTCGGAGCCGAAGGTCGTGTGTATGCAGTCAGCTGCGAATAACACAACTGATCCTGCTTCTGATCCTCTGACGCTCTGCTTTGCTGTTGGATTTACGGCGCACTACAGCGGCTTTTCTCTTCACTGCCGGCGTGCAGTTTGCCCCTGGGCGCTTCGACAGCGCAGAGTTAAAAGAGTTGAAAGAGTGATTCTCTCCGTAAAAGAGTTTATTTCTCTGAAAGAGCATTACACAGTGGCGTTGAACGTCCTTTTCAGGACGCGTCTTTATAAAGATGTAATTTCCGCCCCTGTGTAGTTTCTGGATGCGGTGATTTCTCCCCACCTCTCTCGGTCATAAAACACTGTCTTGCATGCCTGGGCTGCGATCACACGCAGGCAGCGTTTTATGAATGGTTCATGTTCTCAGTGCGAGAACATAGCCATGGCAACATTGCGGTCGTGTGGCTTTCTTTTGTAATGAGAGAAAGCCGTTTCAGCCGCCTCGCCTCCTTCCTACGGGATTGACGCAGGCGCCGTGGGCGATGAACACGATTTGGGGACAATGACGGGCTCTGTTCGCCGGGTAAACCCCCTCGAACCGCCCGCCTCCCCGGCACGCTTGCTTGCTTCAGAGCGTTACAGCGGCATCGGATGCTGATCGCTCGCCTGGGCCGCCACCTTCGGGTCTGCCGCCCAGCCTGAGCCTGACGCACGGAGATCCGCTATGCTTTCCCGGGCTACTTGATCGGTCCCGCGGGCAGGTGCGCCGCTCACAGCCACGCCCCCCCCCCCGTTCCTTTCTTCCCGGACGTGCACGACGAGTCGAGCAAAGCTAAGGCTTCTTCGCTCCTCTGCTCTCACTACCCTCGCGGTGGAACGGTCCTGGACCGCTTCCACTCTGCACGCCACGGCCCTTCCTGCAACCAACGCCAGGCCAAGGTGCTTCAAAACTTGCACCTTGGGTAGTCCTGTTCTTGATGTGCTGCAGGAACTGCGCTGGATGACCAACCGCGCCCCCGGGCCACGGAGGTCAGAAGCGCCGGTACTCGAACAGGCGATGGCCACCCCTTGTGGTCCAGAAACACACCTGTGGACTGGACCTGGTCGAAATGCGGGAGGCAGACAAGGCACACCTTCTCCCACACCCCCGTCTCCCAGCTCCATCTATTCGGCGCCACCGTTGACGACTCTGCCCAGCAGTCCTCAGCGGTGAGGCAGACGGAGGCCACTGCACATCCTGCCCCGCCGCAAGCCTGCCGCCATGGGCCATGCCCCGTCTGCTCACCGAGGGCGTCCTCCTGCGGCTATGAAACACCCTGCTCCACCTCAACCCGGGCCCAGCTCTCAGCCCCAGCGTCAAGCACTCCGCAGGAAGCGGATGCCCCCGTCTCACGGACCCCCTCAAGGACCCAGAAGGCTCCCAGGCTGTCCGTAGACGCTCAACCCAGGGACCAAGATGTTAGCTCCGGAGGTGGTAAGACCGCTCCGTCCCCGGTGGAGGGCCGGGAGGAGAATTTTTTGTCGAATTAGTTTTCACATTCTCATATTCTCTGTAACGAGCTATTTCCTTTTGTCTCTGGGTCACCTGGCCCGCAAATGCCGTTCCCAAGGCACTCTGCCACCAGATCTCAGCAGTCCCGGCTTCCTGGACACGGACCACCCGTCTCCAGCCCCACGACTGCCCCCCCCCGATCGGCCGGTTCCGACCAGTCTAGAGGATGCCTACCCGAGACCTCCTCCTCAGTCGCTAACCCGCCCCCTGCCGGGTGTGCGGAGCAAGGTAAGTGCTTTGAGTCTTTCTCAGCACCCCAGCTGCGGGTCGCCCTGTCGCCGCCCAACGCTGCCCTACCTGCTCTGCCCCGCCGGGTACGTCCAAATTAACCGTCCCCTTGGTGCCCCTCGCGCAGAGGTTGGACACGTGGCTTTCACTTCCCAACCCGTCTCGCTGGCTGGCCCGGACCATCCGACTCGGTTACGCAATTCATTTTGCCAGGCCCCCGCCCCCCTTCATGGGTGTCCGCTTTTCCGCAGTACACGGCGAACACGCCCACTCTCTGCGCGCGGAAATCGCGACTCTTCTGGCCTAAGACGCGATAGAGCCTGTCCCTCCAACCGAGATGAAGAAGGGTTTCTACAGCCCCTACTTCATCGTACCCAAGAAAAGCGGCGGCTTACGACCAATCTTGGACCTTCGAGTTCTCAACCGAACGTTGCACAAACTCCCGTTCAAGATGCTCACGCAGAAACACATCTTAACCTGCGTCCGGCATCTAGATTGGTTCGCAGCGATAGACCTGAAGGACGCGTACTTCCACGTCTCCATCCTGCCCCGACACCGCCCCTACTTGCGGTTTGCGTTCGGGGGCCAGGCGTATCAGTACAAAGTCCTCCCCTTCGGCCTGTCTCTGTCCCCTCGCATCTTCACGAAAGTCACAGAGGCAGCTCTTGCCCCGCTCCGGAAGCCGGCATCCGCATACTCAACTACCTCAACGACCGGCTCATTCTGGCCCACTTGCGAGAGTTACTATGCGCCCACAGAGAACAGGTGCTCAGGCACCTCAGCCGTCTGGGGCTTCAGGTCAACTGGGAAAAGAGCAAGCTCACCCCAGTTCAGAGCGTCTCTTTTCTCGGGATGGAGTTAGACTCGGTCTCAATGTCGGCACGTCTCACCAACGAGCGTGCCCAGTCAGTGTTGAACTGCCTCGCCGCCTTCAGGCCAGGCACAGCGGTCCCCTTAAAACTTTTCCAGAGGCTCCTGGGGCATATGGCGTCCTCCGCGGCGGTTGTGCCGCTGGGGTTGATGCATATGAGACTGCTCCAACACTGGCACCAGACCCGAGTCCCGAGACGAGCATGGCGCCACGGCACGCACCGGGTAACAATCACCCCCGCCTGCTGTCAGACATTCAACCCCTGGACAGACCTCTGTTTCTGACGGGCTGGAGTGCCCCTACAGCAGGTGTCCAGACGCGTCCTGGTCACGACCGACGCCTCCAGATTAGGTTGGAGCGCCGTTTGCAACGGGCACGCAGCCTCAGGCCGTTGGAAAGGGGCCCAGCTGTGTTGGCACATCAACTGCCTCGAGTTGTTGACCGTCCTTTTGGCCCTGCGGAAGTTTCTCCCGTTAATTCGGGACGAACATATCCCATTCAGGTCAGACAGCACCACTGCGGTCGCGTACATAAATCGCCAAGGTGGCGTACGCTCCCGTCACATGTCACAACTTGCCCGTCGTCTCCTCCTTTGGAGCCAGCACCGACTCAAGTCGCTGCGTGCCACTCACATCCCCGGCAACCTCAATGTGATAGCGGATGCGCTGTCATGACAACGCTTGCCTAGCGGAGAGTGGAGGCTTCACCCCCACTCGGTTCAGCTGATTTGGGAACGGTTCGGCAAGGCCCAGGTAGACCCCTCTGCCTCCCGAGAGACCTCCCACTGCCCGCTCTGGTACGCCCGTTCAGAGGCTCCCCTCGGGGCAGATGCACTGGCACACAGCTGGCCGGTGGGGCTGCGCAAGAACGCATTCCCCCAGTGAGCCTTCTTGCACAGGTGCTGTGCAAGGTCAGGGAGGACGAGGAACAAGTCACTCTCGTGGCTCCTTACTGGCCCACCCGGGCCTGGTTCTTGGACCTTGTACTCCTCGCGACAGCCCCTCCCTGGCGAATTCCCCTGAGGAAGGATCTTCTTTCTCAGGGATGGGGCACGCTCTGGCATCCGCACCCAGACCTTTGGAACCTCCACGTCTGGCCCCCGAACGGGATGCGGAAGATCTAGCTGGTCTACCACCCACGGTCATAGCCACGTTCAACCAAGCCAGAGCCCCTTCTACCAGGCAACTCTACGCCCTGAAATGGCGTCTGTTCGTGAATTGGTGTTCTTCCCGGGCAGAAGACCCACAGAGGTGCGCAGTTAGGTCTGTGCTCCTGTTCCTACAGGAGAGGTTGGAGGGGAGACTGTCCCCATCCACCTTGAAGGTGTATGTTGCCACTATCGCAGCTCACCATGACCCAGTAGACAGCAAGTCTCTGGGTAAGCATGACTTAATCGTCAGGTTCCCAAGAGGTGCCCGGAGGTTAAACCCCTCCCGGCCAAACCTGTTCCCCTCCTGGGATCTCTCGGTGTTCCTCGCCGGTCTTCAGAGATCCCCCCCCCCCCCCCGAGTCGCTAGAATCAGTTGGCTCAGGGCCCTCTCCTAAAAAGACGGCCCTGCTGATCGCGCTCACTTCTATCAAGAGGGTCGGGGACCTGCAAGCGTTCCCTACTAACGACACTTGCCTGGAGCTCGGTCCGGCAGATACTCATGTGATCTTAAGACCTCGACTGGGCTATGTGCCCATGGTTCCTACCACGCCCTCTGGAGATCAGGCAGTGAACCTACAAGCGCTGCCCCGGGAGGAGGCAGACCCAGCCCTCTCACTGTCATGTCCGGTACGTGCCTTGTGTGCCTACCTGGAACGCACCCAGAGCTTCAGGCGCTCTGAGCAGCTCTTTGTCTCCTTTGGAGGACAGCAGAAAGGGAACGCTGTCTCCAAACAGAGGTGTCTCACTGGGTGGTGGATGCCATTCAGTTGGCCAATCACACCCAGGCCGTGCCCCCCCTTTTTTGCGGGTTCGAGCCCACTCTACTAGGAGCGTGGCATCCTCATGGGCACTGGCTAGGGGCACCTCCCTAGCAGACATTTGCAGAGCTGCGGGCTGGGCAGCACCTAACACCCTTACGATCTCAGGGTTGAGTCAGTCTCGTCCCGTGTTCTCTCAGGTCCGAGCCCGTAGAACTCGGTACACGTTGATGATCTGACCGGGTGAATCGCTTGTTTCCAGCGCCATTTCCCTCGATCAAGGTAAAACAGTGCGCCTTCTTTCCCAGAGAACCTAGGTCCCTGGTTGATTCCTCCCTAGCCCTTCAGGCCCGCAGCAGTTCAGCGGAGGGACTTGCTGGTCCAGTCCACTACGGGTACCCCAGGCTACCCCTACTGGAATAGGTGCTCCACAGATCAGGCCTCCTACGGGACTCCTCCTGTGTGTACTTCCGCGGTACGGTCACCTTACGAGCTGACCCGCGTCTCCCTTAGGCAGTCTTTGGCTGCCCTCCGGTCGCCGTGTTGTAGCAACTCCCCCCTCCTCGAGGCGGGATCTACCACCGTGCCATTTTTCCCACATGTGACCCAAGAGGCCATGTGATGTATTTCGCCACCTTTACCTCCCCTTTCGGGTGGGTGTGGCCTCCGCAGGGTCTTTTCCCCCTAAAAGAATAGGGATTCGGGAATAAGACCCCCTTCCCTCGATGCGGTAAGGGCCCCGGCTGCTCTTGCTCTATGCCGAGAAAACATAGAGAGAAAAGAGGCCCAGCCAGGCTTGGCCCGTTCCCTAGTTGGGAGCATCACCTTGTTCCCCCCTAGGGTAACCAAAAGGATTCTGACGCATTTTCGGGGCATTGGGGAAGAGTACGTGCAGCCTGAGCACAGTTGGTCGCTTGTGCACGTAGAAATACCTGCCCGCTTCTGTGTCAGCAGTACACGTACACAGCTCAGCGCATGGCGAGTTTTGAAGTGGACCCCTAGTGTCGCTTCTTCGACATGACGTTGAAGTGAGCGACAGATGGGGAACGTCTCGGTTACGTATGTAACCTCCAGACGTCGTGTCTTCCCGGCCACGTCGCTGAGCCGAGCCGCTGAGGTGCCCGGAACACTCCCGGCTCCTCAGAAAAATCCTGAATGAACGAGCGTATTTCTCTCGCCTTTATATCCGTATCCGGAGGCGGAGTATGCAAATACTGTTCGCCAACTCTCATTGGCCTTTTTTCATAGATCAGAGGTATCTTTCGGCGCTCAAGAGAGACCCCTAGTGTCGCTTCTTCGACACAACGTCTCGTTCCCTCCATCAGGGAACGGAGGTTACATACGTAACCGAGACGTTTTAGTTACATTTAAATGCTGTTTCGGCTAAAGCAGGCATTTAAATTGTATGCTGTATGATATAATTATGATATGTAATATGATATAAAAATAATATGAATGTTTAGATTATATTTTGTCTAGTGTTTATGCTGCCTCATTATCATCAACAAAGCTTGTGCTTGCAAATATGTGTTCAGGTTAAATTAGTAAAATGCACTTTAAATATGCCCATATTATACAATCAGCATGTTATTATGATTTCTGAATGATCATGTGACACTGAAGACTGCAGTAATGATGCTGAAAATTATGCTTTGATATTCTGAACTCTTTTTATACTTTAAAAGAACAGTTTTCTATTTAAATATATTGTAAAATGCAATTTATGATCAATGTTGTTTCTGTATTTTGGATCAAATAAATACAGTCTTGGTGAGCAGAAGAGACTTCTTTTAACGGTAGTGTAGGTCTAAAATTAAGTAAAGTCTTTATGTAAAGAAAATATATAGTCAGATTACTTAAAACGTGATTTGGATCATTTAAGTCTCCTCATATTCATTCTCTTTCTGTCACATTCCTCATTGATGGGCCAAGGGGAGGGGTCTTTTTTCTCTCAGGTGTGAATTGCAATCCATATTCATGATCATTCACGCCTCCTCGCATATTACCTTTCAACACTAAAATTGTCTTACAAAAGTTCAATTACTATATTGTTTTGTATGAATGAGTGATCAGGATGGTTTTCACATCATTTTGTAGCAAAAACTCTAGGCTACAAGATCCAGTTCTCAAAAGTATTGTGGACAAATGTTTAGTATGTGTTATATGGCCTTTGTTTTTTCAAAAACCACACATAAACATTATTTTCTAAAAAATACAAACCTGTACATACATGTTGCTCACATATTATTGTAGCCCAGTTTGTGCTGAATAAAGTGTTATAAGACTTTATCCATTAATGTGTTTTTAAGCAACTGAAAAAAGCACAAATGTCAAGGCATGTCAAAACTTCTCCAAGGCCCAAAATACCCCCAGACCCCAGAGGGTTAATGGCTGTGTGTTGAGTTATTTTGAGGGGACAGCAAGTTTATACAAGCTGTACACTCACTACTTTACATTGTAGCAAAGTGTCATTTCTTCAGTGCTGTCACATGAAAAGATATAATGACATATTTACAAAAATGTGAGGGGTGTACTCACTTTTGTGAGATACTGTATTTTATATATATATATATATATATATATATATATATATATACACACTACCGTTCAAAAGTTTGGGGTCATTTACTCATTCTTTATTTATTATTATTTTTATTTTTTTTCACATTTTATAATAATAGTAAAGTCATCAAAACTATGGAATAACAGAAATGAAAATTTGGGAATTATGCTGTGACTAAACAACCCAAAACTGTGTTATATTTTAGCATCTTAAAAGTGGCCACACTTTGCCTAGAATTTGCAGACATGCACTCTTGATATTTTCTCAACCAACTTCTTGAGGTATCACCCTGGGATGCTTTTTAAACAGTATTGAAGGAGTTCCCATCTATATGCAGGGCACTTAGTGGATGTTTTTCTTAATTATTCGGTCATCCATTTCAAAAACATATTTTTTCTTTTAAATAAAATTTTAGTTTTGTAATTAAAT
This sequence comes from Moxostoma hubbsi, assembly GCA_032164185.1. Classification (NCBI taxonomy): domain Eukaryota; kingdom Metazoa; phylum Chordata; class Actinopteri; order Cypriniformes; family Catostomidae; genus Moxostoma; species Moxostoma hubbsi. Next base: position 2,125,420 of record JAVLUX010000083.1, on the reverse strand, counting down.
AAATTAATATATTGGCACAATTATATTTTTGTCTCTAAAACTAATTTCAATCATTTAAGCAAATGTCTTCAGATCAAAAGATTTTTAAGATCATGAGAAAAATTTCAGACAAGTGACCCCAAACTTTTGAACGCTAGTGTATATATATATAAAACATGGACTAAAATAATTAATTTTCTGGTGGGGAACAGCAATCACTTGCCTAACTCAATATGATGACATGTCAAAAAATCTCAGCACAAGGGGTTATTGGTGTGACTCGTGTAACTGGCCGATTGCTGATGGTAATTTGTTTCGCTAACTTCTGCAGGGTTGGAGCTAGCATCCAGTTTTCCTGCGACGACAGCTATGTACTGCAGGGATCAAAGAGCATCACATGTCAGCGAGTGACTGAGACGCTGGCAGCCTGGAGTGACCACAGGCCTATCTGTCGCAGTAAGTGTGAATATGGGTCTCGTTCCCCCATGAAGACACTTTCTGTAGGGATGTTGTCAGATGTGGTTAAGTGAGATATGTGTCACATGGCAGTGGGGAGTAACACCATAAAAATGTATGCCCCAAGGATTTTACCAAAAATTGGATATAAAAGAAAATGTCTGGTTTTGAATTAAGCATTTAAGATTTTCTTGAAGTTCCTTGATTTCTTTGTTCCAAAACCTAGTCAGCTGCATACATAGTTAACATTTAAAGATAAGGCACACTCCAAAATGCACCAAATGTAAATCTAAATGTCAGATGAAGCGAGAGAAATACGTATCTTATTACATATTACCAGGGTTTGGGAGTAACAGAATACATGTAACGGGATTACGTATTTAAAATACAAAATAAGTAACTGTATTCCACTACAGTTACAATTTAAATCATTGATACGTTTTCTGCACACTGCCTGACAAATCTAACTCCTATCAGAAGAAAAATAGAGAGCTGAGAAGCACAAACAAATCACAGAATGATCTGAAGACAAAAGGCCTGACGATGCACGTGTGGCACATCTATTTATAGCCCCTGGTACTGACACATTCTGGTGATGTCACCAACAGAGGCTATTAAGGTTCTAGTCAATTCATTGACATGTTGCACACATATTCACAGCTGGTAACTCCTAAAGATGTTCCCGTAAGCACTGAATCAAGCGCAGCATTAAGTGTAGCTTTTGACATAGTAACCGAGACGTTGTTCAGATAATTTTTTTTTTAACATGTGTATTTTGTCTTACTGTACTGGCAGATGTTTTATAGTCAAAACAAGTGAAAAAAATCTCTTGTGATCCAGTGCTGAAGAAGTAATCCAAATTATTTAGAATAAGTAATCTTACGGAATATGTTACAAATTACATTTTATAGCGTGTATTCTGTAATATGTCGTGGAATACATTTAATAAGTAACCCTCACAACCCTACATATTACCCAATATTTTAGCGTGTTATGTATTGTTATGCTACTATATTGTATGTTCCCCGTCTGTCGCTCACTTCGACGTTGTGTTGAAGAAGCAACACTAGTAATAGGGCCAGCACATCCAGTCTGAGGCTGACACCCAGATGTCCGACATGCTTGCCGGGGCCGCCGTCAGCGTGGGGCTGGACTGGAAACCTCCATCCTCCCCACAGCCTTCGCGGCTGGATGATTGGTTCCTCGGGTCTGCACGCGGCTCACCGCTGCACTGCACCCCTCCCCCCTCCCGGTTCCTTTCTTCCCGGAAGTGCATGATGAGCTGACGAGTTCGTGGAACGCACCCTCCTCCACCCGTCACAAAGCCTCTTGCTCATCCACTCTCACTACCCTCGATGGCGGAGCAGCCCACGGGTACACGGCGGTCCCCCAGGTGGACAGAGCGGTTGCGATCCACCTGGTGCTTCTGCCCTGCATGCCATTGCACTCCTGCAAGTCCACCAGGCCAAGGCATTTAAAGATCTGCACTTGAGTAGTGCTGCAGGAACTGCGCTCAGCGACTGACCTCGCACTCAGGCCCACGAAAGTCACAGTGCGGTCACTCGGGCAGGCGATGGTCACTCTCGTGGTTCAGGAACGACTTCTGTGGCTGAACCTGGTCGAGATGCGCTTAGGGGACAAGACACGCTTTCTCAACTCGCCTGTCTCCCAGTTCAGTCTTTTCGGCGACACCGTCGAGGTCTTCGCCCAGCAGTTCTCCGCAAACCTGCCGACATGGGCCACGCTCCTGCGGCTAAGAAACATGCAGCTCCGCCTCAACCCGAGCCTAGCTCTCAGCCCTTGCGTCGAGCGCCCCGCAGGAAGCGCATCCCTGCTCCCTGAAGGCTCCCAAGCGGTCCTGAGACGCCCGACCCAGAGACCAAGCTGTTCGCTCCGGAGCTGGTAAGAAGACCACTCTGCCCCCCCGGTGGTGGGCCGGGAGGAGAATCCTTTGTTGAACTGTTTAATTTGCCACACCCCCCTCGGGCTGCGGTACCCACATTCTCAATAAAAGAGCTATTTCCTTTGTCTCTGGGTCACCTGGCCCACAAATGCCATTCTCACGACACTCTGCCACCACACCTCAGCAGTCCCGGCATGCTGGACGCAGACCTCTCGCCTTCAGCCCCATGACTGTTCCCCTGCCGGCTGGTTCTGACGAGTCCAGAGGACGGCTCCACGGGACCTCCTCCTCAGTCACTAACCCGCCCGCTGCCGGGTGTGTTGAGCAAGGTAAGTGCTTTGAGTCTTCTCTCAGCACCAGAGCCTCGTGACGCACCCTTGCCTCCCGACTCCACATTACCTGCTCCACCCCGCTGCTCCGCCCCGCCGGGTACGTCAAAAATAACCGTCCCCTTAGTGCCACTAGATCGGAGTTTGGACACGTGGCTCTCACTTCCCAATCCGTCATGTTGGCTGGCCAGGACCATTCGAGTCGGTTATGCAATTAAATTCGCCAGGCAAACCCCCACCCCTTTGGGGGTGTCAGCTTTACTGCAGTACACGGCGAACATGCCAATTCCCTGTGCGTGGAAATCGCGACTCTCTTACTCAAAGACGCAATAGAGCCTGTCCCTCCAACTGAGATGAAGAAGGGTTTCTACAGCCCTTACTTCATCGTACCCAAGAAAGGCGTTGGCTTACGACCGATCTTGGACTTACGAGTTTTCAACCGGGCCTTGCACAAACTCCCGTTCAAAATGCTCATGCAAAAACACATTTAACTTGTGTTGGATTGGTTTGCAGCGGTAGACCTGAAGGACACGTACTTCCATGTCTCATTATTGCCTCGACATCGACCCTTCCTACGGTTCGCATTCTATGGCCAGGCGTATCAGTACAAAGTCCTCTTCGGCATGTCCCTGTCCCCTCGTGTCTTTACGAAGGTCGCAGAGCTTGCCCCACTTCGGGAAGCAGGCATCTGCATACTCCACTACCTCGATGACTGGTTCATCCTGGCCCACTCCCGAGAGTTACTTTGCACCCAGTGGGAGCAGGTGCTCAGGCACCTCAGCCGTTTAGAACTTCAGTTCAACTGGAAAAGAGCAAGCTCGCCCCGGTTAAGAGCATCTCTTTTCTCGGCATGGAGTTAGACTCAGTCTCAATGTCAGCATGCCTCACCAACGAGCACGCGCAGTCAGTGCTGAAATGCCTTACCGCCTTCAGGCCGGGCACAGCGGTCCCGTTAAAACTTTTCCAGAGGCTCCTGGGGCATATGGTGTCCTCCGTGGTGGTCGCATTGCTGGGGTTGATGCATATGAGACCGCTTCAGCACTGGCTCCAGACTCTAGTCCCAAGACGAGCATGGCGCTGCGGCATGCACCGTGTGATCATCACTCCTGTCTGCCGCCAAACATTCAAACCCTGGACAGACCTCTGCTTTCTGCGGACAGAAGTGCCCCTGCAGCAGGTGTCCTGGCACATCCTGGTCACTACTGACGCCTCCAAATTGGGTTGGGGTGCCATGTGCAACGGGCATGCAGCCGTGGGCCGTTGGAAAGGGGTCCCGTTGCGCTGGCACATCAACTGCCTAGAATTGTTGGCTGTATTCTTTGACCTGCAGAGGTTTCTCCCGATAGTTCAGGGCAAACACGTCTTGTTCCGATCAGACAGCACCACTACAGTAGTGTACATAAATCGCCAAGGAGGCGTACACTCCCGCCACATGTCACAACTCGTCCGTCGTCTCCTCCTTTGGAGCCAGCAATGACTCAAGTTGTTGCGTGCCACTCACATCCCAGGCAACCTCAACGCGGGCGCTTTCACGACAACGCTTGCCCAGCGGAGAGTGGAGGCTTCACCCCCAGTCGGTCTAGCTGATTTGGGAACAGTTTGGCAAGGCTCAGGTAGATCAGTTCGCCTCCTGAGAGACCTCCCACTGCCCGCTCTGGTACATCCGAATGGAGGCTCCCCTCAGGGCAAACACGCTGGCACACAGCTGGCCCACGGGGCTGTGCAAGTATGCATGCGAGTGCGACTAGCCTCTTCTCCTCCTGGGATGTCTCAGTGGTCCTCTCGGGCCTTCAGAGACCCCCTTTCGAGCTGCTAGAATCAGTCAGACTCAGGGCCCTCTCCCTGATGATGGCCCTCCTGATCGTGCTTGCCTCCATCAAGAGGGTCGGGGACCTGCAAGCGTTCTCTGTCAGTGACACTTGCCTGGAGTTCGGTCCGGCAGACACTCATGTGATCCTAAAATCGCGACCGGGCTACGTGCCCAAGGTTCCTACCACCCTCTTCAGAGACCAGGTAGTGAACCTGCAAGCGCTGCCCCGGGAGGAGGCAGGCCCAGCCCCTTTGTTGCTGTGTCCGTTACGTGCTTTGCGTATCTACTTGGACCACATGCTTTCCCACTGGTTAGTGGACACCATTACATTGGCCTATCACACCCAGGCCGTGCCCCCCAACCCCCCCAACCCCCCCCCCCCCCCCTGCGGGTAAGAGTGTATTTCACCACTCTTACCTCCCCCAGCTTGGGCAGGTGTGGTCTCCGCAGGGTCTTTTCCCCCTGAAAGAATAGAAAACTGGGAAAGATTGCCTTCCCCGATGCGTATGAAGGGCCCCAGCCACTTTTAGCTCTATGCGAGAAACATAGATAGAGAAAAAGCGAGGCTGGCACGGCCTGCTCCCATGCCTGGCAGCGTCACCTTGTTCCCCCCTGTTGTGGGTAAATAACCAGAAGGCTCTGACAATTTTATGGGGCATTGGGGAAGGTGCATTGGCACGTAAAATACCTGTCTGCTCCTGCATCAGTTGTACACCTACACAGCACAGTGCATGGCGTGAATTCAATTGGACCCCTAGTCTTGCTTCTTCGACAAAACTTTGAAGTGAGCGACAGACGGGGAACGTCTAGGTTATGGATGTAACCTCTAGGGAACTAGACGTTGTGTCCTCTCGTCCATGTCGCTGAACCGAGCCACTGTTGCGGCCGAACCATTATCGGCTCCTCAGAAAAATCCTGAATGAAACAGATGCATTTATCCTCCGTATGGACATGCAAATTCTGTCTGCCAATTTCTCATTGGCCTTTTCTCATAGATCAGAGATGCAAAAGGCGCTCAAGAGAGACCCCAAGTGTCGCTTCTTCGACACAACATCGCGTTCCCTCCATCAAGGAATGGAGGTTACATCCGCAACCTAGATGTTTATAACATATAACATATCTTTACATGTTAATGTCAAACTCACTAGGTCTTTGAACAGATCCTAAAAATGTTGCTGGAAATTAAGCTATCCAGACAGTCGTGAACTATGTTTATTCACTAAAACGTTCACGTAGTTGTGCACTTTTTTGAAGATCCTGTCAGCTTTCGGACAAAGCCAGTCAACTTTGTTGAAGTTTGTAAATTTTGTCCACATCCTTTGATTTCATACTTCCATCAAGTAAATTAATGTGGAACAATGTTTGCTTTAATTAGGCACTGTCATTTGAAGTGCCATTTGCTAGAGCCTATCCTTGTTTCTGAAACCCCTTACCCAGAAAGAAGGCTCATTTATATGCAAAATGTCCAGTTTAATTGAAGTGTTGCTAGCTTTTGTAAACACTCCCTCTCATTATACTGCCATAAACCTGATGAGTGATGACAAAGCTACATCAACATGTGTTCATTATATATAAACCATCAGTTTGCAGGTGTGTACATTTGTGCTCTCATAACGATCCGGTTTGATCAGAAACAGTGGTGACCCTTTTATTACAGTATTGGTTAAGATGTAGGATTTAGAGTAGGGATGCCAGTTTTGTTTTTTTTTAAACTACAAAAATGATGACTTTTTTAGGGTTAATGTTCAGTCATTTCACATTTGCTTTTTAGGACATTAACAGTTAGATTTTGGTTAAAAGTTTAGGTTAAGGAGATTTATTTTGTTTTCATAGAGCATTAACCCTAAAAACATCATCTTTTTTCATTAAAACGACATTTCACCTCGAAACAATATGATATGAATCATGTTGTTTAATTTTAATTGTAAAATGTTGCTTAAAATGTAGTGCTGGTGCAGAAATCTGGTGCAGATATTTTTTTTATTTTTTTTCTACATGATATATCAATAGTAATAATAATAAAATAAATAATAATTATAATAAAAAAAACTCTTGGAAACATTGTCAAATGTAATTACTTTTAATTTAATTTTGTACAGTCTTTAATTTCTCTTCTAATTAAATATATTGTTATTTTATGAATGTATAGGTTCATACATTCGGAACTCTTACAAATTCAAACAGAAGTATTTATTATTTAAATTTGATTTTTAAAGCCGAGTTCATCCTTTAATATTCTAATCAATGCAGCAGTATGTTTCTTGCTCTTTTCATCAAATATAGCGGTGTTCATTTTTTTTATTATTCTTAATACATGAAAAATAAATCCTAATTGTGTAATTTATCCATGGAAAACAAAACAAATAAATGACTAAAATAGTACAATTGATTCCATTATAACTGATCTGTGACGAAACGGGCAGACGAGGAGTGAGGATCCAGTTGCAGCTTTATTGAAATTAACACAAAGTAAAGTGAAGTATGAACACCGGAACAAATAAAACGTCCACAATGGGAAAACAAAGGTATAAACAAGATATAAACACTGGGAATCTTCCAAGGTGGGCTCAGGCAGAAACACGGACGAGGGCAGGAAACACACGTAACATTTACCAAACAACAAACAATAACCGACCAAGGACAAGGTGAACATGAGGGCTTAAATACAAAACCAAAGGGGAAACAAAAGCCAATGGGAAAACAGAACTCAAAACAAGATGATAAGGCAATTAACTAAAACCAATGACAAAACTAGAACTGATAATAAAGTAATCAAACAATAAACCAATGAAAACCAGACACATAGACATGGAGGGAAAACAGGACATGACAAGACTGGGAAACAGGAACATGAGTGAATTTCAAAATAAGAGTGCATAAACAAGAACAATATGGAACATAAAAGGTGCCAAAAACTAAAAATGAAAGGTACACAAACCAAAGACGGTGTGGATCGTTACATGATCTATAAAAAATGCCAATTATTATTTTATTTTTTTTCAGTTTACAATGAAACTATTTTAGATGATGTGATCTATGAACAACACTTTTTATGAAAAAAATAAATAAAAATGCTATATGACAACACTGTACCATTGAGGTATATACAGTATATGCATATATTTATTTTAAATTGCTGAAACCAACTCTTTACACAGAAATTCATTCTGCTCATGTTTCATAAGTCCATTGTACTTATTGCTCTGATATAAGATCTGTGAAATGCAACGAGGAGGAGGCGATTCGGCTATCTGCTTCATAACAAGAGGAAAGCATGTCGAATTCTTCTCCAGATTTATTTTTGGCAACCAGAAGTCTGATCTCAGCGGTCATGTGTGCTTAAGATGAGACCTGAAGTGTCGCAGTTGTGAAAGGCACAGAGGACACGGGTCTCCAAATGACATTAATCAAAATGAAATAAGGCAGAGTGTCACAGGCGCAGATGGAGCGGTAACCATGTTTGACAATTTCTTCGCACAATTCTCGACAATCGCTGATTGATCCAGACACTTTTTGTTTCTGCAGTGCCAAGTAACCTTTTTAAAGACAAGCTTTAAATGCTTCTTTTTTCTTCTTTTGAGGATACGTTAAGGGGCTGATGGGATAAAACAGGAAGTTAAAGATCTTTTAGCCTTGTGATTTATTAATATCCAGTGGGCTTTTTTCTGCTCTTCTTCAAGAGAATCCTGTGAGATTTTTTTTGTTAATTATAGAGTGTATTCCAGACCTGTAAATGAAAGGAAAGCTCTATTGGGCTGCTATTTTTATCACAGAGTGCCACTTTTGATAATTTAGTGCTGCTTATAACAACAATTTCTGGTGACACTTTATAATAACTTTCATTCAAACATCTCTGATAATCATTATCTTTGTGGATCAGTTAAGGTTTGGGTTAGCGGTTAAACATGACAAAAATCACAATACCATAGTTTGTTGGTTTGTTTGTTTTCTATAAAATTCATGCATTTTTGAACAAGCCAACTCAGGATTTCTCATAATTTTGCCATCTCATATGAATTATTACAGTATGTCATGAGACCAGGTTGTATAAAGCAGATTTTAAAAAGACCAAAAAATTATTTTTTTTAGTATTACTATCAAATAAACTTGAATTGTAATTTAGCCAGAAACATGATGTTTTGCGCAGAATGATATTGAACCCTGCTGTGGTATTTAAAAATGGCACCAACCTTTGTTATTCACGGTCATTTTTGACCGGATGTGTCAGATGTGTAACACATTTTCTCTTTTTATTTATTTATTTATTTATTTATTTTGATGACAATAATGATACCATTTCTTCTGCCTAAAAGTAAGAACAATACAATTATACATTTCTTTTGAGATTTCTGCTATTTTTATCTTATTTGCATGTAAATTTCTAAATGTTACAATCAGAACTATACAAAAAAATCAGAACATATACTTCTAAATTGAGATGAGAATGTGACATAAATTGGAGGCAGACTGCTGCCAAGTGGTGAACCAAATATAAATAACTTGAAAAACATGTCATGCCAGTAATAGACAGTAGATGGCTGTAGCCAGTTACTGTGTAGTCTGATGGCTTGTAACCTAATTCAATTTTTTATCACAAGTAGGGTTGCAATGGTATGAGATTTTCACGGTATGATAACCATCTCAGAAAATATCACAGTATCACGGTATACGGTATTACACAATTACTATTATCAGTGAAAACAGAAGGGTTATTTTATTTATTGATTGATTTATTTTTGAGCAAACACTTTATTATAATTGAAACTTGAAACCATTTATTTTAAGTATGTGTAATAAAAATTCTCCCTTTTGAAAATAAAATAAATAGAAATATAAGAAAGCTAACAAAATGAAAATAAACCGAATTATAAACATGATAAAAATAGCATGTAACTATAACATGTTATACAACTAAAGCATGTTAGTTTATATGTTAAATGAACTACTAAATGAAAAATAACATCAGCTGTGTGAGCTTTTGAAGTAGCTTTTTCAATGGTCGGTCAATTTTGACTGCAAATTCATTCCAAAGGTGTGCCAAAATTGTTTTTTTTTTTTTTTACGACCACTTAGACTTATGGAATCAAGCCATATTCAGATAACAAATGGATGAAAAGTCATCAAGTCTTGTACTGCTCAGATAAAGGAAACAATCTTTGTTAAATGAGGAAAATGTATTTCAGTCAAAAAAGACTGAATACCATAGGAGGGTTAATGGTTATTTTAGTAGAGAAACAGTGGCAAATGAACTTGATACTAAAGATCGACGTATTTACATTTATTCATTTAGCAGACCCTTTAATCCAATGCGAATGATCAATGTGTCAGTACATATGGCATACAGATATTCTGTAGTAAAATATGTAAACAGACGTTTATTGTAATGGGTATTTTAGTTTATTTTATTTGACATATTAATTTATTTGAATGCCACTAAAACCACCAAATTTACATACAGTGCAGAAAGAGTCATTCGCTTCTGAATTATAAACTCATTTTCAAATAGTGGTTCTGAGAAGGGAATGAGCCAGTGAATTCCCTGTTTGAGAATATCTGTCACGTAATCTCTTCATATATCCACCTATCCAAATCTTCCTCATTGCCCTATGGAGAAGTCGATGAGGCCACAGTAACAGAGCGGGCCTGCTCTTTTAAAGTGTCAAAGAAAATCCCTGACTAAACACAAGGGAGAAGCAGTTAATACCAGGCACAGTTTAGGGCTGAAAAAAACCTGACTCTGTCAATGATTGAGTCAAGTTATTCTGAGGCATGACCTTAAATGGATTAGCTCATGTCGTAAGGGCTCCATGTTTTCAAAGTATTTTTATTAATTTTTTTTATTTATTTATTGTGGGGTGAAAATATAACCTCTATTCCAAAATTCTTTTGAACTGCCTACCTAGATTGCATTTAAGGTATCCTAGGTGTGCATTCGACATGAAGGCTGTTTCCAAAACCTCTTTTTGGCCAAATTACTAAAATAGCATGCCATGGATCCTTTGCAGAATGGCTTTCCCGGAGTGTATTGTGACAAGCGGAGTGAAAAATTACATTCAAGATGGCAGTTGAAGGAAGAGAAATTTGATTTTAATTATAGTTATTAATATTATTTACTCAGTCCTGAAAAGTATCAATGAAGAAATAGTTCATTCTAATGTGTGCTATGTATTTGAATGCTTAACTACAGTGGCTGAGAATTGCACAACACAACCAAATTAGCAAAGAAAACAAGCTGAAAACACAACAGAAATAAGCCGCAGTAATAATTGGTCAGGCCAATTATTAACAAATAAGTACAACTGATTATTTTATTGTATTTTATAGTATTAATTTCATCAGGCTATGGCTTTATTTCAATTGTATTGTGGCTTATTTCTGTTAGGTTGCGTTTTTGGCTTAATGTTGTTGTGTTGTGGCTTAATTCCATTGTGTTGTACCTTATTTTCATTGGCCTGTGGCTTTTCCATGGTGTTGTAGCTTATTTACACTGTGTTGTGATTTATCCATTGTGTTTTAGCTTATTTTCGTTGTACAGTGGCTTAATTGTGTTGTAGCGTACTTTTGTTGTGTTGTAACTTATTTCCATTGTGTTGTTTTTTTTTTCTGTTGTGTTGTGTCTTAATTTTGTTGTGTTGTGGATTAATTTTGTTGTAGTTTTTTTCCATTGTATTGTGGCTTTTCCGTTGTGTTGTAGCTTATCTCTGTTATGTTGTAGCTTATCTCCATTGTGCTGTGGCTTTTGCATTGTAGCTTATCTTCTTTGTGATGTAGCTTATCTCCATTGTGCTGTGGCTTTTCCGTTGTGTTGTAGCTTATCTCTGTTGTGTTGTAGTTTATCTCCTTTGTGATGTAGTATATCTCTGTTATGTTGTGTTTTATCTCCATTGTGCTGTGGCTTTTCCGTTGTGTTGTAGTTTATCTCCTATGTGATGTGGCATATCTCTGTTATGTTGTGTTTTATCTCCATTATGCTGTGGCTTTTCCGTTGTGTTGTAGCTTATCTCCGTTGTGTTGTAGCTTATCTCCATTGTGCTGTGGCGTTTCTGTTGTGTTGTAGCTTATCTCCGTTGTGTTGTAGCTTATCTCCATTATGCTGTGGCTTTTCCGTTGTGTTGTAGCTTATCTCCGTTGTGTTGTAGCTTATCTCCATTGTGCTGTGGCTTTTCCGTTGTGATGTAGCTTATCTCCGTTATGTTGTAGCTTACCTCCATTGTTCTGTGTATTTTCCGTTGTGTTGTAGCTTATCTCCGTTGTGTTGTAGCTTATCTCCATTGTGCTGTGGCATTTCCGTTGTGTTGTAGCTTATCTCCGTTGTGTTGTAGCTTATCTCCGTTGTGTTGTAGCTTATCTGCATTATGCTGTGGCTTTTCCGTTGTGTTGTAGCTTATCTCCGTTGTGTTGTAGCTTATCTCCTTTGTGTTGTAGCTTATCTGCATTATGGTGTGGCTTTTCCGTTGTGTTGTAGCTTATCTCTGTTATGTTGTAGCTTATCTCCATTGTGCTGTGGCTTTTCCGTTGCGTTGTAGCTTATTTCCGTTGTGTTGTAGCTTATCTCCATTGTGCTGTGGCTTTTCCGTTGTGTTGTAGCTTATCTCTGTTGTGCTGTGGCTTTTCCGTTGTCGCTTAAATCTGTTGCGTTGTATCTTATTCTTATTGTGTGTGACTTTTCTGTTGTGTTGTAGCTTATCTCCGTTATGTTGTAGCTTACCTCCATTGTTCTGTTTATTTTCCGTTGTGTTGTAGCTTATCTCCGTTGTGTTGTAGCTTACCTCCATTGTTCTGTGTATTTTCCGTTGTGTTGTAGCTTATCTCCTTTGTGTTGTAGCTTATCTCCATTGTGCTGTGGTTTTTCCGTTGTGTTGTAGCTTATCTCCGTTGTGTTGTAGCTTACCTCCATTGTTCTGTGTATTTTCCGTTGTGTTGTAGCTTATCTCCGTTGTGTTGTAGCTTATCTCCATTGTGCTGTGGCTTTTCCGTTGTGTTGTAGCTTATCTCCGTTGTGTTGTAGCTTATCTGCATTATGCTGTGGCTTTTCCGTTGTGTTGTAGCTTATCTCCGTTGTGTTGTAGCTTATCTCCATTGTGCTGTGGCTTTTCCGTTATGTTGTAGCTTATCTCCGTTGTGTTGTAGCTTATCTGCATTATGCTGTGGCTTTTCCATTGTGTTGTAGCTTATCTCCATTGTGCTGTGGCTATTCCGTTGCGTTGTAGCTTATTTCCGTTGTGTTGTAGCTTATCTCCATTGTGCTGTGGCTTTTCCGTTGTGTTGTAGCTTATCTCTGTTGTGCTGTGGCTTTTCCGTTGTCGCTTAAATCTGTTGCGTTGTATCTTATTCTTATTGTGTGTGACTTTTCTGTTGTGTTGTAGCTTATCTCCGTTGTGTTGTAGCTTATCTCCATTGTGCTGTGACTTTTCCGTTGTGTTGTAGCTTATCTCCGTTGTGTTGTAGCTTATCTGCATTATGCTGTGGCTTTTCCGTTGTGTTGTAGCTTATCTCCGTTATGTTGTAGCTTATATCCATTGTGCTGTGGCTTTTCCGTTGCGTTGTAGCTTATTTCCGTTGTGTTGTAGCTTATCTCCATTGTGCTGTGGCTTTTCCGTTGTGTTGTAGCTTATCTCTGTTGTGCTGTGGCTTTTCCGTTGTGGCTTAAATCTGTTGCGTTGTATCTTATTCTTATTGTGTGTGACTTTTCTGTTGTGTTGTAGCTTATCTCCGTTGTGCTGTGGCTTTTCCGTCATGTTGTAGCTTAGTAAAATTGACGGTAATGGTTATATTGTTGCTGATATTTTTTAAATGAATATTTGCGGAATATAAGCAACTTGTGGTTGGTTAAAATTTTGTATATTATTTTATTGAAAAAGCCTGTTGAAATCCATGTATCAAATATGGTACAACAGCCTTTTGAGGTATATCTCTCAATCACCATTACATTCCATACCTTCCCACCATAAAAACAAAACAAAAACAAATAAACACAGAGCTTTGAAAATTCTGACATATACATTTTATAAGATATATTTAAAGTGTAAACTAATATGTCTGTGTATTTGCATATATGCAGCCTGCTATGTTACTTATAAACATTATTATTAACAAATTATTTTATATAACAAGCTTTTATAATGTCATCTTACCATAAGTTCCTGAGACTCAGTGAAAAAAAGATTTACAATTTCCCTTTTTTAAAAGTCAATATAGTGGTGCATAAAATACATATGATAAAAACTGTTTATTGAAAAAATATATTTTATTTATATTGGATCTGATGTGCTAAATTGAACTGTGATACATCTCAATCTATATTTATAGACCAAGGAGAGAATGTTGAACATTTGCTATCTCTGAAAATCCCAGGACGTCCTCTGATAATACCCTAAGATTTACCACTGTAGCATGTTTGGGCTCAGGAGTACTTAACAAACGTCCTACACAAAAATGTATTGCCAGGCCTCAGGAAGATAAAGACCTTTTAAAGCCTAATGTATGAAATATGAAAATAAAAAATAATTAAAGAAATAAAAACATGCTTTTTATAATTTCATTTAGTTTGTCTAATGGTACTAAAAACGGTTTAATATCCCAAAAATTTGTCTGACATTTTTATATGTCAGGCTTTGGAGGGTCAGATTTGTTGTGGCTTTTTTGCACTGTTTCGTGGTTTTTCCATTGTGTTGTTTCTTAAATTTGTTGTGTTGTAGCTTATTTCCACTGTGTTTTCAGCTTTTATTTACTTTGATAATTTGGTTGTGTTTTGCACCCCTCGACCACCATACCTATCAGAGTTGTCAGCTCAGCAACATGTTAACGGCAAATTAGAATCAACGAGTCTGCTGTGTGCTTCATGTGACTATTTTACCCGAAATGTGTCTACACTATGTATTTTTATCCTCATTAGAGTATTGCGTCATTCCTATTGTGTCACCTACATTGAAATCGGTTGTGAGTCGTGTCTTCCATTCACTGCATATGAGGAGTGCTGCTTGAATGATGTGCAAAGATGTTGCCAATTAAGAGCATTCCAAAATGGTCTCTTCTGAAGCTCAATTACAGTTAGCTATGTAGACAGCTAGGCAGCTAGTAGGATTTGTAACAAACCCATTCTGGTATCCCTTTCACTAGCATCAACAATTACTACAAAAACATGGTCCTCATTAAATCTGTATTGACATTATTTCTATTGCTTTCTGTTTTTCAACAGCTCGAACCTGTGGCTCTAATCTGAGGGGCCCGAAAGGCATTATAACATCTCCAAATTACCCCGTCCAGTATGAGAACAATGCACACTGTGTTTGGGTCATAACAGCAGTGGATCCAGAGAAGGTACGTTTGTAATTTAAATCTAAATTGCAATCTAAAGCTGACTCATGGCAATATAAGAAAACAAAAATCTACAAAACATGGTTACGCTCCACTTTTAATCTGACAAACCAAAACATGATATGTTTTAAACAGCCTCCAAGAGGCATAATTGACTGGGACCTTGCATAAATGCCAAAAATAATCTTCCAGATAATTTGTGAGGACATTTGCATTGCAGTCCGAGGTGTTTGCATAATTGTCAACCTCTCGGCCCGGACATCTCTCGCTATTACTGCATCTCCAGGTTTGATTATATTCAGCCACACATCTTCAGCTTTGTGGCAAGGTGATGGTAATACAATCCAGTGTGACTCATGCTGTGGTTGCTAAAATAAGACAAAAGGAAAACAAAATAGCACGTTAGAGTAAACACAAGGACACGTCCTGCATTTCATCATGGCAGTTTTTATTGCAGGTTATGTGTATGCGCATCCTTAAGTTATTGAGTTTATTTACAGGCCTTAATATTACTATAAAATGATATAAGATTATAATACTGTGTACATCTGATATTTGCATTGTGACTAGAGATGGCTGATGTATTGAATATTCATGATACCTTTATATTTGTGATGCTGGTGATATTAAATTAAGCAACATTATGACTATACAGATGATGGCCATTAAGTTTAATAAAGACTCATTATTAGACAATTATTTCAATCCTTACATGTCTTACAGATTGCAGGTGTTTGATGGTTATGGCATAGATGTTTAAATAACTGAGGTAAAGTTAATATAAAATAAATATGGACCCTAATTACTTTTTGCATGTTTTGGTGAGTGTTATTTCAAATAATAATAATAATAAAAAAAAAACATTATAATGAACTAACTGGTTCACCCTTTAAAATAACCCATTTTCAGCTGATGTCAACAACTTTATGGTTATGATGAAATGTTCACAACACTCCTTTCCTGCCATTAGTTAATTTATTAAAATGATTAAGTAAAAAATAAATGTAGGATTCTAATGTTTACTTACTATGTTATATTGTGCTTATAAAATATAAATTTTTTTATTCTTTCATATGATAATTTAGTGAAAAACTGTTTTGGAAAAGAATAATGATTAGATAGATAGCCTTACAAATGGATCTACTTGGAGACAATAGTTTTTTAGATGGTTCCTCCTAAAAAAAACAAAAAACAAAACACACACAAAAAAAACAAAAAAACATTTAAAGCCATTTTAGAGAAAATAAATAAATACGTATCAAGATACAGTACATGCTTATATATATATATATATATATATATATATATATATATATATATATATACACACACTCACCTAAAGGATTATTAGGAACACCATACTAATACTGTGTTTAACCCCCTTTCGCCTTCAGAACTGCCTTAATTCTACGTGGCATTGATTCAACAAGGTGCTGAAAGCATTCTTTAGAAATGTTGGCCCATATTGATAGGATAGCATCTTGCAGTTGATGGAGATTTGTGGGATGCACATCCAGGGCACGAAGCTCCCGTTCCACCACATCCCAAAGATGCTCTATTGGGTTGAGATCTGGTGACTGTGGGGGCCATTTTAGTACAGTGAACTCATTGTCATGTTCAAGAAACCAATTTGAAATGATTCAAGCTTTGTGACATGGTGCATTATCCTGCTGGAAGTAGCCATCAGAGGATGGGTACATGGTGGCCATAAAGGGATGGACATGGTCAGAAACAATGCTCAGGTAGGCCGTGGCATTTAAACGATGCCCAATTGGCACTAAGGGGCCTAAAGTGTGCCAAGAAAACATCCCCCACACCATTACACCACCACCACCAGCCTGCACAGTGGTAACAAGGCATGATGGATCCATGTTCTCATTCTGTTTACACCAAATTCTGACTCTACCATCTGAATGTCTCAACAGAAATCGAGACTCATCAGACCAGGCAACATTTTTCCAGTCTTCAACTGTCCAATTTTGGTAAGGCATTTTCGTCCACAGGACTGCCGCATACTGGATGTTTTTCCCTTTTCACACCATTCTTTGTAAAGCCTAGAAATGGTTGTGCGTGAAAATCCCAGTAACTGAGCAGATTGTGAAATACTCAGACCGGCCCATCTGGCACCAACAACCATGCCACGCTCAAAATTGCTTAAATCACCTTTCTTTCCCATTCTGACATTCAGTTTGGAGTTCAGGAGATTGTCTTGACCAGGACCACACCCCTAAATGCATTGAAGCAACTGCCATGTGATTGGTTGATTAGATAATTGCATTAATGAGAAATTGAACAGGTGTTCCTAATAATCCTTTAGGTGAGTGTATATACACACATATACATATATATATATATATATATATATATATATATATATATATATATATTTTATAGTCAAAACAAGTGAAAAAAAAATGTACCAGTGCTGAAGAAGTAATCCAAAGTATTTTGAATACGTTACTGAGTAATCTAACAGAATGTGTTACAAATTACATTTTACGGCATGTATTCTGTAATTAAATACATTTCAAAAGTAACCCTCCCAACCCTGTATGTATATATATATATATAATGTGATTCTATGAAGTTGTACACAAATTGTAGTTTTCCTTGAGCTGCTGCATTTGTTAAACATTTAGGTGAATAAGATCTTTAGGTTTATAAAAAGCATCCCTCAGGAACTGTATGTGTACAATTAGTCATACAGATGATAGACTACTGTAAAATCATTATGACATGCCAGTGAATTGAAAGTACTGCTGGCCACCATCATACACACACTTTACTATCACACAAACATGTCACCAGCAGTATATTTTTACTCTTGCCTGCATGATTTATTCTTTGATCTCATGATGAAATGATCAATGCAAACTTTATTTAGCCCACTAGGTGCTAATTCTGAATCCAATGAACTGACAGGCCGTGTTCCAAAACCTGCAGTAGTAAGACTGCATTTGAAGATAAGAGCACATAAGAACAATCCGGATGTGAAGGCTGATCCAAAAGGAAGGGAACATGATTTTCTGCTACCTTTTAAGAAACACTCTTTTGGATGAATTCTAAGGCAGCATGGCAATTCTAGGACTGAGACAAGCACAGTGAATCCATCAAATATGGTGGACGAAGCAAGAGAAATGTTGAAAAAATAAAAAAACAGGGAGGGTTGAGTGTTTGATATCATTATAAAGACTAAACACTTTTCAGAATTTTGAATTATATAGATTATATGGAATTCTGAAACTCTCAGCCGAAGAGTTAAAATTGTCCCTTTTTTCTTGTTTTTCTTTATATACATGATATACCTCAGGATGTAAATATGCTGGCTCAGAAAAACTGATTTTGTTTTGTTCCCAGCCATGTCACCTGTAACTGAGTAAAATTTTGCGTTGACAGGACAAAGCGATCAAAAGTTATAGCATTACAAGAATAATTTATCCTAGTGTCCAAAAATGTTACTGTAAAAATGTTTGGACATAACATTTATATAGTGTTTTTCTGACACTACACTCAAAGCGCTTTATATTGTGGACTCTTCTCAACCACCACCACCAACAACACCACCAAAAAAAGCACAAATAGTCTCTCCTAACAAATAAAACAATCATTATACATAAGAATAAACTACACATGCAAACTTAACAATGACTATAGGTTTGCATAGCATGCTGACATGATTTTAGTAATGAGATTTCACAGAATGAGTTTCATTCTGTGCCATTTGTCATTGAGTCTGTGCCATGTACATATGTATTTACAACGATTGATCACATGACTCTGCTCAAACATGGCGGACTAATGCTGCGTGCCATTCAAGTCGGATGTGGACCATAAATGCATTCCATTCCCAGATTTTGGGAAAATGACGTTTAAGGAAACAAAACTGCAATTCTCCAGTTAGCTTAGCAGGGGTTCGACTGTTACCAGAGATGTCTCTTAGCAACCCAACTGATAAACAATGCTACAGCGCTAGCATTTGTGCAGGCATTTGTTGAACAAGTTTTAATATTATGTAAAGTAGAAACTTGAACTCATTTATCATTGTTAGTTAATAAAAGTGAATGTTTATCACTTACTTTGTATATCTCCCAGGGTGCTGACATATTTGTGTGACGTCAAGCACCTGCCTCTCGGCGAAATCGGAGTTGAACATTTCCGCACAAGCTTCTAAGTTGGAATTCTGACTTCAAGTGGCTTTCCATTGCACTTTTCCTAGTAGGACGTTGGAAAATTTGACTTTCCGAGTTGACTGGAATGCAGCATATAACCACTGGTTGGAGCAATCTGAACCCAATTCGATTGGTTTAGCATTCCATGACGCTACAGCATTTGATCCAGGAAAGGTAATGTGTTTTTAGCCACATAGGAATATGCTGCGTGTACTGTGCACATTGTGCTTTGTGTGGGCTTTCTAATGATCTATACTGGGCCGTAACCACAAAATACATTGAGGGGGACTTGTGCTTTATATTCCAACTTTCTGGGGCCATACAACAGCTATGTGTTGTACTGACTACTTTTATGGTATATTAATTATGATTTATTTATTTTTCTTTGGACCTTGACAGCAGTGGTCATTATGAACTGTTTTTGTATGGAAAGAGCAGTGTTTTGGTTCTCGAGGAAACGATCGTGTTAAGATTTTATTGGGGAAGAAAACACAATGAGGGACATCTTGATGACAGTAAATAATGTTGTGTATTTTCTTTTTGCTAACCAGCTGATACAGTCATGCCATTTTAGAGATACATCAATGTTAAAAAGAATTTCAAATTATATTCAGCTTTTCTTTGATACAGCAAAAAAAAAAAAAGATAAAATGACTAAAATAGGCAAATTGCTAGCAATGTAGACACAGTGGTAGTCTTGTACTGTGTGAACTTCTGTGTGCAAAAATATTATCTTTTAAAATAAAAAATTATAACACTGGGACTTTTCGCACTTATCGCATTTAAAGCCTTTATTCAGAAAACGATTGCATTCCGGGCCTTTATAATTTTAAAAGACTAAAGAGGACCATTATATTTGTGACCTCAACACCCGTGACCCCCCATCACCAAAAAGGTTTGGTCCCCCTCATTTTTCAAGACATGTTATGGCCTTGGATCTATGCATCATAAAATATAATCGGCTCCTCTAAGTTGAAGTTATAAGCGAAAAAGCGGCATTGAGCAACAGCTGTTCACTATTACTCGCTATATTTTTGCTTTCCATCGACATTTGACACATGCCTATTTGATGAGTATGATGTTTTTACCGATTACACCCAAAAGGGTGAACTATCCCTTTAAAGCTGATTATTTTTAGTAATGTTAGAATATTAACATTAACAATAACTATAGATGATAAAGCTAAAGTGTCCACTTTAACTGTATTCAACCTATTTGCATGACACGCAGAGTTGCTGCCTATGTACAGTCACTTAAGAGGTTCCATTTCAGTCAGGATGCTGTCTTAGATGGCAGCTGCCTTTGTAGGCAGAAAACGGCAAGGCATCTCACTAGGTTTTGGAATAAAGAGTGAATAAAATTTGTCAAATAGTTATGTATCTTAAATTAAGTTTTGTACACATTTTCTTGCGCTGTTGTGTTCAAGCCTAATCATGTTTGAGAACAATGCAAAGTCAATGCTGAATCAGAATATATTCTTATTACCAGGGTTGGGAGGGTTACTTTTGAAATGTATTCCACTACAGATTACAGAGTACATGCTGTAAAATGTAATTTGTAACGTATTTTGTTAGTTTACTGAAGTATTATTAAATACTCTGGATTACTTCTTCAGCACTGGTTGATTTTTTCACTTGTTTTGACTATAAAAACTCTGTCAGTACAGTAAGACAAAATACACATGTTAAAAATACATTCTCTGAAAAACCCAAATATCTTATACAGTGTTGTTTCTAAAACAAGATCAATCTAATCGATATTGTTTTAAGGATTTTCAGATATTTTTACAGGAAAGCAATACAAAAATTATTATCAAGAATATGATTTTTACTAGAAAATAGAGAGTGAATTTTCTTGATAATAAAATATGATCGTGTCTGGTAACGTGTGCATGTAAAATGGCTAGAAATAGCATTTTAGCTTAGCGTAAAGCTGACAAGGTTTATTTCTATTTCTTGTGCTCCAAACTTTCTTCAATCTTACTTCTCTGTCTGCTCGTATGAATGTAACACATCATAAGAAAGTGTTTCACACTGTTCAAATGCACTTTGGATCGCATCATTTATATGTATAAATGTTTTCCATCTGAAAGAACTAAATATTAAATGAAACAAATGACAATAAAATGCAAAGTAATCTCTTCAGTAATCAAAATACTTTTTGAATGTAACTGTATTCAGATTACCAATTATTTAAATTGTAACTGGAATACAGTTACTTATATTTTGTATTTTAAATATGTAATCCCATTACATATATTTAGCTACTCTCCAACCCTGCTTATAACAGTGTTTTGGAGAGCAGTAGAGCTAAACCTGTTTAAAAGTTAAATCTGAAGTCTGGTCAGTACAGAATGTTAAAACCTCAAAAATCATAAGAATTCAGCCTTGATCTGTGTCTCTTTCATAGCCTTTGGACTCAGACAAGAAGGTCATGGTCAAGAACATGGCAGGATTACTGGTATTATTAGTACCTACAGTATCAGAGCTATTTACAATACCGCTTCAGTCACAAATATCAGTCCAGTTAGATAACAAAAGCGATCCAGGTCCATACCCTGACAAATGATCAGTGTTTTTTTGTCTTGCTTACAAGAGAAAAATATACTTCTGACAATATATGAGAAGCACAATTACATAATTTATTTATTATTAATATTTTATATATATATATATATATATATATATATTAGGGGTTCACATGATGAGCGTGAAGCGATTGTCTGTGTTCTGCAAGTGCTTTCGGGTCCTTGAATAACAGCCGGCTGACTTTCTAGTGCCCTCCTAGGGTAAGATGGTGCCCCCCTAGGGAGTTGTTGACCTATGTAGACTGCGTAGTATTCGTGTAGGAAGCGGCAGTACTGTCGAAATCAAACAAATTAGAGTTTGGGTGAGGAGTTAGACTTTATGTTTAGGTTATGGGTTTAACCAAGGAAAAATATAACACTGTCCATTGCTTTGATTTTATTCTCCATGGATTTAAAAGAGGTATGTTTTTGTACGAGCAAACTCAGTTGCAATGGTGTTTGAGTTGGAAAGTTACATTTTTATTTCTGTGGATCTGTCCAGTTATAAACCAGTAGACATTTTGGTTGAACCTTTCCTGGAATGTCTATTATGCACACAAAATCGAGCCCATTTACCGACAACAAG
Source organism: Moxostoma hubbsi (assembly GCA_032164185.1). Lineage (NCBI taxonomy): Eukaryota > Metazoa > Chordata > Actinopteri > Cypriniformes > Catostomidae > Moxostoma > Moxostoma hubbsi. Next base: position 2,103,305 of record JAVLUX010000083.1, on the reverse strand, counting down.
TCCCACTGCACCATGTCATTTACTAAATGATATACAGTAACTTCCATACCCAAGTTGACAATGTATGAAACTGAATAAGATAAAGCTCATAAAATTCTTTGTTCCTGTACTTGAATTGCTTTAGATCAAGTATTTAGTGCTGCCTTTCATATTTGCTATATTAATCTCTGGCCCAAAGTTATGCTACTGCTGCAGTTCACTTTCCACCAGAACTGATGAAGTTTTCATGAAGAAAGTCCATCAGACTCATTGTGACATCATTCAAATAGTGCTACCTGCATTATAATGATTATAAGAAACTTCATTTATTTATTACTGGCTAATGTCCACAGTGGTACTAAAAAAATGAAGACACTTAAGTTGAATTTAAAATGTATGAATTTCACGTTTGTATTAGAGAGAATCGAGAATCAAAAGAGAGAATCAAAAAAAGTTTTGCTTTTGAAACTGATTCAGATGGCGGTGTGTGAGCGTTGTCGTGCAATGTGAAGAGATACGGCAGTTTGTCCGTATCTTTCCCACACCTGGCTCACCACTTGCGGGTAAAGTCTCCATTCTCTGTACAGTGAAACCGCTCTCGTGTTTATTATGTCTGGGACATGCATTGCGTCTAATGAATAAGCTTGCACTGCTCCACACAATCAGTTTCTGTGCTTGAACGTACAGTCGAGCGTGTACCTCCAGAAAATGTATATATCCCAATTGTAGCCATAGGAAGTGGGGAAAAACATTAGTGGAGTTTTATAAAGTTGGGGGAAAAATAAGGATACTCCATTAATTGCGTTATCTTTGCGTTATCTTAAACAGTCAACTATTAATCGCAAACATTATATATATATATATATATATATATATATATATATATATATATATATATATACACACTACCGTTCAAAAGTTTGGGGTCACTTACTCATTCTTTATTTATTTATTTATTTCACATTTTAGAATAATAGTAGTCAGCAAAACTATGGAATAATAGAAATGGAAATATGGGAATTATTTTGTGACCAAAAAATCCAAAATAAATCCAAAACTATGTAATATTTTAGCATCTTCAAAGTAGTCACCCTTTGCCTAGATTTTGCAGACATGTACTCGTGACATTTTCTCAACCAACTTCTTGAGGAATCACCCCGGGATGCTTTTTAAACAGTATTGAAGGAGTTCCCATCTATGTTGGGCACTTATTGGCTTCTTTTCTTCATATTTTGATCCAAGTCATCCATTTCAAAAACTTTTTTTTTTTTTAGGAAATTTTAGATTTGTAATTAAATAAATGTATATGTTTTGGCAGAATAATATTTTGTCTACAAAGTTAATTTCAAACTTTTAAGCATACACCTTCAGATCAAAAGATTTTTAAGATCATGAGAAACATTTCAGACAAGTGACCCCAAACTTTTGAACGGTAGTGTATATATATATATATATATGAATCAAATCCCCATACTTTTCTAGGATGTGACCTTGTGCAGGAGAAATATCCGATGTGTGTGGCCATGCATGAGTGCAGTTTAGAGGGATCATTGTTTATAACTAACATTGAATGGGATTTGTAAACACACTCTAAGAATGCACTCCACATTTTTCTTTTCTTTGCGTGAAAACAAATGTGGAATAAAACGACGCCATTTAGGCATTTCTGAAAAGCATCGGAAAACGTCTGTGCCGTTGAGACAACTCTCAGACTTTTTCAGTTTTGAATAAAATAAAGAAATCAATAGTTCTTTCAAGCCGGTTCAGAGAACAATTGCTAAGATGTCCTGTCACTCTGTGATTGTGTTTATGTAGACCATGATTGGTGTTTTTTTTTCCCTCTTGCTAAGTCTTCTGTAAAAGAAGACTTTTACTTCTGACAGGATAATTTAAAAGCCGGCATTTTAGGCGTCTCGTTTAAGGTCTCGGCAAACGACTGTATCAGCAGTGACATTTTATACAGATTGCTTGTCAAGAACTTGTGAGTCGTGCTGGATTATGCCGTTCTTTTTAAACTGATTCAGCCTCATGCCAACCTGCACTCTTTTTTATCATTAACATACAAAATGGATCTTTTTCCACAGACTTCAATGACACATTTCCTCCCTAGTTAAGCAGGATATTTTTTTTGTATTTTATTTTATTTTTATTTTAAATATTTTAATAAAGTAATATATGTATATCACTATACTTTGTGTTATATGACCCATGCATTAAAACAAAAAAAAGTAAAGAAAAAGGAAACTAGTCAGCACTGCTGCGATGGTGTTTCAAATACAGCTGCTGAGCTGTACATTTACATTTTCCTTTTTTATTTTCTTTATTTTTTGGAAAGTAATAATGGATTGTTTTTTCTTGTGCTGTTGAAGCAAATGGGAACTCACACACAAAGAAAAGAAAAAAGAACATCTATTCACCTGGTCTCCCATGTACTGTACCTCCAAGCCCGAAAATGTGAAAAGGGTCCATAGTGACAGTTTTGGACATGTTGGTTATTATAAAACATAAATAGGAGATATAATATGCAAGCATTTCTTTGAAAATCACTCTGAAATACTAACACCTTGTTAAATTGTTAAATCATGTTAAATATATTAATTTAAATGCAAATCACAGACTGTAGTATAGCAGTAAAGAGGCTATTGAGAATTCTGAATACAATTACAGTTAAAAGACATTGCTTGGCATGATACACAGCCAAGTTATACTCAATATATAGCCTTAAGTGCATTATTGCTTTAATTTAACAGTTACTGTATTATATGAATACAGTGAAAATGTTTATATGGAGATATTTATTTAATAAACAAATATAGAACATTATTCTACTAAGAAAGTTAATTAAGTGTCATCGCTCCACTAGATTAGAAGATCTAGTAAGAGTATGTGCTGTCTTATTAATACTGTGGATTTGGACATACTACTCAATTGGCATACTGCTTTGGCATATATAGTAGTGAAGTATGTATATTAGCACTGTTAAATATTTAGTTCGGGTGCTGCATGGTGATGTGGTGAACATATATATATTTTGATGCAATCCTAAACCTGCCAATAAAGTCTTACCCAGAACCTAAACATAACCATGTCAGTACTCTTAAAACCCCTGTTGTGTACCACAGAAAAAAAAAGAAAACATTTGGGTTATGAATGCGCATGAGTTGTTTCCTAATTTTAAACCCAAACCTAAAATCTAAACCTAAACCTAACCATCAAGTACCACGGAAAAAATGAATTAACAGTGTTTAAGGGGTGGTCAGACTAAACTTAATTCATTTAATCATATTTAAATGCATCCGAACGCACAAGACAGGAAACGCAAGCTCATGCAAAGAAATTTTGTATTCGACTGCGGACGAGAATTCCAGATTGTCAGCTCTGACATGCAAATCTGTATGATGATAGGACACGACCATTAGAAGATCGAAACTTCACACACTGACCTCTTGGCTCAATAGAAATAATACATATTTCATAGCTGTGTGCTTTATTGTTGCAGGAATGTGAGTACACAATATACCACATTTTAACATTTGGAATATAATATTATTTGTGATTTAGTATTTACTTACACCAGAAGCACTTAAAGCCTAGAATGACTGCCCATTTAGAAGGAGATGAGAGAAGCAAACTGTATATGATTGGCTGGTCTAAAAGTCAGACGTGTCCATACAATTTCACCATGTTGTCACTGCAAGTTGTAAAATCGTATGTAACTTTAGACAAAAATATCATGTCAAATTTATCACACTAAAATCATGTTAACATGCATACTGATTATGTCTTGTGGATATATTTTTGATACAGTGACTATTCTAATGTTTACTTGTAAACATTAAAGGTGCACTCAGTAATTTTTGGGTTTGTGTCACCTTGGACTTACAGTGAAACCTAGTGTCAATAGTTTCAGTGTCAGACGTCATTGTAGAAATGTAATATTCACAGTCAGTCATGATTACTTGAATCAATGAGTGAAAGTGTCAAATAACAGGACGGTTACTGAGATTAAGCGAGTAGTATTCAGCTGGTCGTGTGATTCTAACATGGCCGCCCCCATGTGCGGACCCTCTCCATGTAGAATAAAACAGCTTTTATAAGGTTACTGATATGACTGGAGTCTTCATTTTAATGTGAGTCTTCATGATTTCCCACATATATTGCAAACTTACAATTCATGTCTTTAAGAGTTACACTTTTATAATGGGGAAAAAAATACTTACAATAAAGTATTGCAATGTAATGGCCGCATTCACTTTCAGAGTATGTGCCTCACTGTAACCCAGATTTTATTAAAACATTTTAAGAAAAGTAGGGACAATCAACATTATGCAGCAACTGCTGTTGATGAAGCTTAACTTGTATTGATCACGGAATATTTTTTAATGTGTAGACAACATTCACTGTTTGTACTGACACTAAATTGCTCTAATTCTGTCATTTAGTCATTTTTAATTGTTCACTCATGACAACTCTTGGAATAAATTATAAGAAGGCACAGTATAAACAAATTATTTTTATAATCAAAGTGGCTGGTCTGTTTCGCCATCCGACCAGGGTCCAATCTGATACCCACTAAATGGTTCGCCATTAAAGATGCATAGTGGTCCACTTTAAGCATTGATTATAATCAATATGACAAGTTTCTAGGTTTGGTCTTGTCAATACTTTTACGCAATTATGATACTAATTATGATACTTGCTATTGCTAAGACCATACGCAGGCATGCAGTGTTGAGCTTGTTAGGCATGCTTTTAGAAACACATAAATTCCCATTGAAGCAGATCTAGACATTACCTGCAAACAGCTGAACAATGTAAATGCTAGACGAACAGGAAGTTCGCAAGTTGATTGGCTAACTGATTCAAATTTGCTCACCCACACATCACCTTTAAAGACACGATAGAATATAGATGAGACAAGTGGCTCTTTACCAGCACGTTTGAAAAAAAATGTATGTGTGTAAATGTGTGGTTGATAACAGGACTGTCCTAATTAAGCTTTATTTATTTTTTCCTCTCCTTTAAGCAATCTCTCGTCGAGTCCAATTTTCCTTTCTGGGCTCACATATAATGAACATGTGCCCTTTTTCCCCTAGCTTTGCATCATATATGATTGAACACTTTCAAATCTCACGTTTCTTGAATTTCACAAATATATTTAATTGCACCTGCATCACCGCTCTTGCAATTAGCCTTATGTGCGGCCATGAAAGAGAATTCAAAGCGACGGCTGTCCTGCCTCGTCGTCTAACTTGCTCTCTTCCTTTCTTTTTATAAGATCACTCTCTGAGTCAGTCGTATGCCAAAGGGGCTATTTTCCTGCAGGCTTGTTTGTCTGTGGTGTTTTGTCATGACCTCTCCTTTTTCCGTGTAGGTCATCAAGCTTGCTTTTGAAGAGTTTGATCTGGAACGAGCGTACGACACATTAACTGTGGGGGATGGAGGAAAGATAGGCGATGCCCGACGAGTGCTTTATGTGTGAGTAAACTTTGAACACACATTTCCTTGCATTCACAAACACCTCTATGCCTTGCCACTTTATCGTCCATGGAAAAACTATTTATTATTTTCTTTCAAAAGCAACAGCCACATGAAATAGGTGCTGGAGTTATGTCTAAGCTTTCGTGGGTCTATATGCATACGCAAATGAAAGAAGGAATTTGATTTTGTGTCTCTGTTGCAGTCTCACAGGCTCCAGCGTGCCTGATTTGATTGTGAGCATGAGCAACCAGATGTGGCTTCATCTGCAGTCCGATGACACGATCGGATCGCAGGGTTTCAAGGCTGTATATGAAGGTGTGTAAGAGCAATGTTTGGAAACTAGCCATGAACACCAATTGGTTTCCTTTTATGTAGGGGGATTTTCACACACTAAAAAGTCATATAAAACAGGACTTTTCTAAGCATATTCCACAAATACAGTACACTTTGTTGTCTTATGACTTTTTGATTTTTTAAGCATTAGAGGCATAAATTCCTTGTTGTTTGTTGTTGGATCTAATTCATAGATAAACTATTTTCAAATGTAAAATAAACAAGAAGTAACTTACTTGGATCCTTTCCACACCATGCTGGGAAGACAAGTAAATAATTAAATGTAATGTTTTACTAATGTGTAGAACCACTGCTGTGTAAAATAGCCAGTATATTTCTATTTATAACTATAAACTAACACTGGGTCCAGAATTAGCTAGCACGTATTGAGTGATAGCTTGATTTAGGATAATATTTGCATTCCTGTTACTTGCAACCCTTTTACCCATTATGGTGTTTGCAAATTAAATTATATCTCATACTTTATATATTTATATATTTATGTTTTCCCCTATTTTTAATAAAATAAAATGTAAATAAATAAATAAAATTAGTTGTTTTATTTTATTTGTATTTTTTATTTAATGTTTACTTTATTAATTTATAAAAATCTGACAAATGGTTGTAACAGGGTTGCAAAAATTACATACCTCATTGAAAATAAATGTATATTTATTTGGTTTTACATCCTGAGCTTGAAGATTAACATTTGCTGATGGAAATGTTTCCTTTCACTGACCATTTGTTGAAAAAGAAGAAGGAATAAAAATCATATTTTTTTGAACCATGTTTCAGGCACTATGCTGCCCTCAGTTCATGGAAAGTGCCTCAAACACATTTCTTGAACACACTCCCTGTCTTCCATTGGAAGATAAAACAGAAAACAGTCCCTTCCCTATCATAGTATGACACAGGACATTTGATGTCATATCAGATTGAGTGCATAACATATGACTAAAAATAAATCTGACCATTATCTGACCATGGTCAATGTCACACATTTGCTCTCATTTACAAATAGACCCACAAATAGAGCAGAACTTCAAATATATCTTCTTTGCTTTACATAATAACTGTCCTTTGCTTTATTTTGATAAAATTCTTTAAAATAATATGTTTACCTCCAGGTTTAAATGAACACATCCCTGATATTCATAGTGCTCAATGTGGCAAACTATGACATAGAATGACCTTTGTGAAAAATCGAATGAAATTAACATGTTTGAATAGGCTTAAATTATTATTATTTTTTTTTTACTGTATTTTGTTCATTTATTTCCTCTCATTGCTTCCCATTTTACCCCATAACATTTTTTTTTCCCAAATTGTGCTGTTTAATACCCTGAAATGTAGTTTTCCCCCAGCTGCTGTTCACTCTGGACTGTAACCTCACAATTGAGCAATTCTCACCGTCTGGATAGCCCTGCACAATGACACAAACCCAATTAACTTTGTGTAAACCAAATTTCACACTTGTGCTTCTAGTCATGTTGTTATGTTTGACAACATTTCCACCAGGACCCACTGGTGGGAAATGTAGTTTGAGTCCATGTAGATGTCAAACTCAAACATATAATTTCATACTTTAATTTAAAAGTTATTACAGTAAATCAGCAAAGGATAGTTTTCCTCTCCAGCAGTTATCAACTGTACAAAAACAATATGTAGTGACCAAAGTGAGCTGGGGTCGATTATTTAATCCAAACATTTATATGTCGAGTTGAATAATAAATTCATCCAAAAATGTCATTTCTATCATTATTTAATCACCTTCATGTGTTTCAAAACAATATGCTGTAATTTGTCATGGAACACAAAAGGAGAAACTTTGAATGAACAGCTCTTGTGGCCACATCTGTCAATCTCCAAAAAGGAGTAACAAAACACCATAATGGTATTTCATACAATTTGTCCACTATAAGGACTGCACAGTTAGGGAAAAAAAACAAAAAACAATTAATGATTTTTTTCAGTTAAAATAATTTACATTAAATTACTCATTTGGGGTGGATCAACTGCATGTCTTATTTTTTTTTATGTCAGCTACACATCAAAAACAAGCTGAGAAATGTGTTCCTGAATTATGTTGTTGCTGTTTTACATAAATCAAGACTAGTTGCTTCACTAGTTGAATTTCACATTGGCCTTCTTAGAAGCTTAAAAAATAAATTATACACAGAAGAACGCAACGGACATTCATATGATTGTTTACAATGCTGAACCATGGCAAAAACAAGCATTAAATAGAACATTTTATATAAAGTTTGACGCAACATTAGACCCAGGACACTTTCTTGTTGCTTGGTCCCATTATATGGAAATTCTATAATTCTGTAACATGGAAAAAATAAGTATACAAATTTGGCACTTACTGATTTAGAATTTTCACTTTGAGTGAAACTTGCTAGCCAACTACACGAGCCAAATTAGCATGATCTGTGTGGGACACTGTTGCAGACACTATTTATAGGTGATGAATGCTCTTAAGTTAGCTAGAGCTAAATGCTGTAAAATAAAATAAATGAATTAAAATTGCACAACGTTGAACAGATTCTAAGTAGGAAACTGCTTGAGTAATTTCCAAAGAACCAAAACAAAAGTGAACTTTGCAAAATAATTTTTTTGCACGTAATTACGCGGAAAATGTCAGGTTCAGAAAATTGCTCTCCTGTTTATGGCTGTTATTTTTAATTTATTAACAGTTTTGGCTTATGTCTGAGAAACACAATGGTTTGTCCTGGCAAATTTTTCATCTTTGTCAATAAAGATTTGTTTAGTCTAGAGCTTACAGCAGGTCAACACATTAGCTTAATGTTGAATTAACTGCATCAAAAACCCCTTTGCAAAAGTATATGTGCATGTTTGACTGAGAATTTCTATAGCTGTTAATTTTCCCTGCAGCCTTTGTGCTTTGCTTAACACCTTTGTGCTTAAGAGCTATTAGCTTTTTAGTCATGAGTTGGCAGTCTTAACACAATAGCCCACTATCATTTTAGGTTCTTTAACTAATCGCCTGTGGCAGGTCCAAAGGTATTTAATATGCTCTTAACACCTTGTAGAGCTTGAGGGATCTGCCGCTGGTGGGAAACTCATCCCCTGTAGATTATCAGCTTGCTGGGTCAATGGAGCGCTTGCTGCTGAGCCAACACCATAGTTGTTAACATGACAACAAATTCATCTAGACCATCATTAATTTGTCACTGTCATGTTATACTGCCTTGCAAACAGTTGACAGCAGACAGTAAAAAGTTGCTTTTTCACCATCGGGCCGAACGGTTCTGAGCACGGTTAGTAACGGTTCCAGTAGCATTTCCCTCGAGCACAGTAGGCTACAATTACAAAGTGTTCCTGGCCCAGATTTCTCAGGATGGTTACCTAACCTTACTCAAGGTAAAGATTCATTTTGGTGGAACGACTGTAGTGACATGGCAACTCACAATTTTTCACTTGCCCAGTCAGTCCATTCTAATCCTGAGCTCACAGCACCCAAATTGCAGGGCTGGTAATAGGATGCAATCTTTGGTAGAGCACTTGAATGTTTAGGGGCAACAATAATCATCAGTCTTGGGGGTGGAGTTACCCTTGATCGTTTTGCAGGGTGGGGGCATCAGCTGTTTCGGGGGGGGGGGGGCGGGGGGGCCTTGGGGTAAATCTGGGGGGAGGGGCATTGCTCCTCTAGCCCATTGTAGTTGTAACAATTTTAATGTTATTTACGTAAAAAAATAAAACTATTTAATGCTGTGTTAGATCACTAGTGACATGACGTTGCAAAACACTGTCTCTATAATATTCAGCAGGCTGTAAACAACCTGTCCAAATGAAATAAACCATTTACTCTTGTTTTCCTTCCTTCACAGAGATTGACAAAGGTGGATGTGGAGACCCAGGCGTGCCTTCATATGGAAAGCGTACTGGAGATCGTTTTTTACATGGTGACGTGCTGACCTTTGAGTGTCAGGCTGCTTTTGAATTGGTTGGGGAGAGGACAATATCTTGCCAGCAGAATAACCAGTGGTCTGGAAACAAACCCAGCTGTGTCTGTAAGAGTCCCTTTCAGAAATGGATGCTTATAATTAACACATTGCCATTTAGAATGATTAATGTATCGCCTCGTCTAGATTAGGGGCAGATATGAAGCCGAATGGCATTAGTCAACATTGGTAATTTCCATTTGGCCATATGAGAGGTCAATTTTTAGATTCTTGTTTTTTAAATAGAACATATTACAGTTTCTTCCCCTCTCATGAAGGAGTTCACCAAGAAATAATTGCCCAGTGCCAGGTTAAACTGAACTGCTAATGTGAATAAGTAGGTTTTTGCGTTGAAATACAGTGTGCAAATGTGGCACAACTGGTTATTAAATTTCCTCTTTAATCTGTTACAGATAAATCTGTCATACACTGGTGCATGTTAAGGTATTTTTATGTTCTTAAGTACTGCAGTGAGAGGAAGCAGTATCTCATTAAAGTGTTGTTTTGTTGTTGGATTGAAAACCTCTTGAACAAATGACTTTGTTTTGTTGTTGTTTTGTTTTTCCTGACAAATCACAGAGTATGAATGCATTGCTTGACAGATCATAATTTCAGCACTGTGCAAAAGATTAATTATCATGATCTACGTGAACTTTCCCCCCTCTCGTCCTTTTGCAGAGTTTTTAAGAGGAGAATAGCTAAAATACGGACATGAAGCCCTTGGGTACCTGATTAACGAAGCTGAAATGAATAAAAACAAATATCATAACCTTTGTAATGGAATTATATACATTTGTCTTCATCTCTGCAGTTTCCTGCTTCTTCAATTTCACCACTCCGTCAGGCACCATCCTCTCACCAAACTACCCAGAGGAGTATGGGAACAACATGAACTGTGTGTGGCTCATTATAGCCGAGCCGGGAAATCGGATCCATCTAATTTTCAGCGACTTTGAGTTGGAGCCTCAGTTCGACTATCTCATTGTGAAAGACGATGGGTTATCGGAGCCCATGACATTTGGGACATTTTCTGGAAAGGATGTGCCCTCACAGATCGCTAGCAATGGCCATATAATGCGCTTGGAGTTCCAGTCGGACCATTCCAACACTGGGAAAGGGTTTAATATCACCTACACAAGTAAATACAGTTTTTTTAAATACTTTTTTTTTTAAAAGCTGGTTTGCAGGTCTTAGTTGGTCTCTAAAGCTGGTCTTGTTTGCTGATTTAAAGGGGTTTTGGGCACTTGTCAACTGGTCAGACTGGGAGACCAGCTAGGCCATCTTAAACTGCCTTTTACCTTTAAAGACGTTAACCCTTTTAAAAAAAATCTTGAATTTGGACAAACTTGCCATAAACTTACCACAAATTTCCCAGTCTTTATTTTCACATGCAAATGAGCTTGTAGTTTGCTGCAAATGTTTGCAGCTCTTCACTGGTAGTTGTGAACCTGCAGCAAACCTTTGGCGACAATGAAGAGTTTAGCACAAAACTCATGTGCGTGTGAAAATAATGAGTGGCAAATTTACGGCAAGTTTGCAACAAATTTACTCTCGAGAACTCTCAATGGTAATTATTGTTTTCAAACAGGTTTCCTGAACTTTCCTCCTTTTTGCTATTTGTCAAACAAACAGACAGTCTCGCCCCCAAACATACGCCATTAGTTGAACCAATGTTGTTGCTGGATGGCTGATTCATGAGCAATGGATGCTAAATGCTAAAAAACAGAGCTGTTTATACTTTTTGGAGTAATAACCTTTGAATGGCTTATAGTTGTATCTGAAGCTAATACACACTTCAACTTTAATTTGCTGCTATCCTAGTGATACATTGCATAGGATATATGGTGATTGTCTTGAATTTTTGTATAAATTTTCTCATTCAATCTTAGAGACATGCAGTAATTTAATCAGACTGTTTTCTCTCAGATGTTGTCAATTTATTATATTTTTCGCTGCAACTATATGAAGGAGGGGGTTAATCAACTTTTAGGTTCCTCCAGGATTTGGCCTTTTATATGATTTAATATAATTTTTTTCATATTTTCTGCAATTAAAGGGCATATTGACCTTCACTACAAGTATCATGGGATTTCGAATTATACAGCAACAGACTTTGAATTTCTTCTTCACACAATTTAAAGTTATACACTGTCATGTTAGCAAGATTTCAGCTTTTTTATTTTTTTAAATTACATTACATATACAGTATGATTGCCATTGACATGAGGTTTTTTCAGATTTAAAAAAAAAAAAAAAAATGATATGCAGGCATTAGTGCAATGCAATCTTTGATAGTCCCAGACCACAATGAAACCTACGGTGAGTCTCAATCAGCTCCCTTGCTACTTCTGTTGTGAATCAGTATACAAATTTGGGCACTGGCAAGGATGTTCATCAGCTGAACATCGGGACACTTATGACTCGATTACCTGTGACACTATAATGAGCATGCGCATTCAAATACAGCTGGTATTAATCAACAACATCACTGTATAAATGACACTGTCATGCATTTTTCTTGTAGATATTCAAAAGTACAGTGTTATTATGAAAGATTAATGACATAAATAAAGGCAAATTTAAAGGAATGTATTTTTAACATTCTTCTAACAACTCTAATATTTCAAAGATTGTTTCCTTTCCTGATCATTATAGATGAATGAAATTACAAACAACATCTCTTTTAAAGAGAAAATAAGTCTTTGACTTCATAGTTTTACATGTGTGCTTGTCTTCTAATGGCTTAAAAGACTTCAGAAGACATCACAACGATTCCGGTAAGGGAACATAGTTAGCAATAATGCACCCTGTTTTTTTACCGTGCATTCTGGGAATTTTTAGAGAGTGAACGTTTCAATGCACTGGAATGCTATTGTGATTGAGACAGCCCTAGAAATGGCCGACTCACTGACCATTGCCCTGACTACTGAACTAGAGAGCTGATTGAGATAGCACCCCTAGTAAACCGCCTACATATGCAGCATTTGAAGGCATCACAGGCATGCTCCCAATACAAAGGCAGTTCCAAAAGGAAGGCAGCACTTTTTTTCTACCTTCTAAAATAACTTTTGTTGTCTAGATTTTATAGCAGCACCACATGTATCCTTCATGTAAGGAAATCTCAGAATGTATTGTGACAATTGTTAGCAACATGCTAACAGGAAACCCTTTTGAAGTCAGTTGCTTGTTAAGCTTTCAGCGTGCTTAGCGTGACACACATACAAACCAGTTGCTGCCTGTATAGAGCATTCCAAATGAGTCAGTTATAAAGTTCTATTTCAGTTAGTATGCTGAAGGTGCTGCCTACAATATATATGCAGTAGGCAGCTTCCTGTTTTGGAAAAAAGACATGATGGTTTACAAATTTAAGAGAGGCAGTGCCACCCACATGGTCACATGATGGAAAGTACTGGGATTTTGTCTGTTTAAATTTCAGGGGTGTATGTGCATGGACATCTATGTGTTGGCATGTCTATGTGGGTTTATACAAAATAGTAGGGAGATGGTGCCGGCAGTTCCAGGCAATGTCAGTGAATTGTTTGGTTTGATTTCTCAATAGTGCTGTTTCAGTAATGGTATGTCACTGTCACAGAAAGAAATGGCATGTTTCCCAAAGTAGCACTGGAGCAACTGTCATACGCGGCTGTAAGAACAATGGGGCTGTCATTGGGGAATGGGCCCGAGCGGCATACATGCCCTAAGCCCTTGCCGTGAGGTCCCCGTGCATTAGCCATCAGAGTTCCACAGGGGCCTCGCCTCGCAGACGGATGAGTTCACCGAATGAAAACACTAAATTAGCTTTGGCAGGATTCTCAGCTTCAGCAAGTGCACACATTGAATAATTTAAGCTTTACATCTTTGATGCATGTGTGACATGTGAGTTGCCTACACTGAGCTGTGTTCAGGGAAAACTGAGATTTGACACAAAGTTTTACCCATCTTGAGTGCGTCTCAAACCACAGTATAGTGTAATAGAAAAACAACAACATTTATCTGTACACTGCCAAAACATTTGGTTTGGTAATATTTATAGTGCATATTAAACCTTGCATATCTCCAGATATTGATTGTCGATTCAGGTTTGTCACATTTGGTTGAATTTTTCGTGACAAATTGTGTGTCTTTACAGTAACTGAAATCAAAGTAGCAACACTACTTTTGGATAACAAGCTACTTTTTTTTTCCAAAAAGTGTAGCAATGACTAAATGCTACATTGTTATTCTTAATGTCTCATTGTTTTCCACACAGCTTTACAGGCAAGTGAACTTAAATGAATGCTGTCCCCTCACTCGTACTGTTGTATATATTTGTATGGATGGTTCATAATGTGAACCAAATAATTAAAAACAAACAAACACATAAATAAATAAAAGGGCAATTTATGTTTTTTTTTTTTTTGTAGCAAAATAGTAAGTTGCTCCTGGTCAACACTATGTTTTTGACTATGTTATAAATTTAATGTTTCTAGTTTTATTAGTTGTATTAGTGTAAATTTATCTGTTCAAGTTTAATGCTACTGCCCTATTTGAGTTCTATATTAAAGTACAGTAATGTAAAATGCCTACTAAAAGGCTCTTTTGTGTAGAATTACTTTCTTACAGCACCAGTTTAAGTGTCCTGTTTAACAGCTGTGCTTTCCATAGATATTAAAAGTGATCTCGTAAAGTGGGCATCAAAGTGATATGAAACTGTAATGTGGTCAGCAAACCTGGAACTACTTCATAGCTGTGCATTTATAGACCATTAATCATTTAACAGCTTGGAAATGGCTGTCAACCAATCATAATCAAGCATTCAACCATGCCATTCCCTAATGCAAATGCGTGTCTTCTTGCATCATGCAGTATCATAGCTTTCTGTTTGCACACATACATGTTGAGTCTGTATGCATATTATATTTGAGCTTGCGGTGTACTGAACAATCACACAAACATATGTATCTGTAATTGACACAGACTCCCTAATGAAAAAATATTTCACCATTATGCTTTTGTTTAATTAATGTCTAGTTACATTTTACAGTATATATACTTTGCGTTGCACTGTATCAGATTTGTTAGATTGTTACTGTGATCATGCATCTTTTAAACATGCGAAAGCATCCAAAGATAAATTTACTGAGTCCTTTGAAATGAGGTTAAAGCATTACCAGATTGATGTTTTGGTGGTGCACAGATAAATGTCACTACAGCAGCATTTGCCTTGTGAGACTGAGCTTGCAGAAAATGTGCAAATTAGTATGAGTTAGATCAGTTGAGTTAGCTGTTAATTAAATATAGTTAATTATAGTACTCCTAATTAAAGGTTAGGTGCAGTTGATTCAGGTTTAAGTGCTACTGTAGAATCTACTCAGGCAAGGACAGGCAGGACCTAGATTGTTTGGTATTATATGCTTGATTCAACACTGATTATACTTTCACTTTGCGTCTGTAGCATTTGGTCAGAATGAATGCCATGACCCTGGTATCCCCATCAACGGCCAGCGCTTTGGAGAGCACTTCTTATTGGGCAGCTCAGTGCTCTTCACATGCGACGAAGGTTTCATCAAAACCCATGGATCCGAATCCATCACCTGTGTCACCCTGGACGGAAACGTGGTGTGGAATGCGGCCGTCCCTAGGTGTGAAGGTGAGAGGGTTTAAGGGCACTTACACACTAGAGAAAGATCTGTCGTTTTACAGAGTAATACTACAAATGGTCCATATTTATATTCTTCTCATGCATTGTATACAGCCCATTTAAGTTGCATAACAGGGAATGGAATACACAGTATAATAGGATGCAGACAGTGCAATAACCGGAGAAGAACCTCTGAATTAAATTGCACTTTACTCAGCCCACGAGTGCCTAGACTTGCTGCATTCTTGCACAGAAATACCAAAACTTCATGGCCATGTCACTGACGTTGTGCATATGGCATATTGCATAGTTATGAGTTTAAGACATAGTGCTCTTAAAATATGGCAAAAGTTTAATCTTCTGTTGTATACAAAAGTTCCAATTTGGTCAACTAAGAATAACCACAACAAAAAGATGTTTGACCAATAGATTATCATAACATAACAGATTAACACAGATTGAAGCTCAATACAAAGAATGCAAATTTCAAAGCTGCATGGATTGCAGTTTAATGGGGAAGACAAGTAGACAATAGCCTATACTTTGACGTTTTGAATTTATTCTTATTTGTATAAACCCTAGAACATGACATCACATCATGTTGCCAATATTCTCAAAATGTGTCTACATTTTTTCTCAACTTTTGATAGTAGTGTAAAGGCTTCTCTTTCGTAAACCCTTGCATTTTTCCTCTACATTCTTGCACCACATCATCCCCATTAAAATCATTGTTTGCAGTGTTTCCTGACACAGAATTGTCTCTAGAGTGTAGGCGACCTTAGTCTTTACTCTTCAGAGTGAAGATCTCAAACATGAGATGAATCAGCAATCACCTCTACCTCTTCTGGTGGGATCTGTGAGGTGGCTGCTGCTGACAGTCTATTGCTTTGTGTGTTCCCTTTTCCAGCTCCATGTGGCGGACATCTAACAGCTCCGATGGGAGTGCTGCTGTCCCCTGGCTGGCCTGGATACTACAAAGACTCACTCAACTGTGAATGGGTGATTGAAGCCAGAAAGGATCATGCCATTAAGATCTCTTTTGACAGGTATTTATTTTTGGAAGGAATTCACTGCATGTTCAATGAGGAGTTCACCTAAAACTTAAAATTATGTTCTAATTTACCATCATGCCATTCCAACTCATGTGACTTTCTTCTGCGGAAGGCAAGATTTTCTGGTTTGTGTTTTCAATGAAATGGCAGTTGAGAGAGACTTACTTTAAAGCTTAAAAAGAATTCAAAAGTATTATAAAAGAAACTCATGTTGCCCATGCTTCATATTCCAAGTCTTCTTAAGACATATGATAGGTTGTTGTGAAGAAAAAAAAAAGACTGACATTTTTTTAAATCTTTCACTGTAAATCTTGAGGTCCCTTGCGCATTCATAAGTGCATGAACAAAGCTTGTTCACAGTTCTCGATTAAAAACACAACCCTTGTAAACAAGCTTCTATACTATTTATTAACGCACAACGGAGGTCAAGATTTTCTCTATTACTTAAACTCTTAAGACTTGCAGGTTGGCCCAGTGGCCAATAAGTGTAATGAGTTTACACTTAAAATGGAAGAGTCCTTGGATACATACAGTGGCAAGAAAAAGTATGTGAACCCTTTAGCTTCTGCATTAATTATTCATAAATTGTGGTCTGATCTTCACTTTAGTCATGACAACAGACAGACACAATCCGCTTAAAGTAATGGCAAACAAATAATGGTAACTTTTTATTTTACAGTGCCGTTGTTATAAATATTACATGTAATCACTATAGTAATAACAGTAAATTATGCATAATAGCAAGCAACTAACCCAAAACCATATCCTAATCCTAAACCTTTAGTAAGTATATGTTGTTAATTATTAGTACTCAGTACTTGCGTGTCAGGACACTGTAAAATAAATTGTAACCCATTTTGTTTGTTTGTTTTCATGTATTTATTGAACATGTTTAATTATTCACAGTCCATGCAGGAAAAGGTATGTGAATCTCTGGACTTCTGACTCTAAAAAAGATTATTGGATGCGGGTGTTCCAGTCAATGAGCTGAGATTGTAGGAGGTGCCATGCTGTATAAAAACAGTACAGTCTGGGTACTGACAGAGTCTGAACTTCTCATGAAGCCTGTGAATGCCCTGGCCAAAACACATTTCAGAGGACATTTGAAGAAGTATTGTAGAGATGCGTGAAGCTGGAAAAGGCTACAAATCATTTCTAAAAGACCTGGATGTTCACACTGTTGCTAGTTTGCCCAGGAATGAGTGTCCTGCACATGTCACCCCAAAATCACAACATGCAATGTCAAAGCAAGTAAAAATGAACCCAAAGTTAAGAAAAACCACTGAACAAATAATGGTGTTCATGCGAAGACACCACGGAGGAAACCATTGCTCTCCAAACAAAACATTTCTTCACATCTTATGTTTGCGAAAGACCTTGATGCTCTTCAAAACTTGTGGAATAATGTTATGTGGACAGATGGAACAAAATTGAACTTTTTGGCTGAAACACGCCAAAAAGTGTTTATATTTGGAGGAAAAAAAGCACTGCACACCAACACCAAAACCTCATCCAAACTGTGAAGCATGGTGGAGGAAGCATCATGGTTTGGGTCTGCTTTGCTTCATCAGGGTCTGGGCTGCTTGCAATCATTGAGGAAATGATGAATTCAAAGGTGTATCAAGAGATTTTACAGGAGAATGTCAGTATAGCATTCCATCAGTTGGGTGATTTAACAAGACAGTGACCCAAAACACACAAGCAAATGAAGAACTGAATAGTTAAAGTGTGAAATGTCTGTTTTGGAATGGCCAAGTCAGCGACAAGTCCATAGCTCAATTGAGATGTTGCGACATGATGTGAAGAGGGCTATTCATGCAATAAATCTAAAGATGTCAGAGGAAACGTGATGTCAAATCCCTCATCTGTGATATAGAAGGCTGATCAACAGCAACAAGAAACGTCTGGTGGAGGTTATTGCGCCTGAAGGAGGTTCTATCAGTTACTAAATACACATACTTTTTACAACATGGACTGTGAATAATTATACAACATCAATACAAACATGAAAACAACAATAATTTGTTTTTTATTACTTTAAGCAGATTGTGTTTGTCTATTATTAGGACTTAGTTGAAGATCAGACCACGTTTTATGAAAAAAATAATACAAAAATGCGGATAATCCCAAAGGGTTCACATACTTTTTTCTTGCATGTCTACATGTAATTAGTCATATGAAATTTTTACAGAACTCCATCACGTTTGTATTTATGTTAAATAAAATAAATCGATAATATCTGGAAACCTTTGCATCGCAAATGAGCGCCGGCCTTTGGAAATGTTTTAGAAATATAAAATATGAATATAAAAGTTCTTCAAATAGACTTATAATAGAAAAGTCATATATCAAATGAAAGCTCCCATTTTCAGGAATGCAGTTTATAATTATTACAGCTCTAATAATTATCAAAATAATCCATCCATCCATCCATCCATCTTCAACCGCTTATCCGAAGTCGGGTCGCGGGGGCAGCAGCTCCAGCAGGGGGCCCCAAACTTCCCTATCCCGAGCCACATTAACCAGCTCTGACTGGGGGACCCCGAGGCGTTCCCAGGCCAGTGTGGAGATGTAATCTCTCCACCTAGTCCTGGGTCTTCCCCGAGGCCTCCTCCCAGCTGGACGTGCCTGAAACACCCCCCTAGGGAGGCGCCCAGGTGGCATCCTTACCAGATGCCCAAACCACCTCAACTGACTCCTTTCCATGCGAAGGAGCAGCGGCTCTACTCCGAGCTCCTCGCGGATGACTGAGCTCCTCACCCTATCTCTAAGGGAGAAGCCCGCCACCCTTCTGAGGAAGCCCATTTCGGCCGCTTGTACTCGCGACCTAGTTCTTTCGGTCATGACCCAACCTTCATGACCATAGGTGAGGGTAGGAACAAAAATTGACCGGTAGATCGAGAGCTTTGCCTTCCGGCTCAGCTCTCTTTTCATGACAACGGTGCGATAGAGCGAATGCAATACCGCCCCCGCTGCCCCGATTCTCCGGCCAACCTCCCGCTCCATTGTCCCCTCACTCGTGAACAAGACCCCGAGGTACTTGAACTCCTTCACTTGGGGCAATACCTCCTTCCCCACCCGGAGTACGCACTCCATCGGTTTCCTGCTGAGAACCATGGCCTCAGATTTAGAGGTGCTAATCCTCATCCCAGCCGCTTCACACTCGACTGCCAAGCGGTCCAGTGAGAGCTGAAGGTCACGGACCGATGATGACATGAAGACCACATCATCTGCAAAAAGTAGAGATGAGATCCCCAGCTCACCGAACCGCATACCTTCCCCACCCCGACTACGTCTCGATATCCTGTCCATGAATACCACAAACAGGATTGGTGACAAAGCGCAGCCTTGGCGGAGACCAACCCCCACATAGAACGAGCTCGACTTCATGCCGAGGACCCGGACACAGCTCTCGCTTCGGACGTAAAGGGATTGGATCGCCCTAAGAAGGGACCCCCCCACCCCATACTCCCGAAGCACCTCCCACAGTCTCTCCCGGGGGACCCGGTCATACGCCTTCTCCAGATCCACAAAACACATGTAGACCGGATGGGCATACTCCCAGGCCCCCTCCAGAATCCTTGCGAGAGTAAAGATCTGGTCCGTCGTTCCACGGCCAGGACGGAACCCGCATTGTTCCTCTTCAATCCGAGGTTCGACAATCGGCAGCACCCTCCTCTCCAGCACCTTGGAGTAAACTTTACCAGGGAGGCTGAGAAGTGTGATACCCCTGTAGTTGGCACACACTCTCTGGTCCCCCTTTTTGAAGAGAGGAACCACCACCCCGTTCCGCCACTCCTTAGGCACTGTCCCAGATTTCCACGCGATGTTGAAGAGGCGTGTCATCCATGACACCCCCTCCACATCCAAAGCTTTCAGCATTTCTGGTCGGATCTCATCAATCCCCGGGGCTTTGCCACTGCGGAGTTGTTTGACTACCTCAGTGACCTCCCCCAGGGAAATAGAATCTGATCCCCCATCAGCCTCCGGCTCTGCCTCTAGCATAGGTATAGAGTAGGGATTTAGGAGTTCTTCAAAGTGTTCCTTCCACCGCCCAATAACCTCCTCGGTTGAGGTCAACAGCGTCCCATCTTTGCTGTATACAGCTTGGATGGTTCCCCGTTTTCCCCTCCTAAGGTGGCGGACGGTTTTCCAGAAGCACTTTGGTGCGGACCGAAAGTCCTTCTCCATGGCTTCTCCGAACTTCCCACACCCACTGCTTTGCCTCCCTCACGGCTGAGGCCGCAGCCCTTCGGGCCTGTCGGTACCTTGCAACTGCCTCCGGAGACCTCCGGGACAACAAATCCCGGAAGGCCTCTTTCTTCAGCCGGACAGCTTCCCTGACCACCAGTGTCCACCACGGTGTTCGAGGGTTACCACCCCTTGAGGCACCTAAAACCTTGAGGCCGCAACTCTCCACCGCGGCTTCGGCAACGGAAGCTTTGAACATTTCCCACTCCGGTTCAATGTCCCCAACCTCCGCAGGGATGCCTGAAAAGCTCCGCCGGAGGTGTGAGTTGAAGATCTCGCGGACAGGGACCTCCTCCAAACGTTCCCAGTTCACCCGCACTACTCGCTTGGGCTTCCCAGGTCTGTCCAGAGTCTTTCCCCACCCCCTGATCCAACTCACCACCAGATGGTGATCAGTTGACAGCTCTGTCAAAATAATTACAAAGTGAATTATGATCTCTGGAAGACAACAAAGACAAATGTCTAAAATCTGCTAGTACCACTACTTTGTAAGCCCCAAATAGCCACAAATTCAGGACTTATATTTGGCTGTTGTCTACGGAATTAGCCATTTCTACTTGCTTGGGTAAATAATCCAATGCTATGTCTCAGATGTCCATAACAAAATCATTGCAAAGTGGATCTGAACTTTCCAATGATACCTAGAGTAAGCTTCTAGTCCACTCAGAGGTGGAGATAATCAAGGAAATATTCTAGAAGGTGACACAAAATAGTCTGGATGTCTATGGATGAGCACATCGTGAGTGCTCAACTGCATTAGAGTGCCACCTGTATTCCACCTTAGTATTTGCTGCAATTTATTGGAATAAAAACATTTTCAGGAACATAGAGCATACAATGCAAGAATCACAAACTTTCAAAGATAGGATAAAAAACATAAAAAATATACATTTTTAAATTTGGACACTTTGTATATAGTGCATGGGTCATACTGTACTGTATGTACAAATTTTATGGTGCACTTTTTCTTTTCAGGCTATGAATTGTTGTTCTATTGTCTATTTTTGTACTACACAGAAGAATGTAAGTATTACTGGTTAAGAACAAATTGAGAACGAGTTCAAGAATGACAGAATTAACATTTTTAGCCCAGATGCCCATTGTCTTTCCTACAAACTCTCGTCGCAGCCTCCTCAAAGCAGTTTTTTAGCTCCACCAATTTTGTTCATTATCCTCCCCATTTAATCTCCCCCCATTAGAGTAATTCTGCTAAGACCTGGGTCATAAGCAAATGTTCTGCTCTCTCTCCATTTTTCCATGCAGGTTTCAGACTGAGGTTAATTACGACACGCTGGAGATTCGTGATGGGCTCTCCAACTCTTCCCCTATGATCGGCGAGTACCACGGCACTCAGGCCCCCCACTTTCTCATCAGCACTAGCAATTACATGTACCTGCTCTTCACCACCGACAACAGCCGCTCCAGTGAAGGGTTCCAGATACGCTACGAGAGTGAGTCCAATTCTCCTCTTCACTGTGAAACATTTTAGTGTGGATTTACAGTATCTTCCTGGAAACCATTTGCCTTACTTTCACAGTAGTTTTTGCAGTAGTAGTTCTACAGTTTATGACAGTTAAATGGCCAATGTAGATTTTTTCTGAAAGTCATGACAATTCCCAACACACTGTCATTTCCATCAGATCTCAAATTCTGTATTGTGTTTTAAAAAATGAATTTTTAGCGCTTTTGGCAAAATTGCAACTTGATTGTGATGTCATTGGAGTGTGATGCAGTTGGGTTACAGTCAGGTTTATTGTCAGTTTGTGGTTTTGCAGTTATCTAAAAAATATTTTAAGACAAGTAAGTTGTGTAATACAGTGAAGTGCGATAGTGGAGGCACCTCTCTGAATAATTAAGTTTATTTGCAAATAAAGTTTTTTTTTCTTTATAAATATGATTGGTGGTGGAAAGGATCAGCTAAAAAGATGTGCATTAGAGTGCTATTAATGTTTAAGGTCCAACACTGACACAAGGCTTCTTTGTTTGTTAGTTTTAGCTAAAAAAAAAAAAAGAAGAGAAGAGTCATTACTGTTAAAAACATGTTTTAATGCATGTAGTTCTTGGGTTAACTGGAAGAAGTCAGACTTGGATCTGGTACATATTTTACTGGATCCCACACCTCATATGCCTGTATGCTACCTGCACATACTCTATGCTTTATGAAAATCAAGTATAATAACAGAATGGTAATGCTAATATATTCTACTTCAAATATATATGGTTAAAACAAGTTTTATTTATTTATTTGTATTTTTTTTATTATTCATATATGTGTCACATATTATGTGGAATTCATTGCCAGTCCTTGTACCAGGGCCTCACAATTAACCTATGAATCATTTATTTTAGAAATGTAGCACATATTTATTATTAGTGCTATTTATATTATTAGCAGCAGTAGTATTATAATTATAATTATTAGTAGTTGTAGTATTTTGTTGTTTTATTTGTATAATTGCAAAGTGTAAAATATAGTATAAAACATCCATTTATTTTCCCTTTTTCCAGTGGCCCTAACTGCACAAATGCAAATACTATTCTCAGAAAAACCAATTGATTTGACAGACAGTCTCCAGTTGCTCTTTTTCCACATTAATTTAACATCTTTATTATAATGTAATGCACTGCAATAGACAGAAAATTGAGAAATATGGGAACATGAGGTGATTCTCAACTGATATTCATGAGTCCCAATGATTTACCTCTAACATCATGGCCATAAGCGTGAAATCTCTGAGGAAACTCATTCTTGTCAATGTGTTACCATTATTCAGGCTAGGGGTATCATTTGGCCCACGAGAATGATTCATACGGCCTGCATGAGAATTACTAGTTTATCCTCAAACCCGGTCCACAAATTAATTTTTACTTTCTGCATTTTGTTTTGGTCTTTAATGTTTCCCGTAATTCCCTTCAAAGGATTATTAAACTATAACCTAATATATTCCACATAGTTTATTACACACTTAATAAAACTAGATCACTTCCATCATGATCTACAGAGCTGTCTGTATTGGAAGCATCCATTGATGCGACGCACGTTCCGGTGACGGCTTCCATTTTTGATGCGCTGTACTGCAACTGAAGTCACTTATTTTGCCTGTACAACTGAAATAAAATTATTCAGTTTTCAAAAATGTGCTAACATATTGCTTTGTAACTTATGTCCTTATAGGCCTATATTTAAATAATGTCTCACAAATAGCAGCTTGTGATGGTTCTCGTCTCTAAATGGAACTTCTACTTTCAATGGGTCTGCCGTTCTCATGGCATACTATATCAGGTGTTATTTACATTTACATTTATTAATTTGGCAGATGATTTTATCCAAAGCGACTTACAAAAGAGGAAAACATAAGCGAATCATCTTAAGGAGACATAAGTGCCATATTACAAAATATCGCTAGCATCAGAATAGTATTCAAAACATATACAAGTGCAATTTTTCATTTTTTTAAATTCTTTTAGTGACTTGTTAAGTGCCCTTGAAAAAGATGCGTTTTAAGTCATTTTTTTGGAAGACAGAGAGTGAGTCTGCTTCACGGATGGAGTTGGGAAGGTCATTCCACCAACGTTGTACGATGAAGCTGAAAGTCTGAGAACGTCTTTTGGAGCTTCTTTGTGTTGGTACAACAAGGCGATGTTCCTTAGCCAACTGCAGGCTTCTAGAGGGCATGTAGCTCTGCAGAAATGATTTTAGGTATGTTGGAGCAGACCCAGTGATTGTTCTGTATGCCAGCATCAGAGCCTTGAATTTGATACGTGCATCAACCGGCAGCCAGTGGAGAGAGACAAAGAGTGGTGTAACATGTGCTCTCTTTGGTTCATTAAAGACCAGATGTGCTGCTGCATTCTGGATCATTTGCAGACGTCTAACTGCACATGCAGGGAGGCCTGCAATGAGAGTGTTACAGTATTCCAGTATAGTTATGACAAGTGACTGAACAAGCAGTTGTGTGGCATGTTCAGATAGGAAGGGTCTTATCTTCCTGATGCTGTAGTGTGTAAATCTTTTTGTCTGTGTCGATATCCGGCACATTATTACTCCACTAAACATGCAGATTACTCCACTAAACATGCAGATCAATCTGCTAGATAGCTGTGAAGGAGAGATGAGTAACTCAAATCTGAAAACATCTACCATGTCCACCATGCACCAATAACTAAAACTTTTAACTAGCACTCCGCCTCTACATCTGTTCACAGCACCACGGCAAAATAAATAATATTGTGTTGTGAAATTTAGGGTGACCAAATTTCCTCTTTTTCACAGACACGTCCTCGTTTTCAGACCCGAAAAAAGCCTCCAGATAGAATTTCAAAACTGGCTAGAAATGTGTCGGATATCGCTTCATATCTTCATATTCTGCAGTTAGGACTATTATATATTCTGTGTATGTCGTACTGCACACATCAGTTTTCACATGTTTACTTGTCTTTATGTGGTTATTCTGTGTGTATGGAGTGGTGGTGGTGGCATAGTGAGCTAAAGCACTAAACTGTTAAGCAGAAGGTTGTCGTTTCGATCCCCGTTTGTCCTTGAGCAAGGCGATCCAGGTTGCTCTGGGGGGATTGTCCCTGTAATAAGTGCACCGTAAGTCACTTTGGATAAAAGCGTCTGCCAAATGCATAAATGTAAATGAATGAACACCTGCTTCCTCACACTTAATGTATTATTTTAAGTGAAAATATTGTCTGTATTGAGACAACATCAAGTATACTACATATCAGGTAAACATGAGGGGAGAAACAAGCCCTGCTTCTCTATTCACATACTATCCAAACGAAATAGTATCTGACAAGCACAAAACATGTCAGCCAAAGAAGAGTTTTTCCTAAAAAATTTATCTTCAGGGATGTTTGCCTGGGCATAGCAGGAAGGCTAAAAAGTTTTGGAGGCTATCAAACAAAATGTTATTATTTGCACTTGAGGTAAATGAGACTTAAATGTGGTTACATATTCATAACAGGTTTTAAATTATAAAATTAGAAATTATATTTAAATACTTATTCTTTATTTGTTACTGTTAAATATTTACTGTGTGTTTGTGTGTATACAGTACATACATATATAGAATATACTATATATATATATATATTTATGAACTGCTCAACTGGCCCTCGATCAAGAACACCACCTGGCTGGTGGCCCCCAGGTAATTTGAGTTTGAGACCCCTTATTCAGGCATTTCAGATGGCTATCAAAGCCTTTTTGTTGCTACATAATAGAAGCAAATCCTTGTGACACTGACAGGTTGAAATATTCCTCATATGCCGGACTCTGAGGGGAACTCTCAGCTTTGGTAAACAGTGCTGACAATGTTTCACAATTGTATTCAAGGCATAGAAAAGGTAAGTGGATATAAAAATGTATTGGTTAAAGAAAGGGAATGGGAAAAACGCAAAACCCTTGAAACCACAGGGGAACTGACCTATGTTGATTTATACTGTATAAACTGCTTCTGACACCATCCTAC
The DNA here is from genome assembly GCA_032164185.1 of Moxostoma hubbsi. Taxonomy (NCBI): domain Eukaryota; kingdom Metazoa; phylum Chordata; class Actinopteri; order Cypriniformes; family Catostomidae; genus Moxostoma; species Moxostoma hubbsi. Next base: position 2,077,141 of record JAVLUX010000083.1, on the reverse strand, counting down.
TTTCAATTTGGACCCTGGAGTTGAAATGAAATATTTTTTTTCCCTTTTTCTCACAGGCATTATGATGGAAACCGATTCGTGTTTAGATCCAGGGATCCCAGTGAATGGGAAGAGGCATGGGAATAATTTTGCTATCGGCTCCAGGGTGACATTCAGCTGTGATCAAGGCTACACTCTGAGCGATGAAGAGCCCATTGTGTGTGAGAGGAACCATCAGTGGAACCACGCTCTGCCCAGCTGTGATGGTAAGACATATTGTGCTCTCTGAATAGAGCGCAACAATAGGGTTCTGGAAGTAAAAATCACATTAATTTTCTCCATAGAGAAATAGATTTTAACAATAACAAATAACTATTTCAAGACAGACCTACCATGAGCTCAGAGGTTGTTAAGTGATTGTATAAGCTTCTTTAAAATCCACACATGAATGTGATTTCAATTTATTTATTTATTTTTTGGTTTAATTGCCAATATCCAGGTAAAGAACTACAGTACCCATAAACCCAAGGTCCACCAATCAGAGAAGTTGCTGTTACAATGAAAATACAACTCTTAAGTGCAAACCTCAGGACTTGGGAACTCATTCAACCCCCTTTATCTCAGTTATTGAGTTATTGCTATACCTCATTATTATTCCTCATTTCACTTTTGAATAGTGTGGCAACAAAAAATGTCAAATTGCAAAAACATATATATATTTATTATTTTTTTTTCTTATTTTTTTTCTAATTGCTTACCAAAAGTATATATGGGCATTAGTGACCCAAAATATGTAATAGTGTTACAATATATATTTGTGCTTCCATAAATCAAATATTTATAATTAGTTAATATCTATAAAAGTTTACTATCACATGATATGATTTATATTTATTTGTTTATTAAAGAGATCATGAAGGGGCCATTATGAAAATGTGAGCTATTTTTTTATAATTGTATTATCTTCCACGAGGTCCACTGATAATGTTATAAAAGATTTTTTGCGCCAAAACAGTAATCATTTAGTAATATAGGATCATTTTCTTCCCTGTTTTTGGCCTTTTGTCTGAAATGCTCTATTTTGGCTTTTTGACTGTTATGATTAACATACATCATGCAGACCCTCAAAATCAGTAAACTCACTCAGAAGACATTGAACAAGCCCCTCAACATTATAAAACAAAATTGCAGGGTTTACACAACGCACATCCAACACATTGCACCTGAATATATTAAACTGTTCATCTCAAGCACAACTGTTCTCTCTCAGCACCATAAAATATCATAACAGTCATGACATTTGAATTATCCATGAATAAAAATGTTTACTTACATTTTTTTATCAGGTCCACGTGTTTTTAACTGCCCCATCCTTCAATAACAGTTCCATTGCAAAGCTTGAATTGTATTATGACTGGTTCACAAGCAATCCACCCTGATATGAGCCGAAAAGATAAATGCATACACATAGTCCAAAGCACGGTGAAATGATGCACACACATATGGTAGGCACACTGATGTGGACAATGCCGGAAACACATCGAAATGGTCAAAGACGTCCATCTAGTTTATGTTTACATACACCAAAATCCTTTTCATGGTTTATTTTGTGATAATGACAAGCTGACAGTACATCACCCCTTACATAATCGGTGACTATAAATTCGTATTTTTTATTCTACCATCAAAGCCCATAAAATAATTTAATAATACAGTCTTTTACCATTTCCTTTTGGTCAAATTTTCATATACATTTGGCTTCAAATCAAATTGGTAATGTTATGGTTCATCTCGGAGATGGTTGGCTCATGGCATAGACCCAACTCTTTACAGAAGATTTAAAAAAATCCCTATGGTGAAAATGTATGAGAACAATACTTCCAGAATCAAGGCCACCGCTAAAAATGTGTTCAGGCACTTTTGCATCTTTTCTAGTTTCAGAAAGTACAAGAGGACTCTCCTCCCAACCTGCTAGTATGCATCACATTTTTATTAGGAGAAAAAGGGTAAGCCTTCTTAACACTCCCCCAAGATTCGGCTACATACATTTTTGATTAGAGGAGAGGTGACTACCGTGAGCTGTTTCATAGATAACCGTATTCTGAAAAAAGGAAAGCAGGAGAAAATAATAATGGAACGGCCACAAAGAGAGGAGTGTGCCCTACAAAGTTGTTTATCTTATGTTTCTTCCAAATTGCTGGGGTTGGAGTAAAAAAGTGTTTTCCAGTCAGAACAACCAGCCTGCTGCCTGTACATTCCAGAATTCCTAATGTCCCCCTCTGTCTGCATCTTATCAGCTGTGCGTTTCCTCTAATAGACTGATGGACTCTCATCAGAGCTTGACTTCATTAGAGACAGGACAGCTACTCCCCGTTTATTGTAGAGATGTAAATGCATGTTCATGAAGGATTACATGTTTCCCTCCTGTCAGACTGATGTTTTTTACCAAACAAATAATCCTGACTTTACATTCTACTTGAATGAGTCACGTTTGAAAATGTACAAAAGCAGACACTTCTCTTGCAGTCTGTTGTTATATGGATTGTTTGGCTTAGCTTAAGAAAATCTGTGCTATTTTTTGGAAAAGGTCTAGCTCCTTAAAAAGACAGAGTTTTCTTTTTGATACAAACATTGGATGGGCCATTTAAGGACAACTGTATTTGTAATGAGAGTGTTGTGTACCTGCCCTGTTTGATTTATTTTGATGTACAATATGTAGGACAGTAATCATTGCTCAAGGACACATTCAATACTCTTTTGTTTTGCCTGTCTTTTAGTTTTGTTGCTTCAAGCCTAATAAGCTTCTACTTCTTTTTTTATTTTGTCTGTCTCTGCTGACGGATGTTTTCCAGTTGGAATGTATTGTCGGAGTTGTTACATTTTCTTTTGATCTTCTTACACATATTCTCACTGTATTCACAGTCAACTTCTTATTAGTTAGTGAATCTTTAAATTTATCAGCATTTCATGTCAAATCATGTTCATTTCCATGTTTCACATTTGTCATACTGTAGTTTCTCTTACAAGGAGAGGAAGTATTATACCTGTTTTATGGAATTTATTTATGGTAATTTTACATGTTCTTGATATTGTTTTCCAAGAGTGACCCAGATATCTGCATCAACTCAACATGGACTCATAGTTGAGCCAATGTTGATCATGTTGGTATTTCAATGAGCAATTTGCATCACACTATTAAACTATCAACTAATCACATTCAGTTTAACAAGACAATGGAAGCCTCTCATTACATTCATCTGTGTTTTGTCTGTATAAACAAAAACGCAAGGTTTATATGGAGTGTGGCAAAAAGTCCTCCTGATGTTAGAAATTAAGGTTGCACTGAAATCTTAGTTACTTGACTCCCCATTTCTTGGAAAGTTCCTTTAAAACTGCATTGCAGGACACACCTTAGAAATATATATAAACCAGAATAGAGACTTGGGGTGGGCTCTTTTGAATTGGCCATTAAGCAACCTTCTAGCTATGCACTAGCAGCCTCCCAAAAAAATACTCAGAACACCTTAACAACTGCATAGAAACATGTGTAAATCCACCCAGAACACCTTAGAAACCACATATCAACATCCTGGCAACCACCAAGAATACCTTACCAACTGCATAACAACACTAGCAATGACCCACAACATCCTAGTAACTACACAGTAACACTCTAAAGAACACACAGAACTCCCTTGATAAAGCATGGCAACATGTGAACAAACACTTTGAACACATTAGCAAACAAACATAGCATAGCAACACCCTGGCAACCCTAGAAACTGCAACTAAACTGTGCTGACAACAATAAGAACACCTAAGAGGCTGCATTGCCGCTAGCAACCACCCCAGAGCATTTGCTAGCAACTGCCCAGAGCATCCTATGAACTGTATAGCAACATTCTGGTAACCACCCAGAACTCTCTTAACAACTACATAGTAAAACCCTTCAACCACCTGGAACACCCTAGTAACCATATATAAACATCCTAGCAACCACCCAGAGCACACTAGTAACTGCATAGCAAAACCATAGCAACCATTCCAGAACACTGTTGTTACCACATAGCAACACAATAAAAAAAAACTCAAAAGAACGTACCAACTGCATAGCAACACCCTGACAACCACCCAGAACAATGTAGCAACAGCATAGCAGCACATTTAAAACCACATTGGACACCTTAGCCACCACATAGCAATGCATAGCAACCACTCAGAGCATCCTAGTAACAGCATAGGAACACCCTGGCAACGATCCAGAATACCCTAGCAGCTGGGTCGCAACAACCAATCAACCACCCAGAACACACTAGTAACTGAATAGCAAGCATGCTAAAAAAACACACAGGATTGACAACCTTGACAACCACATATCAACATCCTAGCAATCATCCAGAGCATCCTAGCAACTGCATAGTAACATACTGGGAAACACCAAGAGCATTGTAGCAACTGCATAGCAACACTAGAAATCACCCAGAACACCCTAGTAACTGCATAGTAACACACTAAAAAACATTCATCATAGCAACATGTGAAAACTACCCAGGACGCATTTTCAAGCCGTCCTAGCAACCAAACATAGCATAGCAACACCCTGGTATCCCTAGCCACCGCAAATAAATGTGCTGAAAACACCAAGAACACCTTAGTGGCCACATTGCAATATCCTAGTAACCACCCAGAACACCCTACTAACTACATAGCAACACTCTAGCAAACACCCAGATCTCTGTAGTTACCACATAGTGACACAATAAAAAAAACACTTAAAAGACCTTACCAACTGCATAACAAAACCTTGTCAACCAACAAGAACTCCATAACAACAGCATAACAACACATTAAAAACCACCCTAGCCACCACATAGCAATGCTCTAGCAACCACCCAGAGCATCCTAGCAACACCCTAGAAACCCACCTGAACACCATAGCAACTGCTAGCAATTTGCTAAAAACCACAGATGACATCTTAGCAACCACATAGCAAATCCTGGCAACCATCCAGAGCAGCCTAGCAACCACATAATAACGCCCTTGCAAACAGCCAGAAAATCCTTGCAACTCATAGCAACAGCTTCGCTACCACCCAAAACTCACTAGTAACTGCATTGCAACACATTAAAAACCACTCAGAAAACCTAGCAACAGTGTAGTAATACCCTGGCAACCCAGAACACACTAGTAATTGCATACCAGCATGCTCACAACCTTTAGCAACTGATAGCAATTATCTAGCAACCACACAACATCCTAGAATTGAGGAGGCGAGTTTTGCACATATTTGTTTTTGTTTTGTTTTTTTTTGGGGGGGGGGGGATTATTAGCTCATAGTCAAACACAAGTCTTTCTCGTTCTCTTCCAGCTCTGTGTGGCGGTTATATATATGGAAAAACTGGGACCGTTTTGTCCCCTGGTTTTCCAGATTTCTACCCAAACTCTCTGAACTGCACATGGACAATTGAAGTGTCCCATGGGAAAGGTAAGACAAAGGGATTTTATGTTACAGCAGTAGTACTCCACTGGATTTGTTCTAGGATCCCAATTTTTGGCATCTGCATAATTTGGCTAGCTTTTACCAAGTACATTTGTACCAGAATAGCATTGACTTTTTAATTGGATACATGACCTTTGACGTCAATAAAAAAAATGTCGGAAGCGTTTTCTCCTCTGTTTAAAGATACACTTTAAGCTATTATGCTATCCTAACTACAGCAAGCACATAAATATGTTATAAGTTGCATTTACCTATAGCTGCATTCCAAACTACACACTATACGCTGTGCACTTACAAAATGCACAATGCACTCAGCCATGTAGTTTATGAATTTTCAAAGTGTAGAATCTTCCCAAATGGAACACTTAAAGTTTTTTACCGCACGGAAGAGTTCGCCGTTTTACAGCTGATGAAAGTGACATTTCAAACCCAAGCGCTGTGTTGCCGCTAGCTTTAGCATGCTATCCACCCTCAGATCAACACTTATAGCTCAATAATATAAATATTCACACAGCATTGTATGATGGTGAAGTGTTTAACTCACTTTTGTAATGTGCTGTCTTCACAGCAGTTTCTCTAGTTATATTCTCCATTATTTACAATTGTTTTGCCAGATCACTATCACTGCCTTTAACTCTGCCCCTTCCACTTTGTATGACAAGCCATGTGCGCTAAGTGCAAAAAGTGTCTGACATTTCACACTGCATTTTGTCAGTTGAAAAAGTGCATCGTCTGGGTACTTGTACAATTCTTTTTGTAGCATTTTCAGTGTAAACATACTGCTCGCAGTTCAAAATGAAGTAAAATAGTGCAGAAGTGTGCTGTTTGGGACGCACCTATTATTTTTATCTCTGCTGTATGCCACCGAGTCAGGACAGATCTGTGACCCATTTCAGCTGAGGACCACAGGGTTAAAACAGATAACAATTTGAGATGCATTGATTTTACCTAAGAGGCAACCTCCTTTCTGTGCCCTTTGAAATTACCCTCATTAATGAATTTAAGATACCTTTCACATTTCTCTACATTTTATTACTCAGCAGCATGTCTGGTGAATCCTATTCCATTTCCGTCAGTGTTACGTTGCCTGTGAAGTCTTCTCAGTGGGTTGTGAGGGTGAAACTGAGATTTTGCTGTGACTGACGGCTCTAATCTCATCTGAAACTCCCCAGGTGTGCAGCTTCTCTTCCACACGTTCCACCTGGAAGACTCCCATGATTACTTGCTCATTACAGAGGATGGCAGCTTCACTGAGCCGGTGGCCAGACTCACAGGATCTGTCCTGCCCCCCTCCATCAAAGCCGGCCTGTTCGGCAACTTTAGTGTCCAGCTACGCTTCGTCTCTGACTTTTCTATGTCATACGAGGGCTTCAATATCACCTTCTCTGGTTAGTCATTGCTCATTCTGTTTATTATGGTTTGCTTGATTGGTTTTACACAAAGTCAAACAGATAGAACCTCAAAAGATTATTCTTGAGAATGAACACCATGGACAAAAGGACTCACACTGATTGTCAGATTTTTGCACTAATTTGCACAGAACGAAAATAAAAAATATGAAAAACAGCTGAAAAATGTGAAGAGTAGACATGTTTTTTGAATCTGCTGTATCCCTGCTCCATTTTTTTATTTTGTATATTTTTTTGTATTTACATTTGTATCCCCTTTTCTCCCAATTTGGAATGCCCAATTCCCACTACTTAGTAGATCCTCATGGTGGTGCGGTTACTCACCTCAATCTGGGTGGTGGAGGACAAGTTGCCTCCACTTCTGAGACCGTCAATCTTATCACGTGGCTGGTTGTGCATGACACCGCGGTGACTCACAGCATGTGGAGACTCATGCTTTTCTTCGTGATCCATGTACAATTTACTACATGCCCCATTGAGAGCAAGAACCACTAATCATGACCACGAGGAGGTTACTCCATGTGACTCTATCCTCCCTAGCAACCGGCCAATTTGGTTGCTTAGGAGACCGATCTGGAGTCACTCATCACTCAATGGATTCAAACTCACTACTTCAGGGGTGTTAGTCAGTTCAAACTGACATGGCTCTTTCCATTTGTTATTATAGTTTTGGAATTTTGAATTTAAATTGAAGTTTTATTTTATTTTATTTTCTATGAATATATTATTTGTCCTTTGAATTGTGATTAATAGTTCCCATCTGTCTTGAGTACCGAATATGCCTCTGATCTATGAAAAAAGGCCAATGAGAAATAGGCAGAGAGTATTTGCATACCCCGCCCCCAGACATACGGGTATAAAAGCGGGGAAATACGTTGAGTTCATTCAGAAATTTTCTTCGGAGCCGATGGTAATGTATGCAATCAGCTGCTAGTTACACAACCGTTCCTGTTCCTCTGACGCTTGCATGCTGTTGGATCTACGGCGCACTTCAGTGGCTTTCTCCTTCTCTGCACGGCAGTGCAGTTTGCCCCTGGGCGCTTCAACAGCGCAAAACTAAAAGAGTTTATTTAAGAGTGATTTTCTCTGAAAGAGTATTTTCCTCTAACAGAGCAAATACACAGCTGGCGTTGAAAGTCCTTTTCAGGATGCGTCTTTATAAAGATGCCCTTCCGCCCCTGTGTAGTTCCTGGATGCGGTAGAATGCTCTCCGCTTCAGACGGCAACAGGCATTGTCTCAGGTGTCTGGGTTGCGATCACACGTTGTGATCACGGCTTGCTTTCAATAGAAAGCATGCCACTCCAGCCGCCCCCCGCATTGCTCCTTCTTCCCACGTGATTGAGGACGATGCGGCTGGTGATGGAGGCGATCTGGGGATAGCCTGCCTATCCTCTAGAGCTCGAGGTGGATGAGCTCACCACTGCATCGGAGAGCGCGGCGTCTGACGCTGATGACTCCCCTAGGATGCCGCCTTTGGGCCAGCACTTTGGGTCAGCAGGCTGATGTGTAGATGTCCGATATGCTTGCCCGGGCCGCTGCCAGCGTGGGGCTGGACTGGAACCCTCCGTCCTCCCCACAGCCATCGTGGTTGGATGACTGGTTCCCGTTTTTCCCGGAAGTGCATGATGAGCTGGCGTCTTTGTGGAGAGCACCCCTCTCCAAACGTCACTAAGCCGCTCTCGCTACTTTCGACGACTGAGCGGCCCACGGGTACACGGTGATTCCCCAGGTGGACAGGGCTGTTGCGCTCCACCTGTGTCCCGAGAACCATACCACCTGGCGGGATCGTCCTTTACTCCCCTCCAAGGTCTGTAGGACAACGTCTTCATTGACTGCCAAAGCCTAAAGTGCCACTGGACATGCCGCTTCTGCCCTGCATGCCATGGCCCTCCTGCAAGTTCACCAGGCCAAGGCACTGAAATATCTGCATGGGGGTAGCCCTGATCCCGACGTGCTACAAGAACTGCGCTCAGCGACCGACCTCGCCCTCAGAGCCACGAAGGTCACAGCGCAGTCATTCGGGCAGGCGATGGCCACACCTGTGGTCCAGGAACGCCATCTGTGGCTGAACTTGGTCGAGATGCATGAGACCGACAAAGTGTGCCTGTCCCTCCAACCGAGATGAAGAAGGGATTCTACATCCCTTACAGCGGCGGTTTACGACCGATCTTGGACTTGCAAGTTTTCAACCGGGCTTTGCACAAACTGCCGTTCAAAATGCTCATGCATACATTTTAACTTGTGTCCGGCATCTAGATTGGTTTGCAGCGGTAGACCTGAAGGATGTGTACTTTCACGTCTCAATTCTGCCTCGACACCAACCCTTCCTACAGTTCGCATTAGATGGCCAGGCGTATCAGTACGAAGTCCTCACCTTCGGCATGTCTTTGTCCCCTTGCATCTTCACAAAAGTCACAGAGGAAGCCCTTGCCCTGCTCCGAGAAGCCAGCATCAGCATACTCAATTACCTCAACGACTGGCTCATTCTGGCCCACTCCCGAGAGTTACTATGCACTCACAGAGACCAGGTGCTCAGGCACCTCAGCCGTTTGGGGCTTCAGATGGCGTCCTCTGCGGCAGTCGTGCCACTTAGGTTGATGCATATGAGACTGCTTCAGCACTGGCTTCAGACTCGAGTCCCGAGACGAGCATGGCGCCACGGCACGCACCGTGTGATGGTCACCCCCGCCTTCCACCACACATTCACACCCTGGACAGACCTCTGCTTTCTGCGGGCAGGAGTGCCCTTGCAGCAGGTGTCCCGATGCATCCTGGTCATGACCGACGCCTCCAGATCAGGCTGTGTGCAGCGGGCACACAGCCGCGGGCCATTGGAACGGGGCTCCGCTGCGCTGGCACATCAATTGCCTAGAGTTGCTGACTGTTTTCTTTGCCCTGCGGAAGTTTCTCACATTTGTTCGAGACAAACATGTCCTTTTCAGATCAGACAGCACCAACGCGGTAGTGTACATAAATTGCCAAGGCGGCGTACGCTCCCGCCACTCAAGTCGCTGCACGCCACTCACATCCCCGGCGACCTCAATGTGGTAGCGGACGCGCTATCACGACAACGCTGGCCCGGTGGACCTGTTTGCCTCCCGAGAGACCTCCCACCCTGTACTGGAATAGGTGCTCCACAAGTCGGGACTCCTACATGGACTCCTCCTGTGTGTATTTTCCACAGTACGGTCCCCTTACGAGTGGACCCGCGTCTCCCTTAGGCAGTTCCAGCTGCCCTCTGGTCGCCGTGCTGTAGCAACTCCTCCCTCCTTGAGGCTGGATCTATCACCACGCCACATTTCCACATGTGATCTGAGTGGCCCATGTGATGTATTTCGCCACTTTTACCTCCCCCTTCCTGGGCAGGTGTGGTCTCCGCAGGGTCTTTTCCCCCTGAAAGAATAGGAAACTGCGTGTAAAGGCCCCAGCCGTTTGGCTCTATGCGAGAAACAGAGAGAGAAAAGAGGCCCGGCTAGGCTCGGCCCGTTCCCAGGTTGGCAAGTGCCACCTTGTTCCGCTGTTTAGGACAACCAGAAGGATTCCGATGACTTTTATGGGGCATTGGGGAAGGGTACGTGCAGTCTGACACAACTGGTCACCTTTGCACAACAGTACACGGACACGGCTCAGCGCATGGCATGAAGTGAGAAGTGTCGAAGTCGAAGTGAGCGACAGACGGGGAACGTCTAGGTTACGTATGTAACCTCCGTTCCCTGATGGAGGGAACGAGACATTGTGTCCTCCCGACCACGTCGCTGGGCCGAGCCACTGTGGCTCAGAAAACTCCTGAATGAACTCGACGTATTTCCCCGCTTTTATACCCGTATGTCCGGGGGCAAGGTATGAAAATACTGTCTGCCTAATTCTCATTGGCCTTTTTTCATAGATCAGAGGCATATTCAGCGCACGAGAGACCCCTAGTGTCACTTCTTCGATACAACGTCTCGTTCCCTCCATCAGGGAACGGAGGTTACATACGTAACCTAGACGTTCTCTATCACTGTAAGTTTTGGTTTCACTTTTTAAATTTTTACCATTTATTCTTTTTTTTTATTTCAGTTAATTAATATGTTCTAATTTGTTTTTATTTATGTATTATTTCATTAGCTATATCACTGATTTCCACACTGCTACATGTTCTCCTTTTAATGCTATGACTTTATATGACAGAGTACAGCCTGGAGCCATGCGAGGACCCAGGAGTGCCCGCTTACAGCAGGAGAGTGGGCTTCCAGTTTGGGGTGGGTGACACGTTGGTATTTTCCTGTTTTGCGGGCTACCGTCTGGAGGGTGAGAATAAGATCACCTGCTTGGGTGGAGGGCGGAGGGTGTGGAGTGCCGCCCTGCCCAGGTGTGTAGGTATGTGGTTGCATGACTTCAATTATAACTCTCAAACATGCAGTTTGTTGTTTAATGCGGCAGAGGCCATAACCAGCTGAGCTGTTCAGGTTTTGCATTCTTTTTTGCATTTGATAGTTTTGCTGCATGTTGAAAATGGGATATAATAATAACACTGCAAAATATCATAATTTTCTTTAATTTAAGAGAAATGCATGAGATGTTAAGACTTGTTTTCAGAGAATATTTGTTTACCATTAATTGTATTGACAATTATTTTTATATATTTATATATTTTTAAGCATAAATCTAAAAAAAATCAGATCAGTTACATTTGGGGCAAAAACAACTATTTGCCAATGTTGTAAGAAACATTTTTTTTTATTAAATATTCTGTGAAAACAAGTCTTACTATCTTACACAATTTTTCCTGTCTAGTAAGGATGTTTAGATGTGTTTGGAAGTAAATAAGACCGATTAAGTAGTAAGGTTTGGTTGCAATAGATGCTAAATAAATTACATTAAATCATTTTAATATTTTACAAAAATAGTTGGCTTTTTTGTTATATAGATAGGACCAATTGTTTGGTGGGTGGGGCAATACAGTTATTTTATTAAGTAAAATAATCATTAATATAATCATTAAGGAACCAGAATCGGAACAAGAATCACACAATTAAGATTCCCATCCCTATTAAGGAGTTAAATTGATTTTGAAAATGATAAATCATCATACAAAGTAAAACGCATATGGCACATTTGGACAATTATACATTTTTTGTAATTTTATTGTTTTCTACAAGGATGTTTAAGGATAAACATATTTTTTTGTAATTATTATTATTTATAAGTGCATTAAATCAGTAATTTCCAAGAGTCTGTAGAAATGCCTCATAAAATAGAGAATCAAGGGTGAAATTTTAGCCAGCGTATATTATTAGAAATCTGGTTTCTTCTTTGGCCCCAAAATGAGCCCATTGCGAAAGCCGCAAATGAATTATTTAAATGTTCTGACTGTTCCCCCTTCATATTAATGATTTATTTATAATAGAACTTGACACAGTACATTTCAGCATTGTGTGCAGGACTTTCAGAAATGCACCTTGCAATCATAGAGTTGAAAATAACCAGAATGCTAATTAGTTTCCTGTTGATGTAGTTAAGTATTTAAGGTCATGGATATTTGTGGAGAGCATTAAAAATAATTGGTTGTAATTGCTCAGTCCTCCTGTGGAAGCAGGTTTTAATGGTTGTTGATTGCTGCGGTGTAATAAAGAGTATGTGAGTGTCTTTAATTGGTCTGGTCAGCACAACAAACAACAAACAGCCTTAAGAGTTTAGGTAGGGGTGTAGATTCCAGAGGGGATGGGGTTAGGTAATCCCAATAATCTAAACAAGCAAGTACAACCACCCCAATATTTATACCATGATCAATGGAAACATTTAAATTCTTCGTACTTTCCAAAAAAAATATTGCTGTGCACCTGAAGTTTGCCAAAAACCACACTGACACTCCACAACACTACTGGGAAAATGTTTTGTGGACTGATGAAACCAAATTTAAATTGTTTGGGAAGAACAAGCAGCACAATATATGGTGTAAAACAGGCACTGCATACCAACATGATCACATCACCCCAACGGTGGAGGGAGCATCATGATTTGGGGCTGCTTTTTTGGGATTTGTTCAATACCAATTAATGCAAAAAAGGGTTCACATACTTTTTCTTGCCACTGTTTATTTACTGTATATGCATGTACATACATAATAGTTTCTGAATTGAAAAAATAATAATAACATGATTTTTTTTATTATTTCTTAGTATTATTAAGCATGTCCCTCTTTTGTTTAATGACAGCATGCACTGGAGCTGGCAAGGACTCCACATGTTTGTGCAAAAACTGATGATCCGTGTTATCCAGCACAATGTGAAAATATCCCAAAGAGCATCTTGTTTTCTTAAATGGATCTTTCAGCATAGTCTCATGACAGCTTGGTGAAAGACAACTTTGTAAAAAAGATATTATATTACTTGGCTCATATGAAAAGGTATAACTTTTAATGTCCATACAGACCAACAATTCAACAAACAGATTTTCAGATTTATACAATACAGGCATACAATTTTAGTCAATGAAATCTGTGAACAAATTTGGTTCCTCATTTCATATTAATTTATGCAAACAAATGACTTATGTATGTCAAAAACCTGTAATACACTTCCCTTGTCTCGTGCTAAACCTCAAGGTTTTCTTTTGTGGTACACAAAAATTATTTTCCTATTAATATCATAATTTAGATGTAGGGTTTGGGTAAGAGGTTAGACTGTATGGTTAGGTTTAGGTTAGTGGTTAAACTTAGTTAAAAATCATAATAATATTGTTTGTATATGGGAGTAAAAGTTTTACGTTTTTGTACGAGCCAACTTGTTTAGGTTTCTTACAATTTCACCATTTCATATTTTTATTACAACTTGTCAAGATTGGGGTGTATCTTCTGTAGAAAGTAAATAGATTCATACAGAATATTTTCTTCTTCTTTTTACACAATCCAAAAATGTGCTGTTTATTTACATCTGTAAGATTTTTTATTTGAGTTTTGGGCAGAACTACTCTATATGGCAAGTGAATGGACATTTATGAGGTCGCATGGGTAAAACATTGGGGCTCAAGCACCATTAGCACTTCACATGCGCTAATTTTCAACTGAACTTGGGAAACTTTTCAAAACCACCTGCCCACTCTGCTCTATTCTACTGTATCTGGAGCACATGTCAACTGGGCCTCCCTCGATATGCGAACTCTAGAGAAAAGATAGCTCAGAGCGAATCACTCGTGCAAGTCAAGCAAGTGAGCTAAAATCGATATAATGGCGCATTCCACAAAACTTATGCAATACATCGCAATTCAACTGAGAATTTTCTACTGAAAGATTAAAGTGGAAGAAGTCAAACCTCTCCACCAGCTAGACAGCCCAGACATTATTAACAGCACTGACGAGGAAAAGCGACAACATTGTTCCATAACAAATACTATCATTTATTTTTGGAATAATTTGTAATGCCCAATTCCCAATGCTCTCCAAGTCCTCGTGGTGGCATAGTGACCCAATGACTCAATGGAGGATGAATCTGATACCGTCAATTCACGCCTCTTATCATGTGGTTTGTTGAGCACACCACCACAGTGGCATTCACCACAGCATCCACGCACAACTCACCACACACCCCACTGAGAGCGAACCACATTATAACGACCACGAGGAGGTTACCCCATGTGACTCTACCCTCCCTAGCAACCGGGCAATTAGGTTGCTTGGGAGACCTGGCTGGAGTCACTCAGCACACCCTGGATTCGAACCGTGACTCCAGGCCCCCTCATCCATGATCTTACCAGTGCATTGCATTGGGCTAATACATAATTGCCTTTCAAATCTGGACCTTCAAGATTTATGGACAAATTATGGACAATTGTTTCCTTCTGTGTAAAATATGTTCTGCTCTAATGATGTTTGTTTAAATAACTGGGCTTATTCAACTTTAGAAATTCATAAAGATTAAAATCATTAAGCTTCTGATGAAATGTTATGGAGTAGCATACACAATTTTCACTTGCACAGTCCAAACTCAGTAAAGTGATGAAAAGTCAGACAATCATAACTAGTCCTTTAAGAATGAGCTGTTTATTACTGTAACAAATTAAATGTATTTATTTTTTTAATTATGTGATTTTCACACTGTACCATAAAGTAAAACATTCTTGGGGTGCGGTGTACCCTTAGCCCTGATGTTGTGACTTCAGCCCATTATCTTTTCAAATCCTAAATATGCCCCTGCTGCTGATTAACGAGTTTGGTTACTCCATTAAAAGAATAGTTCACCCAAAAATGTAAATTCTCTTATCGTTTACTCACCCTCATGCTATTGCAGATGTGTATGACTTTCTTTCTTCTGCAGAAAACAAACAATTCTTAGAAGAATATCTCACCTCTATAAATCCATACAATGCAAGTTAATGGTGGCCAGACCTTCGAAGCTCCAAATATCACATAAAGGCTGCATAAAAGTAGGGGGAATAGATGGCTATCAATATAGTGCTACATATAGTGTCCATAAACATAGGCCAGATAGTGTACCTGTTTTACCAACCAATAGCAAAACAGGGAGTGTTTAAACCTTCCAAGAAATTATGCAAAAATTACACATTTCTAGTATTTTAGTTATCTTTGCCTCTAGCAATGCCAAATGTAATTGAAAAAAAAAAATCACATAAAAATCAGCATCACATAGCCACAGTATTGACAGAAAAATCAACCTATACATGCATTACTTAAAGTTCTATAAGTACAGTTGCACAAGTAAACTATAATTCTAAAATAGTTTTTGTATATTAGGCTACTACAGAATAGAAGTATTTGAGCATTAAAAAATTACTCACTTCAAATTTAACTAAACGATGCAGCTTCGCTATTACTTTTCTCAGTAGCTCATCTCTGAGGAACCAATACATTTTCTCCAGAAGTTTGTGTATCACGAGACAATCATTGCCAGAGAGTTCTACTTTAAGTTGCTGAGCCCAAGGTCTCAAAGCAGCATCTGCTTCTACACTTACAGAGTTATATGCACAGAATAATAAATTCAAGGACATCTGATACTAACACAGCCGTGAGCTTTTGTGACCAACACCTAACGAGTGCATTAAGACCTTCATTTATTAGTATTCCTCTGAAGTGCTTGTTGCGGTGATTCATCAAAATGACAAAGACTCATATTCTAACCTGAGCAGCAGCTGTCAGGCCACTACAGGCCACTACACTCCTACTTTTTTTTCTTTTTTTTAACCACAGAAGCAACAGGCCTTTTTCTGTTCCAGTTTGACACTCTTCTGCATAAAGCGAGGTCCATGTAGAAATTCTGAGTGGAAAGCCCTAGACCTGAACCACATGTTTAATTTGTGCACATTTGCCTAACCAGATGGAAATTGAATTTTTCAGAAATTCCATTAAAGTATTAGGTTTATTTCTTATGTTTCTTCAGAAATCTAAATCTAAACATATAAGGCAATTGTTAACATAGAGTAAAATTATCAGCTAGAGTTGTGAAATAAATGGATTGCATAGTTTAGAAAATTTAGTATTGGGAGAATTTGATGAGAAGTTGTTGAGTTCATTTTGAGAGCTCTGGCTTTGATATCATGGCAAATCTGAGCACAGTTTAAAACGTCTCCATTTGCTATTTATTTAATCTCAATGCTGCCTATATGAATAGATTAAAGATATCTTATGTATGATTTTTCTTTCCTATGAGTTCTCACCATTGTATCTGTCTTCTACCGTTCTTTCACAATTATTTTGTCTAGCCGAGTGTGGAGCCACCTCTCTGGGCAGTCAGGGCGTTCTACTGTCACCCAATTACCCAGCTAATTACGACAACAACCACGAGTGCATCTACCGCATTGAGACGGACAGAGGCAAGGGGATCAAGATCATAGCCACAACCTTCCAGCTTCACGATGGAGATTTCCTCAAGGTACGGCCTAGAACTGAACTGCACCAATAACAGGTTGTGAACTTATAGGAAATCTAGGATACGACTGCAACTTACCTCATTTTTGGTTTAACTTCAAACACATAAATGGGCATTTCTTTAACTTCAGGCAGTTTCAGGTCTCAGGGGTTGATTTTTATTAAAACTAGCAAATTTCAACTTTGATCCTTTTGGCATATGAAGGACTCATTTAAACCGAATTGGAAACTTTTTATCATGCCTTTATCATTGATTTTTCATACTATACCAGTTCATTTTACATACAGATTGTACTGTTTTGCCTTGTTTCAGACCCAAACTTTAAATATTAAACTATGAAAATCCAGTATAAATGTTCAAACTATGCTAATCTAAACAGAGAGTGAAATAAACAAACAATTTCAATATTTATTGTATGAAAATCAAAAATTGGCATTAGAATTGTCAGCTGTGTGCATGAGATGAAAAATGAGACAAGTGATGTTTGAAGAAAATAAAGAACATTCAAGGTAATTATCACCTGTGTACAGAATAGTTTTTTTGGCCGTCATTTCAAAGCTGTATGTTTGCAAAGTGACAACAATAAAATATGATTACAAAAATAAAATATTATTTAATTGTGTGTTTAGGATGTAAAAATGTAAGCTATGAAAGGCGTATTTTTCGTATCTACTACGGTTAATTCTTCCATAGAATTGTATTAAACACAAATGACAAGAATGACACAAAATGACATAAATCTCCTGTGATGTACATACAGTACACTGCTGAATATTGTTAGCAGTAAAATTTAGAGGGAGTGTGAAACATGTTACACAATACTTAAAGTGCACGACTTTGAAGAAACTTTGGAAATGCTGGAAATTGTAGTTATTTAAAATGTGGTAATGGCTATTTTTGGATCATTTGATGCATTACCTTATGTTTGTTTGTCGTTCTCACATGTAAATTGATGTAAAGCAGTCCTGCCAATTGATAGCAGTGCAAATCTAGGTCACAAATATAATGGCCCTCTTTGGTGCTTTAAAATGGAAAAGGGGCTGGATGTAATACTTTTCTGAAAAAATGCTTTAAATGTGATAAAAGACAAACATTTTATAATTTTATTTAGATATTCACAATACAAGACTACCATTGTGTCTGCTAGCAATTTGCATTTCAGTCAGCTTATCAGCTTATATAAAAACTGTTCATATTGACCTCTTTTGTCAAGGTCCAAAGAGAAAAAATAGAATAATGAAAAAATGCTCTCAGAAGACTTGGAATACAGTGCACACATTCATTCTGAAAATTGATCCGTTGATGTTTTCACGTTCACAATTATGAATGACATACAAATCATGTACTGTATGATCTGTTTTCAATTCAAAGTGATGAATTTCTCCAAAAGGTGATTAGTTGTCCCTGTAAATTACTGACGGTTGGAACAACATTGAAATAGTAAAATCGTGGGCAATTATTGCATATTTCGTTAGACACTTACACGCTTAATCTTACAGCATCAATGATATCTGTTATTGGGTTGGGAGGTTGTTGGACAATTTGGCCATATCTGATTAATTGGGGGGGGGGGGGGCACGCATCCCCCTCAATGTATGTTATGGTTTCGGCCCTGACATTACCGTCATACAGCCAATTTCTAGTTTAGCCTTTGGGTTTTATTTAAAGGAGACTTCATGGGTTCCACTTTGATTTGGCCAATGAAGAAGTTTGATGAAGTGAACATGTAACAGTTTGTAATCCTAGAGAGACCAGCAAATGGGACTTTGAGACGCCATTAACTATTCATAGATTCATTTACATTACAGTGCTCAAGGCTCATGTACCATCACAGAAGATAGATGGTCCCTTAAGACCCGTAAGACCACTAATTAAGAAGTCGCAAATGAAGGATACAAATTAGGTGCTTTTGCAGTTCCAAAACACATTAATTTTGTCACAGTTACACTGATTCTGCTGCAGCGTTTAATGAGTCATCAAAATATTGTGTTTGTCAACATATACGAATGTTTGAATTGAATTGGTTGGCAAATTATCTACATGACTTGCCAGCAGAGTTTATAAGATTTACAATACATTAATTTATTTATAAGTTTTGCCCTTATTAATGGTCTTATTGATTGGTTGTGGCCATTTTAGTTAATTATGGTGGCTGTTTTATAATTTTGCATCATCACAGACAATCAGCTAAAGCAGTAAGTCTGTCTCTAAACATGGAATCTGCATTCATGTGATTTTTTTCTTTTACAGCTTGAAACTGTGTCCCCAGCAACAGAAAAGTCTAAAACTGCTGCTTGACATTGATTTACGACCTTTAATATTTTCTCCTACATGCATCTCTTTGCAGAGGCTATTGTCTCAAAATGTATGTAATTTTGGAAAGCAAATACATACTACGATGCAGACAACGAATGCAACATTTTGTGAAAATACTCGTATTGTATTTTAAGACAGAGGGCGGATCATCAAGACGAGCATTTCTGAGATTAACCACTGATGAAACAAGAAGCATGGGGAAATGTTATTTTGTCTTGTGTTTTAACAGGTTTATGATGGTCATGATAGTTTGTCAAGACTACTAGGCAATTTCACAAAAACCGACATGTCTGACGTCATCCTCAACAGTACGTCAAACCACCTCTGGATGGAGTTCAACAGCAATGGCACCGGTACCAGCAAAGGATTCAAGCTGTCATACAGTAGTAAGTTCATTTAACATTTAATATCATTACAAATGTTGCTGTTTTCAAGACTAATGGCAGGTAAAGCTGTGGTTTTGTCTGTGACCAAATAATGTATTTATTTACAAATCACAGAAACAGCTCAAGGGCAAGACACATACAGATGTCTGTGTGTATCAAGAGGTGGTTTAATGGAATGGAAAAAATAAATACATTTTTGTTAACATATTCTGCCTGTAAATGCATAATAAATCAAATACTATTGTTCTCATTACAATTAAGTAGGAGAAATAATGAAAATGAAGGCACAGCATGTGGAAAGATATAACAGTTTTGTTTGCTGGTCAGAGACAGTCTGATATGAGCTCCTCGTTATTTCCTTGTTAAGACTTCCAACCTCTTCCCAACTGAAGAAGAAGCAGATCAGTTCTGTTTGAAGGCCCTTTATATAGCTCAAAATGACACTTCACATTAAAGTATCAGGTTGATACATTGTGAATTTTCTTTATCATATGAGAACTGATTTCAAGCTAAATTTCATCTTGATAACATTCATCTTGTGTCTCAAAAACCCCAGGTATGAAACATGGCTAAATGTAATTGATTTTTACCATGCTATCTCTGATGTAGCTGTTCACTCCTACCAGCTGATTATTTAGGTTTGTTTTATCATATTTTTTTCACAGAGTATGCTATTTTTACTGTGGTCATATTGACTCCAACAGAAGCAATGTTACTATATTGGGTAATAGTAACATGTCTAAAAAAAGAGCACGTCTTCTTTGATAAAGTTTTGATTATAGCTGCCATATGGGCTTTGGTGAGGTAAGAGGAACTTATTAATTAATCAAAAGTAAAAATAGTAAACAGGGATGCACCGATATCATTTTTTTTTGCTTATACGATTCTTATTTTAACAAAGGAAGATACCGATATTTTGCCACTTACATTATTTTTCACACATGTCCAAACTAGATTCATTGAGATTAAAATCCAGCGACAAGCAACATGTATGTCCACATTAAACGCAAAACTGCAGTGTGACACAGCTCACAGACAGTCAGAATGTATATGATGAGTAATGTATGTTTTGAGAAGCTGTACTTTGGACAAATCCAGAGCTCACAGTCCAAGTTATCAACAGAATGTTCTGTCGCTGGTTGCTTGGCGTGTGTCACTTTATTGTGTGTTACGTTATTGTGTGTTACGTTATTGTGTGTTACGTTATTTTATGTTACATTATTGTATGTTACGTTATTGTGTGTTACGTTATTGTGTGTTCCGTTATTGTATGTTACGTTATTGTGTGGCACGTTATTGTGTGTTACGTTATTGTGTGGCACGTTATTGTGTGTCATGGAATGTCCTGTCACTCATGACTTGTCGTGATCAGGGCTGGCTAGGACAAATACTGATTAACATGGAAGAAATACATTTTATGATATCGCAGTATCATTTGTCGTGTAATTGTGTGTAGAGTAATCATGTGTGAAGTTAATATATGATGTGTTTACGTGTGTCACAGAATGTCCTGTGCTTCGTCACTTGTTGCAATCAAGGCTGGTTCAGACAAAGCTGTAGGACACGAGATAAAAATGATCATGTCGTATTATCATGTGTCACACAGTCATGTGTTGTATAATTGTGTGTAATGTACAGGGGTTACTTTTAAAATGTATTCCACTACAGATTACAGAATACATGCTGTAAAATGCCATGTGTAACAAATTCCCTTGGACTACTCAAGGTCAGTAATGTAATCTGAATACTTTGGATTACTTCTTCAGTACTGGCAAATTTTTTCACTGGTTTTGACTTGAAAAAAAAAATCTGTAAAGGGGGGGAAAAAAAAGCTAGCACAGTAAGACAAAATACCCTTATATTAAAAATAAATGTGAGTGTGTGTGTCGTGCCTGATAACAGGTGCATGTAAAAGTGTTAGAAATAGCATTTTAGCTTAGCATAAAGTTAAGTGTTCACATGTCAGTTTACACAAGGTTAACTATTTCTGCTGCTCCAAACTTACTTCAGAACCCCACAGAGTGTACACAATGACATCATCTTCTGATTGTATAACATCATATCCACCTTTTCACTCATAACCATGTGAAACTGCCCTTTTTCTGCACGTATGAATGTAACACATAATAAGAAAGTGTTTCACGGCTGTTCAAACACTCATTGGATCGCTTAATTTATATTCAAACAAAGCAGACACAAAATGCAATGAAACAAATGTCAATAAAATGCAAAGTAATCTCTTCAGTAATCAAAATACTTTTTGAATGTAACAGTATTCTGATAACCAATCATTTTAATTGTAACTGTAGTGGAATACAGTTACTTGTATTTTGTATTTTAAATACAAATACTCTCCAACCCAGGTCATGTAATCGTATATTGCGTTATTGTTTGTCGCATTATCGTGTGTAGCATTATTGTTGTGTTTCACAGATTGTCCCGCTCATCACTTGTCGTGATCAGGGCTGGTTAGAACAAAAATGATCAATGTGGAAAAGATACATTTTATCTTATCGTAGTATCATGTGTCGTGTTATCGTGTGTTGAGTAATCACATGTAGCGTTATTATGTGTCACATTATCATGTGTCGCAGAATGTCCTGTCGCTTGTTGTAATCGAGACTGGTTAGGACAGAAACTGTATAACATGGCAGAGATACATTTTATCATGTTGCGTAAAATTGTGTCGCATTATTGTGTGTAACATTATTGTGTGTAGTGATATCTTGTGTCGTGTTATATGTTGCAAAATGTCTTGTTGCTCATCACTTGTCATGAAAAGGGCTGATTAGGACAAAAACATATTAACATGGAAGAGATATATTTTATCATGTTAACTAATCATGTGTAATCGTGTGTTGTGTTATTATGTGTTGCTTAATCATGTGTTGCTTCATAAAGCTGCTATATCGTATTGCGTCTAATAAGGACACAGTGTAAATAATTAGGGGCATTGGGACCCCAAACGAATATACAGTGAAGTAAGGATCAGCAGAACAACATCATTGTCTGAAGGTTAAGTACCTCCTTTCACTGACCATTTGCTATAAAAGAAAAAAGTATACTTTTCAGTTTCAGTTCCTATTTTGTACCCTAATTGTGGAAAGTGACACGAAGCACAGCTCCAGGCTGAATGGGCAGCATGTTTGAAAGTGTGATCTTTGAGTTGAGCATATGCTGTGCTGGTATTCATTTGAGATGGACTCCTCTGGGCTGCACGGGTAATTGTGGCAAGCAGGTGCAACTTTTATTGCACCACCTTTATGTGATTATTAAGCAGAAGTCAGATCCAGCCTGCCAGGGGGTTGATTTCAAGTGGCCAGATGTCTTTTTTTACCTTTCAAATTGGCTTACCCTGATCTTGCCCTTCACAGGTTTTGACCTTGTCAAATGTGAGGAGCCTGGAACACCTAATTATGGCTACAAAATTCAAGACGACGGCCATTTCGCAGACACGTTTGTCTTGTACAGCTGCAATCCTGGATACACGCTGCATGGCAGCAGCACACTGACATGTCTCAGTGGAGATCGTAGGGTTTGGGACAAACCACTGCCATCCTGCGTTGGTGAGTTGACAAGTGACAATTAAAAACACTACATGATTGTAGATAAAAATCAAATAGATTTGCATTTCCTAAAGGAAACAGCAGTGCTTGCAAGGCAGCAAAAGAATAGTGTTAAAGTTTGAGATCAGTTCAAGGTGCTGTAAGGGGTTTCTTATGGAATAGCAAGCAGGAAATGTCCCTATTACCTGAATGTGTGATAGTGGCAACTGAAATCCTGTTTTTGTTTATCTGATTTGCAAACTTTTTCAATATACACTGTATGGCTTTCTCAAATCTCAAAGTGTAGGGTACATCTGTCAAAAGCTGTTTCAAAAAGCTATTTGCCACCTTGTACTGTAAAAGTGAACAGCTATTTTTCCTGTTGTTTCCTCCATAAGTGAATGTTATTTACGGTTTTGCAAGGAACGGTTTGAGATTCCTGTCCCTTTACACATACCTGTCAAATAGTCTCTTAATTGGTTGTTAACAATTGTTACAAATCTACAGTGAAAATCTGGTGAAAAACAAGCAGTGTACGGGAGTAACACAGAACGCAACAGCTTACTGAACAAAACTGTTTGCCACTACTTTATCATAACTTTAAAAACAAAAGCAATAATTTTACATGATATAATGCTAAACAGATCATATCAGACAATATATCCATGCAAGTGCCATAAAATATGCTTTCATAAAATGTCATATTATATTGTCATATTATATTGTATATATATACCTACAGGTGCTACAACAACAACACATTTTATTCTCGTACACAAATCACAAGTAAACAGCTGATTATCAGTTCATAAACACTTCTTTTTGCTCTGTTCCTCAAAAAATGCTATTTTATAACATCTAAACACTTACTACAGTATATCACATGACTTGTAAGGCGGTACTTTTAAACATTTGCATTATACAAAGGACCAGTTTACAAGTCCTGAAGACTCGATAAGTGAGCCTAATGTGTCAAAAGCAATTGTGTTTTTCATCTCAAATTTGCATTTTATGACATTAATGTTTAGATTTCAATTTTAGTTAAGATTTGATTTAAGGTTTAGGGTATGGAGGTAGGTTTTGTTGATTTAAAGGGGTCATGAAATGCTCTATTTTTATATTTTTTTTATCTTCCCTGAGGTCCACTGATAATGTTAGTAAAGTGTTATTGCATTAGCAGTTATAATATAATATATGATCATTTTCCACCCCGTCTCAGGCCCTCTGTCTGAAACGATAAGTTTTCGCATATACACCTCCTTAAAACTTCTACGTAAACGCCCACCATACTGATTGGTTAACATCATGCAGCCCCTCAAATTCAACCATATTTGAAACTCAATTGGGAGAATGAACAAGCTCCACAACATTAGAAAACAACATTTCAGAGGTTACATATAATGCACATCCAGCACCTTAAAGGGTTAGTTCACCCAAAAATGAAAATTATCCCATAATTTATTCTCCCTCAAGCCATCCTAGTTGTGTATTACTTTCTTCTTTCAGCCAAACACAGTCAGAGTTATATTAAAAAATATCCTGGCTCTTCCAAGCTTTATAATGGGAGTGAATGGTACATTTCATTTTGAAGCCCAAAAAAGCACTATATTCAAAAATATACATCTAAACATTATAATATCACAATCAATTACAAGACATGTGAGAACCAATGTTATGTAACTGATCACTGATGTCAAAACTGTCATAACATTTGTTGAGGCACCAATTATGAATGTTTAAATCAGTTTGGATCAAAACTGTACTGGATATGTACAGTATCAAATACCATGGTATTTCCATCTGATATTATCACGATCACCTGGTTTATTAGTAGATTAGTACTATAGAAGAAGAATAGTTGTAAAGAGTATTACAATACAGTAGTTAGAATCAACACAGTACATTACAGCCACAGTAACACAAAAACTGTTCACAATGAACTTCTGGTTCAAACTATTGCAAACTGCTGAAAGATGAGCCAAATCTTCCTCTGAAATTAATTCTGAATTTTTATGTGAAGAAAATATTATACTCAATGAATTTCTGGAATTTTGGAGATCCACATTGGTGCATTTTGTGCAGACTGGTGTACTGAGATTGAACCGAATGCGAGAGCGTCTTCACAATTTTGATGAAGCATGTGTCCTTAAGAGACTCAACTTTAGTGATTACATGTGAGACTGGAGGGAATGTAGGGAGGTGTATTTAGGTGTATTCTCGCTGTATTTAGTGTCAGGTAATGTCTTATGGTTACAATGCCCACTGCAGAATCCTTACAATCAGAAGCCTGGACACATTTATCCGTTCACTAATTAAAACTAGAGTGAGATATACTGCAGGATAATGGTGTGGAAAATGGAGAGTATCGCCTCGACTGAGCATTGTATTTGAATTAGTCAAAATAAAAAGCCATTTTATGTTTTCTATGCTGGCTACAGTAAACATACAGCAACTAATATGCATAGTATGGTAATGGTACTGTATAATTCTATTTCAAAAGAGATTTATTGAGCAGCACTGTATTGATATTCCTTAAAAATTCTGGTTAGGGTTTGTTTAAAACCACTTTAAGTATTAAACATTGTTTATTCCTTAAAGTACTAACATAATCAAAGTAATGTTTTTTGTTTTTGTAGATAATTTTAGCCTAAGGCCTCAACCACAGTGTTACGTTTTTGGTTGGAAAATCTTTTTTTTTTTCCTTTACCTAATATTAATATTACTGTTTTCCCAAACAGGAAAACATTTGCATACGTTTGCATTTAACTCACATTGAAATCAGGAAATCCCGTTCGCTTTATCAGTGATGAGTGCAATACGGAGGTTGCATTATTCCCGCTAACGTAACATTTTTACTCTACTGGCTGTAAAACAGTGAAGAGGAGTTCATATTTTATAAACTGTAACCTCCAACCCAAACCCCAAAACTAAACGTAACATTTGTGCAGCTGAAAACAGCTCGCTTTACAACTTGCTTTTGATACCCCTCATTGGACATTTCAACCAAAACAATCAAGCTGATACATGCCAAACGGCCAAAAACACTTACCACTTTGACCACTGGGGGCAGTGTGTTACATTTCAGTCAGCAGAGACCAGTCTTCGCTGAAGAAAAGTCATCCTACTTTTTTTTATATTGGAGGAAAACACAATTCTAGAATGGATAAGAGGTATAAATAGGAAAATGTATGTGATTGCAATTTTCAATCACCTCAGCAACACTTCCAGCTTCAGCCACTGGGGGCAGTGGTTTGCATTTCGGTAAGCACAGACCAATTTTAGCAGAAGCATTTTCGACCTACTGACCTGCCAAATTCACAGTGGGTGTTTCTCAATTCTAATAACTCAAATAACAGACTTGCCTTCTCATGGAGTCCGGTCTTGCCAAGCCAGCTCTGAAGAACAAACTCGGAAGGACAGGAGGACGTAGAATAAATCTATTGCGAGCTTTGTGATGTGCTGCGATCTTCCTGTTGCAGTGAGAGAACTACTGGCATTATCACACACCAGTGACATCATTAGTATCAAGGTTTTGCAGGACTAGTAACACATTAAAAATATAAATGCTCATGTGTTTATTAATATATTCAAATTATGCCCACAAAAACAATAAATATTGATGGAGTATAACAACTCTCACGAGCCATCAGACTTTTGCTAGCATACAGCAGGAATCTCTTGTGGGAAAACAACTGATTTACAATATAGTGGGTAAAACACAACAATAAATGTCCTTCATTTGGCATCATAATACGGGGTTCTTGCCCATAAGTCACAATCCAATGCATCTTTGATATCCGACCTTATCTGGAACACATCTTTGTGCATTCTCGGTACAAATTTAGTTAAATGCTATTATTTCTCATTTTTGTGTTTAGCGGAGTGTGGAGGACACATTAGCGGTGCCACATCTGGACGGATTCTGTCTCCTGGTTACCCAGTGCCCTACGACAACAACCTTCACTGCACCTGGTCCATTGAGGCAGATATGGGAAAAACCATCAGGTATGAAACTGGTGATTGCAAAACACATTTGTTTTTTTTACTGCACCTCCATTAATTTCCATATAATTCCCTTACAACCTATAAAGAAGCATGGTGATTGCATTTCACCACACTGCGAGGTCTACCACTGGCTCGCATCTGCCCCAACAAGTGCATTATCGTTATATGGAGGGGGAGGGTTAGAGGAAGGGCAAAAGAAAAGAGACACAAAATAGATAAGCCATTTAAGCTTTCAAAATGTAATAAAACTCAGGTAAGCCAATTCTGTTGATACTTTTAAGGAGGAGATGGCTTGTAAAGAAGAGATAAAAGCAGGAGTTGAGTGGGATGTAATCCATACCATCAGGATTGAGTCACGTCAGTTCTGGGTTGCAGAGTGCTAAACTGTTCCTATACATACATATAGAGTCTAAAATGAACTCACCAAGTACCAAGTGCCAGTAAACACTGACTTTAGCAAGTAAATAAAATGTTGTCTCATAACTTATTAGAAATCACAAAATATTTTTTTTAACTAATTAAATTTGATAAAAGATTACAAAGTCTTTTTATGTATTTATTTGGAATAGTGTTCATTGCTGAATCATGCAAAATAATACCAGTAAAGTGTAAGTAAACAAGGTCCATTTTGATTTCTTATTGACAGTCTTGTTTCAATGTGATAACCACACCATACACAATAGAATAGTTATGTTGAGAGTATGTTAATAGTTTTGCACAGGCAGTTAGAATCGTCCTTTTTGCATGTATCAGTGATGGGTCAGATAATCATTCTTATGATTTGATTTAATGTGTAAGGTCATATGTAATGCTGCTGTTCCTAATAAAGTTACCATTCCTCGCGTGTGGAGCTTGCCAAGTGTTTTACCAAATAATCATATAATTGAGATCAAATATATTACAGATGTAGCATTTTTCGTTTATATTAGGGGTGCGATTTTCTAAATGTCTTATAGGATAAAAATGATTTGAACATTGTCTTTCCACTTTAGCCTCCACTTCATAGTGTTTGACACGGAGGTGGACCATGACATTCTGAAGGTTTGGGACGGGCCTGCAGAAAGTGGCATTCTGCTGAAAGAATGGAGTGGATCACTTTTACCTGAAGACACTCACAGCACCTTCAACATTCTCACACTGCAGTTTGACAGTGATTACTTCATCAGCAAGTCTGGTTTCTCCATCCAGTTCTCTAGTATGTATCAACTTCTCCATACTACCATACTACTCTTATTATTTCTGCGATATACTGTGCACAGTGTTTGGTTTAAAAAATAAAAATCCAAAAAAATATCATTTTTTTTAGTATTATGTTGTTTTCCAGAAAAGAAAAGAAAAACAAAAACAGTTCTAAACATCCCTTAAAGAAGATACATTTATTTGAGAAGTGTAATTGTGTACGATTAAATAACTTGTTTTCAGAGAATATATATCAAACTGAGTTTTGTTTTGTTTTGCTACACTTTGTTATATTGATTTCATGCTGAAAGAAAGAAAAAAAAATCCCAGTGGGGTAAGAAAAATAGAAATTCTGAATACATTCAAAATATAATTGAATTGAAAATGCAAAAGATGATAATTGGACACCATGCATTATGATGGTCATGTGACAGATGTAGTGATGTCATGTGACAACAATGGAGCATAATGCAGTTTGAAACATTTTGTATTGTATATGCATTATTTATTTAGCATTGTTTCATTCACTTTTTTTGTTAAATTAGAAAGTAGTATACATTGCATACAGATTAGTATTCAGTAAGTAGTATGCTGATATTCTATTATGAACATCACCATACTTTTTCTCATATGCTGTCAGTTTCCCAAGATCCTGCTTGTAATATAGGCCATATATGTATTTTTAAATGATGATAGAGCATATGCTCTAAAGGCAGAAAACATTGCATATTTTACTTAACATTTTGATGGTAATATGATTGGTGAGATATCATTAAAAACATAAAAATATGTCTGCTCCCATGCGAGTCTGTTTCCATGAATATGGGATTTTGCACTCTGTCTCTAATGTCTCGCTGATCTTTAGCTGATTTAAAATGCATCTTTTTTTTATTTTATTTTAAGCTTCAGTCGCCACGACCTGCAACGACCCTGGGATCCCTCAGAATGGAACACGCTATGGAGATAGTAGAGTGCCAGGTGACACCATTTCCTTTCAGTGTGACCCTGGCTACCAAATCCAGGGAGTATCTGAAATCACATGCGTCCAGATCAACAGCCGATTTTACTGGCAGCCCGATCCCCCCACCTGCATCGGTATGATCCAACACTATTGTTTGAAGATGAATTCTCTATGTGTGCGCCTTGTTGTGTAGAGGTGTGCTATTACTTATCTAAATGATTAGACGTAGGATTTTGAACTCAAAGAAGATTAAATTTGATGAAAAAATATCCCATAGACTTACACTGAAGAAGGGACCTGAGTCCTATCTAGAGACTTGGAAACCACTCAGATCATGGTAACAGGGTAACCAAGATTGCTACAATACCAAAATTTCAGTGGTTGATACCAAATACCAAACTGATTGATTCTCAATACCAATTTCGATGACCAAAGCAAAAAGGAATATGCTAACGATAAATATCCTTTATAAACAAATATGGATATACATATAACAATTTAAAGCAATTGAAACAATGACATAAAGCCTTCAAGTATTTATCAGTTAAGTAAACACTTCAACAAGCTTTGCAATTATCAATTAATTTTAGTAAAAGATTACAAAGTCTTTTTATGTTTTTATGTACTCAAATAGTCTAATAAAGAACAGAAACATAAAAGAAAATCAGTGAGTAGTAAATTAGTTTGATTAATATTAAGGACAAACAAGACAGGTGCAGGCCTATTAGGCTACATTTACACTGCCAGACATAATGTGCATATATTTTGACATGTATTCCATTTATCTGCCTGTTGACATTCATTTAAGACCAGTGTTGGTTGTAATCTGATTACAAATTAAATTGTCACTGCAACTGAACTAAACTTTATGTAAACACAATAAGTCAATGAAGTTTAAAGGGGTCATGACTCACCATTTATTTGTACCAAAACTGTCATAATTTAGTCACATACCCTGGAGGTGCAGTGGTGGCTCATCAGTTAAGACTCTGGGTTACTGACCAGAAGGTCAGGGGTTCAAGCCCAAGCACTGCCCAGATGCCACCGTTGGACCCTTGAGCAAGGCCCTTGACCCTATCTGCTCCAGGGGCACCATATCTTGGCTGACCCTGTGCTCTGAACCCAGCTTAGCTGGGACATGTGAAAAAAAATAATTTCATGGTATATGTGCAAAATGTATAATGTGTGACAAAAATAAAGGCTTCACATATATATATATATATATATATCACAATTTCCCACCCTTTCTCTGGCCCTCTGTCTGAAATGCTTGGTTTTTAGCTGTCTGACCCTGTAAGACTTCAATGTAAATGCCCACTGTTGCGATTAGCTAGCATCGTGCAACCCTTTCAAAACAGGCATTCATGAAATGCAGTCCGAAGAAAATGAAAAAACTCCACAAGACAACAACAACATTTAAAATAAAAAATGTTGCGATGAACATATAACCCACATTCAACACAATTATTCTGAATACATTTAACTTTTCACTTAAGCAGCACAATAAATATCAAACAGCTATGACATATGAATTGATAATGAATGAAAATGTTTACTTATGGATTTGTGATCCAATAGTGTTTTAACTGCCCCATATTTCAATAACAGTCCCTTTGCAAAGCTTGAATCATATTGTGGCTGGTCCACAATCAATCCGCGAGTAAATGTTCTAACTACGTAAATGTAATAATATCCATGGTAATGTTGGAATCTTCAACCAGCTTCAACAGGCCAAAGCAGAGAAACTGGTCTTCACATCTCACATTTTAATTTTTTTTTTTTTTCTTTTTTTTTTTTTTTTACACACAAGACTGCATTTGTTTCTCCTGGTCAGTGGCAGCAGAATAAGATGTTTTTTTTTTTTAAAAAAGTTGATTTTTACTGCTTTTAAAATGTGGGGTACATCGCTGGAAACCCATCAAAACGATCAAAAGACATCCATGTAGTGCATGTCTACAAAAGACCAACAATAAAAATAGCACAGATGGGTGCAAAAATGGTCCAGGATGCCTTCAAAACATCACAACAGCAAGACAGTGCAGCTGAATGAAACACAATGGGGGTCCCAAAAAGGGATTCATGAAAACAGTCAAAGCTGTTCATCTAGTGCACATTTATGTAGAATTTTTTTCTTGAGCGGACCCAGCTCTCCTCAGATGTTGCCGTTTAAAAAGAGCACCATAAAGTTTTTGTGTGCGTTTTTGGTTTTCAGTGTACTTTTTGCTCCCATGTTTGCTCAGTGTTACTGGGATGGCTAGAGCTGTCTTGCAGTTTATTACCCAATTCATTACACTGTTGCTTTTACATTATTACCATGACCTTCACTCAGACCTTCCAATACGCCAATACTCCAAAGTCACGCATTACGCTTTTTAGCAAACACTTAAACTAAATAGCTTCTGTCTCAAGTGTCCCTGTTGACTTTGTTGATGTCTCCTATGATTTGCCAGTTGCTGTGAAATTCTCCAAGGTTCTATAGAGCATAATAGTCATGTTTCATGAGAAAAATACATTTTTATTGATAATGTATAAACCTTTTGAAACAAAACTACCATGAACTCAAGACTTTTACTGATGATATATGCATTTGTAGAAGCCACAAGTCAATGTGATTTCAATATCATAAAAAAAACAGTTGAATTGCCCAATTCCCAGTGATATACTCCATTACCCACAATTCTGAGGTGAAATCCACCAATCAGAGAAGGCACTGTTACCATGGAAGCAGGAATTGCAGCACTATGTCTCAACAGTGTCTGCCCACTCCCATAAAGGATTGTGAATTACATAATTGAAACTTTCTTAATGATATAACAACTGAAATATATTTTAATATTTTGTAATACATTTCTAATACATTGAATTAACTGTACATGTATAATTTATGGTTTTATATTGTATTGGTGTTGTTTATCTGATTATGTCATTCACAGTTTCTACATTGAATGAGTAGCTCATTTCCTCATAAAATAATTTAAGAACACAATCTTGAATTTTTGTAAAAAAAAATTAGGTTTTCAAATACTTGTGTTGCTTTGAATCAGAGTTTGTTATGTTGTGAATCATGTCAGAGCTGGTTGGTTTAGTTCATGGCTTAAAATGATTATTATTGTTATTTTATTTATTTATTTATGACAATGGTTGAATCAGAAAAAGACTTGTGGAACTTCTTCCTGTAGTTTTTTTTTTCTCTCCCCTTTTTCTCCCCAATTTGGAACAGTCAATTTCCAATGCACTCTAAGTCTTCGTGGTGGCATAGTGACTCAATCTGGGTGGCAGAGGACGAATCTCAGTTGGCTCCGTGTCAGAGACAGTCAATCTATGCATCTTATTACGTGGCTTGTTGAGCGCACCACCACAGAGACATAGCGTGTGTGGAAGCTTCACGGCATCCACCGCGGCATCCATGCACAACTCACCACACACCCCACCGAGAGCGAACCACATTATAGAGAGCACAAGGAGGTTACCCCATGTGACTCTACCCTCCCTAGCAACTGGGCCAATTTGGTTGCTTAGGAGACCAGGCTGGTGTCACTCAGCACACCCTGGGATTTGAACTTGTGAAATCTAGGGGTGGTCGTCAGCGTCTTTACTCACTGAGCTACCCAGGCCCCAATTCTTCCTGTAGCTTAATTGGTTAATGTTTATTTTGTGTGTGTGTTCATGTTTTGAAGGCTCACATTTAACCGCTCATCTCTTGTCTTCACTCTTGTTGTTACAGCTACATGTGGGGGAAATGCGACAGGACCTTCTGGGGTAATTCTATCACCCAACTATCCCCAACCCTACCCAGCAGGAAAAGAGTGTGACTGGAGGATAAAAGTCAACCCTGACTTTGTCATTGCTTTAATTTTCAAAAGGTAAAGTGTACAATTCTAGGTGCATCTGACACTCATGACTCCAGATGGGGTGTGCGCCATTCAGCATTATTTTGAGAATACCTTTTTAAAGTCCTGTTCATTTCCTAAGAATGAGGTAGCAAACAGTATGCTGAGTTGTAAATTGAAAATGAAATTATGGACTTACATACAGACTAAAATGTATTCTTTTTTAAAAATGAATACATTTTGATTCATTTCTTTTTTTAAGGATTAATTACACAGAAATGTATATATATAAAATATATATATATATATATATATATATATATATATAATATATATATATATATATATATATATATATATATAATATATAAATAAATAATAAGCCTTTAAGCAGCTTGGAAATTTTCAGAAAATTATGTCAAGCCTTTAGACAATTAGCCAATTAGTTTATGATAGGAGGTGTACTGAATTGGAGGTGTACCTATGGATGTATTTTAAGGCCTACCACCAAACTCTGTGCCTCTTTGCTTGACATCATGGGAAAATCAAAAGAAATCAGCCAAGACCTCCACAAGTCTGGTTCATCCATGGGAGCAATTTCCAAATGCCTGAAGGTACCACGTTCATCATAGCACTCGGGAAGGACACACATTCTGTCTCCTAGAGATTAATATAGTTTGGAGCGAAAAGCGCAAATCAATCCCAGAACAACAGCAAAGGACCTTGTGAAGATGCTGGAGGAAACAGGAATCATGTATCTATATCCACAGTATAACGAGTCCTATATCAACATAACCTGAATGGCTGCTCAGCAAGGAAGTTGCCACTGCTCCAAAACTGCCATAAAAAAGCCAGACTACAGTTTGTAAGTGCACATGGGGATAAAGATTTCACTTTTTTGAGAAATTTCCTCTGGTCTAATGAAACAAAAATGTCTGTTATGTTTGGAGGAAAAAGGTTTGCAAGCCCAAGAACACCATCCTAACTGTGAAGCAAGGGGGTAGCAGCATCATGTTGTGGGGGTGCTTTGCTGCAGGACAGACTGGTGCACTTCACAAAATAGATGGTAAATTTGTGGCAAAATGGCTTAAGGACGACAAAGTCAAGGTATTGGAGTGGCCATCACAAAACCCTGACCTCAATCCGATAGAAAATGTGTGGGCAGAACTGAAAAAGCATGTGCGAGCAAGGAGGCCAACAAACCTGTCTCAGTTACACCTGTTCTGTCTGGAGGAATGGGACAAAATTCCAGCAACTTATTGTGAGAAGCTTGTGGAAGGCTACCCAAAACGTTTGACCCAAGTTAAAAAAAATTAAAGGCAGTGCTACCAAATAATAATAAAGTGTGTATATATAAACTTCAGACCCACTAGGAATGTGATGAAACAAAAACAATCTGAAATAAATAATTCTCTCTACTATTATCTTGACATTTCACATTCTTAAAATAAAGTATTGATCCTAACTGACCAAAGACAGGCACTGTTTTCTATGACTAAATGTCAGGAATTGTGAAAAACGGTCACAATTGAGTTTAAATGTATTTGGCTAAGGTGTACGTACACTTCTGACTTCATCTGTATATATATATATATATATATATATACACACTCACCTAAAGGATTATTATGAACACCATACTAATACTGTGTTTGACCCCCTTTCGCCTTCAGAACTGCCTTAATTCTACGTGGCATTGATTCAACAAGGTGCTGAAAGCATTCTTTAGAAATGTTGGCCCATATTGATAGGATAGCATCTTGCAGTTGATGGAGATTTGTGGGATGCACATCCAGGGCACGAAGCTCCCGTTCCACCACATCCCAAAGATGCTCTATTGGGTTGAGATCTGGTGACTGCGGGGGCCATTTTAGTACAGTGAACTCATTGTCATGTTCAAGAAACCAATTTGAAATGATTCGAGCTTTGTGACATGGTGCATTATCCTGCTGGAAGTAGCCATCAGAGGATGGGTACATGGTGGCCATAAAGGGATGGACATGGTCAGAAACAATGCTCAGGTAGGCCGTGGCATTTAAACGATGCCCAATTGGCACTAAAGGGCCTAAAGTGTGCCAATAAAACATCCCCCACACCATTACACCACCACCAGCAGCCTGCACAATGGTAACAAGGCATGATGGATCCATGTTCTCATTCTGTTTACGCCAAATTCTGACTCTACCATCTGAATGTCTCAACAGAAATCGAGACTCATCAGACCAGGCAACATTTTTCCAGTCTTCAACTGTCCAATTTTGGTGAGCTCTTGCAAATTGTAGCCTCTTTTTCCTATTTGTAGTGGAGATGAGTGGTACCCGGTGGGGTCTTCTGCTGTTGTAGCCCATCCGCCTCAAGGTTGTGCGTGTTGTGGCTTCACAAATGCTTTGCTGCATACCTCGGTTGTAACGAGTGGTTATTTCAGTCAAAGTTGCTCTTCTATCAGCTTGAATCAGTCGGCCCATTCTCCTCTGACCTCTAGCATCAACAAGGCATTTTCGCTCACAGGACTGCCGCATACTGGATGTTTTTCGCTTTTCACACCATTCTTTGTAAACCCTAGAAATGGTTGTGTGTGAAAATCCCAGTAACTGAGCAGATTGTGAAATACTCAGACCGGCCCGTCTGGCACCAACAACCATGCCACGCTCAAAATTGCTTAAATCACCTTTCTTTCCCATTCTGACATTCAGTTTGGAGTTTAGGAGATTGTCTTGACCAGGACCACACCCCTAAATGCATTGAAGCAACTGCCATGTGATTGGTTGATTAGATAATTGCATTAATGAGAAATTGAACAGGTGTTCCTAATAATCCTTTAGGTGAGTGTATATATATAGCGCTATTGTTCAACATGTTGTGCATTGTGAGATGATATTCTGCTCACTACAATTGTACAGTGAGGTTATCTGAGTTACCGTAGCTTTTCTGTCAGCTCGAACCAGTCTGCCATTCTCCACTGACCTCTTTCCTCAACAAGGCATTTCCGTCCGCAGAACTGCCGCTCACTATATGTTTTTTTTTTTTGGCACCATACTGAGTAAACTGTTGTTTGTGAAAATCCCAGGAGATCAGCAGTTACAGAAATACCAGCCTGTCTGGCACCAACAATCATGCCACGGTCCAAATCACTAAAATCTATTTTTTTTGCCCATTCTGATGGTTGATGTGAATATTAACTGAAGCTCCTGACCTGTATCTGCATGATTTTATGCATTGCACTGCTACCAGACGATTGCATGGATAAGTAGGTGTAAAGGTGTTTCTAATAAAGTTCCCAGTGAATGTATACATAAACATCATGACAACATCTTGCAGGGTATGGCCATTTCAATTCAAATTTTAATTCAACATCCTGAGGAACCCTTCTGTACATTTTTCAAGTTTTTCCTGTTCTGACGGATCCCGTCAGTTCTTTAATGCACGTTGTATTAAAACAATAAATGTCACGGACTTTTCACAGCATACACACTGGAGGACAGATTATATATTATCAAACATATAATGTGGTTTTTAGATGTTTACAATGATTGATTATGATAGATAAGATGCGATTGCGAATGCTATTGACAGGTATGTGCACAGCCATATTTTTTATATTGCAATGCAGCATGGGATTCTGAGTTTGTCATAGCATAGAAACATAGTAGGTTCAAAAAACTATCTCTTCCACTTTCCCATCCCTGGAAGTGGTAAGAATGATTCACAGATGAAATGGGAGAATGCTCAATTGGACTAACTAGTTTATATATTTTTTGTTTGATGTCGGAAAACACTACCACATCGCTGCACCAAAATAAACTGCTCCGACAGTAATGGCTTTATACTTTTATTTTGATATTATTTGAATGTTTGAAGCATAAATAATAAATAAATAAAGATATTGTGATATTAAAAAGACTATTTGAGCTGCTGATTCAGTATGAAAACCACTTTAGTCCCTCTTTTCTGGTAAACAGTACGCATCAGAGCCCAGCCTATTGCAATCACACTGGTTTGATCATACATGCAAAATGGTGTTGCCAATTAAATTCAAATTTCAATTCAACATCTTGTGGGGTGATGCTAATTCAATTCATATTCTAATTCAACATTCTGAAGGGGTGTGGCCAATTTAATTGAAATTCCAATTCAACATCCTGTGGGGTGTAACCAATTCTATTTAAATTCCAATACAACACATGTGGGGTGTTGCCAATTAAATTCAAATCTGACATAGTCAATTCTTACTTTCTGAATTTTGCCTAACCCTGGTATTTTTTAGTGTTTAAAATACATCAATGTCTGAAACAGATTATGCATTTAAATGTTGGCAGTTTAATATTGGTGTCGTGTATCTGTGCCCTCATCCAAAAACAATCCAGAATCATCAACTCAGATACTTAAATCTTTAGAATAATTATGACTCTCTGATTGTTTGTTTCACTCTGACAAAAAATTCATGACTTCATGGACTTTCAAGATGGTTGACCAGTGTATACTTGATAGCATGTATGACATTTGCTGGACCTGGAGAAACATTCAAATTTTCTGGTTTTAGGGTTATGTTTATGACTAGGGCTAGGTGATATACCAATAATCTCAATATTTTTCAGAATTTTTAAAACCTTTCAAATATAACCCTTATTCTTTCTTTATTTCTTTAAAATAATGGTCAACAGCTAAACTAAACATCTACCTGACTTGCTTCTCCATTTATTGCAGTTTTAACATGGAGCCTAGTTATGACTTCCTGCACATCTATGAGGGTGAGGACTCCAATGGGCCCCTGATCATCAGTCTGCAGGGTAATCAGGTCCCCGAGCGAATCGAGAGCAGTGGAAACAGCCTCTTCCTGGCCTTCCGCAGCGATGCCTCACTGGGGATGTCTGGCTTTGCCATTGAATATAAAGGCAAGTCTCATCTTGCAGCAGTACAGCTTGTACCCTTGAGGGCTGGGCCTGGCAAACAAGCAGTCAGCAGTAAAAAGAAAATAACCATGTTTCCATCCAAAGTTTTTTTTTTTTTTTTTTTTTTTTTTTGCCAATTCTTTGAAAATATTGTTTAGCTTACTTTTGAAGAAATGCCGACAAAATTCCCGGTATTAAATTAAATAAATTATAATAATGACAAAAAGCATTAAATTAAAAAACTAAATTGCCAAAGGAAAAATATGACATTGTTAGGGCTATATAATTGCATTTTCTTTACACAAACTTAAATTAGCTTTACCCTGCTCTGTAGATGGAAAAAGTCGGCAGAATGACGTTCTTAGAATGTTCTGCACTTTTTTCAAGACTATAAACTATCAGAACTATTTGTCCAATGAGTTCACTATTAAAAAATTAGCTTTTGAACATTTTAAAACTTTCAAATATTTTAAATTTAACCCTGTTTACCTCGGATCACATTTACTGAGCTTCAGAAAATGTAAATTGCATTATGACTCTAAAAATAATTTTAAATGACAATCAAGTTCAGTTGGTCATTAATTATGCGGGACATAACGCAGTTGTGATGGCGATGCTTTAGATTAGATGATTGTTTAAAATAGTCTATTGAATATCATGAATGTATCAAATGTAAACCCTGATATTACACCGCATCAATGTTTCTTTAATAGTTGTGCACACAGCATATACACATCGATGGATGCTCCTTATTCTAAGACCAAAAGTTTCCCCCAATACTTGGTGCAGGTTGTCAGCTTGAACAGGGCCAGAGTTGCTCTTTCGGGTCGGAACCGTTGGCAACATCAGGACCAATATTACAGTCCCATCAGAAGAGCAACTCTGCTCCCTTTTGATTGCATTTATTTGTGAAATTAAAATGACAGTAAGCTGGCTAATTTCAATTAATTTTCTCAATATTCTCCCCATTTTAGCAAATTTTAGGGCCATTAAGATTTTTTGCACTGTTTTGTCTGTCCGGGTACATTATTACCGTAATATACCCGGATGTTAATGTTCCTTTTTTCTTTTCTTTTTTTAATTCCCATTATTCTCAGTTCCCATTATTCTCTAGACTATCATTAAACATATAACAGTAACCACATAATTATAAAAGTGATACATAAAAATAAGACTAATATATGTATTTATATAGTAATATATATATACTTACGGTATATATATTTTGGTTGCTAGATTGTCATGACAATAATCTGAAATTATATTTTTAAGGAAAATATCCTTCCTCCCTATTTCAGGGTCAAATGTGACTTGCACATGTTCATGTAAGAGTTCAGATTCAAACTTCAGCATCATTTCTTAACTTGTTGGCTCAAAAAGCTTGTTATTTTTAAGAAAATCAGATAGTTTTGACTGCCATGACAATTAAAGTTGATGCACTCTATACTAATTCGATTTGCTTACTTCCTAAATGAGTAACTATGGATTTTTGTCTTTTACAAGGATTTTAAAGGCTGATAGAATATCTGAATTATCTAAGAACTGTGTTTTGGTTGGCATTAGCTTTTACAGTGTCATGCTTATGTTGAGCAGTTCCTTTTTTAACCTTGATAAGAACATATCAATAGTGTGATACCTGCTATACACTGACCCTGATGACCAGATAAGGATTCCAATGGAGTTTTACATCCGTATCCTGCCTTCATATATCTCCTCACTCAACTGAGGGAGTTCTGAGCTGTACATCACTATATATTTAACATGTTATCAAGCTGTTATTAACAATACTTAAAAGGCATTTCTTGGAATTACTTGTGCCATGTGATGACTTGTATTATACATGGTCTATTTGTCGAAGGGTATGATTTTCAGTTGGGTTGTGAGAGGTCCTGTGTTTAGAATCCGGATGAGACTTCACTTTGTGTTATTTCCCAATTGAGACCAATATAAACCATTTAAAATCAGAAAAACTTTTGCTGTCACAGTGACCCATGCAAAAAGGTGAATTTGCAACAAATACACACACACACACACACACACACACACACACACACACACACACACACACATGTTGGTGCGGCTATCATTATGAGGACTCTCCATAGACATAATCATTTTTATACTGTACAAACTATAAATTCTATCCCCTAACCCTAAACCTAACCCTCACAAAAAACTTTGATACCCTTGAAATTACCAGACTATTTGAGCAGCTGATTAATCAGTAAAACCACTTTAGTCTCTCTTTTCTGGTAAACAGTACACACACACACACACACACACACACACACACACATAAAGACAAGGACAGGTGAGTGGAACTAATTTAAAGTACCATTTAACTGAGAATAAGGAAATCTTCCACTACTATTGATCCACTTAAAATAACTATCAGAAAATGAAATATTCCGGTTCAGCTTCTAAATGTACTCTAAACCTTTAATCTGTCTAAACACAATTCAACAACTTGCTGTCCTTTAAAAGCAAATAAAGATATAATAGAATGAAAAATCAAACATATGAGTAGGTTTCCTGGTGCAGCAACACCCATAAAGTGATACGCAGCCTTCTTGATTTAAATTACATTTTATAAGTGACCCAAATCAACTGTTAAAAAAAAGAAAGAAAGAAAGAAAGAAATCTGATCTGATAAGAGTTTTTGTTGTTTACCATGCAGCAAATCCGATCTATGCTAGATGTCTGTAAAAAAAAAAAAAACAAAACAAATCAGGATTCTCTGGCAGAGTGAATGTGTCGAAAAAGCTCTTAAGTGGTATTGAGTCAAATATTGTGCTTCTCTTCAGTTATACCATTAACCTTTCTCAGTGAATACCTGGTAATATTCCCCACAGGGATAACATGTTTTGGCAATCTGTTCATATATGCTCTTTTAAAGGATGTGAGTTTTTATTTTAGAAATGTCAGAGCATGCAACAATAACAATGCAGCATCTCTAATATGCTGCGCACCATCTAGAAATCATCTCAGCTCTCAGCAGCCCTCTTTATATGATGATTATGGTTCAGAACAAAATGCAGTTCATGGAATATAGAATATTTTAATTGCAGTTATTTTAATGATCCTCTGGTTTCAACCTTTTGCTTTTACTCCACATGAACACCCCATCAGTTTTAAAAAACATGCTCGTAATTTAGTGCTTTGTTGATCAGGTATTCACACTATATCACAATGCATCAGGATTTCACTTTCATGCCATGCCATTGGATTTGTCCAATAGATACTTGTTCTTGAAAGTACAGTGCAGAGAAGCAAAGCACAGAATTTGAATAGTTACAGAATGTGACTCTCACAACTCTGTTTGTATTCTCTGAACTTTCGAAGCAAAAAAAAATAAATAATAAATATGCAAACTTGCATACATCATTCTGGTTACCAGTATCCACTGGACAAACCATATGGGACAACATGCAAATGAAATAATGATGTATTGTGGGATAGTGTGAATATTTGATCAGCAAAGCTGATTGGGTATTAATGTGCTTTAAAAGTTCAGAGTATGCAATCAGAGGGGTATGACAATTCAAATTTTGTGCTGTGCTTGAAATCCTATTAGAGTGCCAAAATGTCTTCTTAAAGGTGAAATATGTAATTTCTGCACCATTAGTGGAACCAAACAGAAATAAATTATTGTTAAATTATCCTGATTTTTCCTGATTTCTCCATGGGCGGAATTTCTCCATTGTGGTGAGAGACTTCCTCTCGGATGCTCCACACTTCTACTTAGTTGTTGTTATCAGCTAGACTTAATGTTACTGGTGATGGTGAGCAGCTAAGGGTCTGGATAATTATGCGATGTTATAACAAGTACAGGTGGCTTAAAGACTACTGGAAAATTAATGTCACAACGATAAGCCCCCCAAAAGCTGCCAATGCTGAAACGTTCCAAGTTGAACCAGATTTAATAATCAGAGTTTGCATTAAATTAATTCTCCGTCACTTGCCTTTTTTTTAATAAAACATTTATTAACATTGACCGATAATTCCAAATACTGTCTGTCTTTTTGGAAGATTACAAAAATGAAAAACATTCAAACAAGGCTTTGTTTTATTAATCATCTTTACAAGGTTTATATCTCATATCACACTGTGATTGTATGTGAACGAGGGAGAGACCAAGCTGTTCTCAGCAGAATGCGTGAGAAGGCGGCACTTGTTAATGCAGAAATAATGGAAAGATACATGCCTCAAATCAGAAGATTTTTAAATTGAACCTATTATGACCATATGTTTTCTTTTCACTGATGTTTCCTCTTTTTTCGAACTTTAAAAAGCAACCAGTCGGGATTTACTGATTCCCTAAATGTCCGTGATTTGGCTGTTTTCATACTAAACTGCTCAACAAACAACTTAAATCTAGCACATCATATACATATTACACTGATTGGAAGAATGAGATGAGAGAGAGTGGATCAAAATGCAGATTTATTTTACTAATGTTACTAAGAAGATGAAGAAGAAATAAAGATTAAAAATAAAACACTTGAGTTAAAGGAAACCAATCGTAACAGCAGTAGGCTGGAGAAATAACATAACTTTAACTCACTACCATACAAACAAGAACCGACAAGAGGAAGGACACACATGGGGACTAAAGATATTACAATGAACAGCTGTGAACCATGATCAGAGGGAATTGGGAACATGTGTGCATGATGAGGATATCTGGATGGTGCATGATGGGAAATGTAGTTCGGGGGAAAAATTCAACATAAGTCTCAGAACACAGAAGGATGACAAAAAGGGTTCACACTGTGACAGACCCCCCCCCCCCCCCCCCCAAATGGATGACTCCTGGTGCCCAAAGATGGATGGGAAGGAAGGCAGAGACAAGCAGACTAGGAAGGATCCGGAGGATGATTAAGAGGCCAGGGGGGTGACCACAGGGCAAGGACAGGGTCAGAAGGCCTGGGAAGTGTCCACAGGTCCGGGACTGGGTCAAGAGTTCTAGGAGGCGGCCACAGGGCCAGGAATGGGTCAGGATGCTGGGGAGGAGGCTACAGGGCTGGGACAGGGTCAGGGGGCAGAGCCACAGTTGGTTCAGGGAGTTGAGTCTCAGGAGGCAGAGCCGAAGGAGGAACGGGCAGAGCCTCAGGAGAAGCAGGGAATTGAGTTCCAGGAGGAGGATCCAGAGGTGGAGTGGGTGGAGCCATAGGAGGAGCAGGGAATTGAGTCCCTGGAGGAGTCTAAGGAGAAATGGGTGGAGCCGCTGGAGGATGAGTCTCAAAAGGAGTGGGTGGAGCCGCTGGAAGAGGAATCACAGAAGAAGTGGACTGAACCACTGTAGGAGTTGTCTCTGGGGAAACGGACGTGACAGCTGGAGGAGAAATCATAGGAGGTGCGGACAGGACTGCTATAGGATGAGTCTCTAGGGGAGTGGACATGACTGCCGGAGTGGTGAAAGACTCTGATGTTTGAGTTGCTGTGGTCAGGAATGCTGGCAGTGACTGGGAAATGGCCTCTGTGGCTGAGAGTACTGGCAGTGACAAGGGAATGACCTCCGTGGTCATGAGCATGGGCAGTGATAGGAGAATGACCTCCATGGTCGTGGACACAGGCAGTGATAGGGGAATGCCTCCGTGGCCGTGAACACTGGCAGTGACTGGGGAGTAGGAGCCTTTCTCCTATTCCGCATCCAGACAGCCTTGAGCACAGCTGTTGGAGACTCGGAAGACGGAGCAATGGGAGGCTCGAAGGAAGTCTCTAGGACCACCAAGGCTAGGGAGAAAGTGGTCTCTGTTGAAGGGAGCTCGTTGACCAATGGAGCCATAGTCATCCCACCTCCCTGAAAATTCCTATAGGGCTGGAGTGGGACAGCTGGCTCTGGGATGGACGAGGCTTGCAACACTGGCTCTGGGACGGACGAGGCTTCAAGAACTTGCTCGTTGGAAATGGCAGACATGGGAGTTGGCTCAATGGCCATGGAAAGCCTGGAGGACATTGGCTCGTTGGCCTTAGAAGGCCTGGAGGGCGTTGGCTCGTTGTCCGTGGAAGGCCTGGAGGGCGTTGACTCGTTGTCCGTGGAAGGCTTTGAGGGCGTTGGCTCGTTGGCCATGGAAGCCCAGGCGGGCGTTGGCCATGAAAGGCCTGGAGGGTGAGGTCATGGAAGGCCTGGAAGTAAGCTCATTGGCTGTGGCAGGCCTGGAGTAAGGAGACATGGAAGGCTGTGAAAAAGGTGGATATGATGACTGCATTCAAAAAGTTTCAAACATCCCTCCAGAGGGTGTGAATGTAGCAGAGGGGAAACTCTTTCACATTGCAAAGTGGGACCTATTAAATTGATGATAGTTTGCAGAATCATTGGTGTTGTCCATGTATTTATTTCATTTAAAGGTTACATGAGAGTGATTTGATCATTGTTTTCTTTGTCTTCTTGGCTCTGCATGGCAACAAACAACATTTTGTATTCCAAGACAAATGCTGTATGTGACTCAGTCTCTCACCACTGAACATTTAATTATAATGTGTCCTATTTGACGAAACAATGATGGAGTCTTTTTCTCTCTATTGTTATATTTTATTTTAATCGATTTGGTATACTTAATCACTCACTGTTTTCCTTCATATAAAGCCAATCTACAATCTGCTTCTGTTCATCACACACCAGTAAGCACAATTATTAACTTGCATACAAGGTGGAAGAAATGA
Source organism: Moxostoma hubbsi (assembly GCA_032164185.1). Taxonomy (NCBI): domain Eukaryota; kingdom Metazoa; phylum Chordata; class Actinopteri; order Cypriniformes; family Catostomidae; genus Moxostoma; species Moxostoma hubbsi. The sequence goes on along the minus strand of JAVLUX010000083.1, from coordinate 2,032,611 downwards.
ATATGAGAATATTAAGAATATATCAGTCCAAAGAACTCTCATACTTCGAGAAAATCACTTCAGTCTATTAAATAGAGAAATAATAACATACAGTGGGCCAAAGATTTATTTTGACACTTAAAACACATTTAACAACTAATATATATATATATATATATATATATATATATATATACACATACACAGACATACAGTTTACATCAGAAATTTACATACACCTTAGCCAAACACATTTAAACTCAGTTTATCACAATTCCTGACATTTAATTGTAGAAAACATTCCCTGTCTTAGGTTAGTAAGGAACAATAATTTGTATTAAGAATGTGAAATGTCAGAATAATAGTAGAAAGAATTATTTACTTCAGCTTTTATTCCTTTCATCACATTCCCAGTGGGTCAGAAGTTTACAGAAACTTTATTATTATTTGGTAGCATTGCCTTTAAATTGTTTAACTTGGATCAAATGTTTTGGGTAGCCTTCCACAAGCTTCTCACAATAAGTTGTTGGAATTTTGCCCCATTCCACCAGACATAACTGGTGTAACGGAGTCAGGTTTGTAGGCCTCCTTGCTCGCTCATTTTTTTTTTTCAGTTCTGCCCACAAATTTTCTATTGGATTGAGGTCAGGGCTTTGTGATGGCCACTCCAATATCTTGGCTTTGTTGTGTTTAAGCCATTTTGCCACAACCTTGGAGGTATGCTTGGGGTCAAGACCCATTTGCAACAGAGCTTTAACTTCCTGGCTGATGTCTTGAGATGTTGCTTCAATATATCCACGTAATTTTCCTTTATCATGATGCCATCTAGTTTGTGAAGCACACCAGTCCCTCCTGCAGCAAAGCACCCCTGCAACAGGATGTTTCCATCCCCATGCTTCAAGGTTGGGATGGTGTTCTTCAGCCTGCAATCCTCTCCCTTTTCCCTCCAAACATAACTTTGTTCATTATGGCCAGACAGTTACATTTTCATCAGACCAGAGGAAACTTTTCCAAGAAGTACTATATTTGTCCCCATGTGCACTTGCAAACTGTAGTCTGTCTTTTTTATGGTGGTTTGGAGCAGTGGCTTCTTCCTGGCTGAGCAGCGTATCAGGTTATGCCAATATTTGACTCCTTTTCATGTTGATATAGATACTTGTCTACCTGTGTCATCCAGCATCTTCACAATGTCCTTTGCTGTTGTTCTGTGTGGTCCCATGGTGTTTATACTTACATACTATTGTTTGTACAAATGAACGTGGTACCTTCAGGCATTTGGAAATTGCTCCCAAGGATAAACCAGAATTGTGGAGTTCCACAAAAAAAATCCTGGGGTCTTGGCTGATTTCTTTTGATTTTTCCATGATGTCAAGCAAAAAGGCACTTTGAAGGTAGACCTTAAAATAACATCTAACAACCAGGACCTTTATTCACAAAGATTTTTATCTTACCACTAGGAGTTCTTCAAAGAGTTCCTAGCTAGGAGTTTTTGCTTGACACCTATTCACAAAACTACTAAGAGCAAGTTTTACTAAAGAAAACTTAAGATAAGAGCAAGTTGGAGTTTGGCCATGTTACTATGAATGACGTAATTTTATATTAGCACACTCTTTTAAATCACCCTCAGTTAGTGGTAGACAGGGAACCGCTATTTGTCAGATAAGACAGACAATGATATATATTCATGAGATAGATAGATAGATAGATAGATAGATAGATAGATAGACAGACAGACAGACAGACAGACAGACAGACAGACAGACAGACAGACAGACAGACAGACGAACATTTCTTCATCCTGTGTTGATGTAATGAAACAAGCGTGTTTTCTTCATCCTGTGTTGATGTAATGAAACAAGCGTGTATCTCGTCAACAGCATCAAAACACTGGGTAGCCCTGCGATTGCCAAGTTTGCTTGTGAATGCTCACTTTTTTTCTCTGCAGCAAGTGCACATCCAAAAGAAAAGTGTGCGTAACTTCAATTAAAACAATTGTTTTTAATTTTACAACGAGCCATGTCATCTGCCAGAAACATCAGGTGTGTGACCCCTTTAGGTAGTTAGAAGTCCTGAGGATGACTTCTAAGCTGTCATGGGTTTAGTAGCTACTTTTAACATTAAAATGCTTCATGAATTACGCTTAGATTAAATGTTACAAGTCCTAAAATTAGGAGTAACATGACCTAAATGTACGTAATAGGAGCTAATTTTAGCCTTAAGATGTTTTATGAATACTGGCACAGATCGTGTTTTTTTTTTTTTTTTTGTCTTTACTTTGAACATTATTTCTATTGTTTTAATCGATTGTTAAACCCAACCAACGTATTCTGTGAAATGTTCTGCTTGAACTTTTACTTATACTATCTTTCTTAAAAATAAATAATCCAAATAATCTGATATTTTGTTATGTAATGCAAAAGCATTCATACAATATTGATATGGCTTAAGTGTCCCAATACTTTCTGGGGCCACTCTTGAAAATTCAAGATAAGGGGCTGTATATTAAACCTAACTTTATTTTGTGCAGTGCACTCCAGGTGTACTCCTCTGTTGTTGTGGAAATATGAGGGAGATTGTATTGCACACTTGTAATTTTGATGATACAATCTTCCCAATGCGTTCCCACTTCCTCAGGTCCCTAAAGCACAAGCAGAGAGTTGTTAACTGTCCCTCTCCACCCGTCCCTCTTGTAGTGTCGGATGCCAGAAGGACAGAGACTGTCTCCTACTGCCTCGGCGCACTCACCTGCCTCTCCCGTGGTGTTAACGTACACTTATGCATAATGCCATTAAGACACTGTCTGCTTTTTTTCACACTTTCACTGTCTCTCTCTCTCTCTCTCTTTCACTCTTATCCTGTCCCTCTTGTTCTGTCTATCTGTTTCCTGTCTAGGCTTTGGGAATGGCTGGCAAAGAACTCAAAATTGTAGGGATATGATTGTGCATCTGATTAGTTTTGTTCTGGGTCAAACCTGATTTAATTGAAAAACAGGTATGGTGGATTATTGTGTTGACATCAACACAATAAGCCACCATAACCCTCCCAGTGCTTATGTAATGTATTCATATGCAATTTGTCTGGTTTGATAATCATCTAAGTTACAATAATAAACAAACACAATCAGTTTTAACTAATAACACACAAATTATTGTATTGTTCTTGTACATATTGAATACATCATTCAAACATTCACAGTGTAGGTTGGATAACGTATGTGAACCCTTAGGCTAATGACATCAACAAATATGTCAGGAATTGGCAAACCTGGCATCCAATTAATAAAATGAGATTGGATTTGTAGGTTAAAACTACTTTGACTTATAAAAAGCACTCAAACATTTTTAGTTTGCTATTTACTTTCTGCTGACATTGTTGGGGGTAATAGTTGAGTTCCCAATATGAATATTGAGGAATAAAATGTCAGGTTTGCAATTGAGAGAAAGTATACTGATTGATCTCTGCAGTTCCAATATACATCACAAGTCAATGGGATCCAGTCGTTCAAAAATACAGAAAAAATGAAGAAGCTCAAAAACAAAAGAGAAAGAAACATAAGACAAAAAGGAAAGGAAATGAAAGAAGAGAGTCACCATTTAAAAACATTCAAAAGCAATTATAGTCATACGCAAATTGAATTAGAAGTGTCACAGTACAACACTTTCTAAGATCCTGATAGGTCACTTACTTCAAACAATATAGCACTTTACAAATATGGTCTGTTCCACCTTCGTGCAAACAATAATTCGTTAGCCATAATGTAATCAAGTTCCCATCATTGGTTTTACAGAACTTATGTGCAGATGTCACAGGTTACAGGGCACCATAAACAATCCAAACACTTAATAGGCATTATCTATTTACAAGGATTGGAAGTAAATAAATTATCACTGTTATTGTATTCCTTACTTACATATTACTTGCACCTTATTGTAAAAGGAACATAGAAAATGTATTATTAATGTAATAAGAATAAATGAGGATGATAAAAGTTGAGATATAACTTACAAAAATGAAAGGCTATTCGCCCAGACCTTAAACCAATAGAGATGCTGTGGAATGACCTCAAGAGCCATTCACACCAGACATCCTAAGAATATTACTGAGCTGAATCAGTTCTGTAAGGAAGAATGATCCAAAATTCCTTCTGAAAGTTGTGCAGGTCTAATCCTCTGCTGCAGGAAATGCTAGACTGAGGTTATTGCTGCCAAAGGTATTGCTCGACCAGTTATTAAACCCAAGGGTTCACTTACTTTCCCCACAGCACTGTGAAAGTTTAATGGATGTGTTCAATAAAGACATGAACGATAATATTTGTTTGTGTGTTGTTATTTTAATCACATTGAGTTTGTCTTGATACTTTGATGAAGATAAAATACAATTATATGACCATGTAATGCAGAAAAACGGCTAATTCTAAAGGTTTATATACTTTTCTTGCCACTATATTTAAAGTGTAATTTTGTCTTTACAGAAAAGCCAAGAGAAGCTTGCTTTGACCCTGGGAACATTATGAACGGAACCAGATTGGGAATGGACTACAAGCTGGGATCAACCGTCACATATCAGTGTGATTCGGGTTACACAATTGCTGGACCATCCACTATCACCTGCATCATTGGAGCTGATGGGAAGCCTGTATGGGACAAAGCTTTGCCTACATGTAAAGGTAGGACTCCACCAAAGTGGTTTCTGTGCAGAAAAATGCAAACGCTGCAAGACATAATATAACGTGTGATGGTAGATGTGTCAACTGGTAAAGATTTTGCAACACAGCAGAAAATGTACATATTGGGCTGTCAATCCATTCAAAAGTTTATTCGAATTAATTACATTATATGCCGATTCATTAATTGAAATCAGTTGCTTATATCAGTACAGTATTTGTTGAAAAGGCCCCCAAATAAAGATAATTTAATATTTATTAGTTAAATAATTATAAATATAATATATAATAAATATAATAATTCAGATAATTCAAACATTTTACATAAATGTGTCAGATGAGTAAAGCATCGATTATACAATGCAAAAAGTGGCTTTAGAAGGCAATATATTCTTATTGTATACAGTTTAATATACACTCACTGAGCACTTTATTAGGAACACCTGTACACCTATTTATTCATATGGGCCAGGAGCTTCAGAATGGGGAAAAATATGATGTCAGTGATTTTTACCATGGCATGATATTTGGTGCCAGATGGCTGTTTTAAATATTTTTTGTAACTGCTAATCTCCTGGCAGGGGATGATCTACTGGGGTGGAAATGGATGGCAAATGCCACCCTAAGAAAAAGCATTGCCACCCCATCTGCCACACCAGAGTTATTATACTGATGTATAAAAAAATATATGTACATGTTGTAGAGTTTATTCATTTTGAACTGCCTTAACCAAGCCCATAACACAGACCTATTGAGTGAGTGACCACCACAGCGACCAATCGCATGATAGATTACATCAGCGCCCAATCGTGTGATAGATTACATCAGTGGCCAATCATGTGCTGCTACAGCGCGTGTACAGTGTTTGACCGTGCACGGACACAAACAATTATACAGGAAAGATACATGTAAAAAAAGAGCTAAAATTTTAATATCTTAGTCGTCACTGAATGATACATCACTTTAAATTATGGGTGCAGATGGATGAGACTTCTTTTTGAAATAGCTTTCATCAGGTATTTGTATAATCAAGTTGAAAAATCTCCAGTTCTTGAGTAGAAGTTTCTATTTCATCTGATCTGTGTGTGTGTTTTAACTGGTGATCCGGCATTGGAATGTGTTGTTTTGAGTGTTATGATGAGTGTTGTTGCAGCTGTTATTAGTGTCGTTTAGTGTCAGCAGTTTTTCCGCAGCTCGTGCTCTTTTCCAGTGGAATAGAAATAAAAAATGTGTTCCACATTTCTGATGTACAGATGCAATCTTGGTTTATTATAAATAAAAAAGTTATATTTGGCCGAAATGATATGTATTACGAACAAATCAACATACCAAAAATGTCATCAGTCTTCAGATAGCTAGACTATGTGTAGGGTCCTATAGGTTGCCTTGGAAATGTACATAGTAGTTTCACATATGTCGGGAAAATTATAAGTGATTTTTCTTTTTGTATATGAACAGCTCGGATGGAAAAAAAAAAAACATCAACCAATATGTTATCTCGTCGCAAACAACTTTTAATTACAAGTGTGCATACATAAAGCTGTAAGGTAGCAAATAGATCATATAGGTGTCTGAACTGAACATATTTAGCCTGGAATACCTGTAACTGCAGGTGGCTGCCTCTCCTCTTGCAGCCACTTGACCATATGCTTACAGATGGCAACAGGATCCAGTGTGCAAGGGGGTGGATTCCATCATGTCATTGTACTCCAATTTAAGTAAGAATGTTGTTGATACACTGCATTGATGAGCAGAGTGACACAGTAAGCAAACATACATTCTGAAGTGCATTCTCTGTTTGGGTCTTTTAATGTGAGTCAGGCAGAACATCACATTTTAAATTTGAGCCACTGCACCTTTTCAGTGCAGAGCCATCGGGCTTCATACCTGCTGTATATCCTACAGATGCCTTTTATAAATCATGTGGAGAGTGACTAGTCGACTACAGGCTGACAGCCTCGACTAGGTTAGTTATAAACTAGTTCATGCAGTCCCTATGGCAAATTAGATCCCGGAACCTCTAAAAACTAGATGCAAGTCAGTCATGTTCTTAATAAAAGTGCTTATCTGCAGTATGTTCATCTACTAAATGACAAAATCCCAATACTGATAGTAGCAGTTGTAGAGATGAAATTACTATATGATGTGAAATATGTATTTGAGTGCTTGAATAGGTCAGAATGACTGTTTATCAAAACAGGTAATTTAAAAGAATATTTTACTGTGCATATAATATTCATGAGTTTCGTAGCAATTTGCCCCCAAAGTAAAATTGTCATACAGTTTTTATTTTATCAGGCCTCACTTGGTGTTAATGTTTGCTTTCATATGGCTTATTCCAGCTGTTAAAAAAAGCACTCTCCATCCATGGGTACACTTAACAAACAATTTGGCCTGCATAAAGCTACTTTTTGTTCAGACTGCCAGTTCTATATGTCAAGCTAAGGAACATTAAGTTTTGTATGTGTTTAATAGAGATTGGAACCTTATTCCATAAGAACTAGGCATGGGTGCTTGCTTTGTTGTTGGCACACCTAACAGTCTTTATGCCACCCCATGAAAAAAAAAATTCTAGATCTGTCCCAGTCTCCTGGGATTTTCACACACAACAGCCTCTAGAATTTACTCAGAATAGTACCAAAAACAAAACAAAACAAAAAACCTCCAGTGAGCAGCAGTTCTCCAGGCAGAAATGCATTGTTGATGAGAGAGGTCAACAGAGAATGGCCAGACTGGTTTGAGTGGACAGAAAGGCAATGATAACTCAGGTAACCACTCTGTACAATTGTAGTGTGCAGAATAGTCAAGTCAAGTCAATTTTATTTGTATAGCGCCTTTCACAACACACATCGTTTCAAAGCAGCTTTACAGAAGTTCAGCATTAACAGACGATAAAAATGTAATGTCCATAAAGTCGATAAATCATCATCCTTGTGCAGGGCTCCAAACTGCGACTAAAAATGGTCGCATTTGTGACCAAATAAATTTATTTGTGAGTGTAATTTCTGTCAAGGTCGCCATTGGCGACAGTAAAAGTTTACTCCCTTTTGATTTTAAAATTTGCATTACATTTCCCGAGATACATAACAAAAGTTTATATCAAAGAAATAGCGGGGAAAACGGAGTTCATTGCAGGAACTAACAATTTCAAAAAAGAGACTGTTAGAAAACACGGTGACAGTAACAAGCATAAAAATGCACGTGATCACATAATTGCGAAGAATGCTCCACAGACTACACTGTTAGCGAGCTGCGGGACGAAAAGGAATGGATGGAGTTAAAAAAAATTTAAAATATTTGGCGCCTGTTTTTCCCCCTGTAGGAGCCATTGGCTCCTTAATTGATTTTTTTTTTTTGTTTGGAGCCCTGTTGTGGAATTAGATAAGATATGATTCTTTATCGTGTTTAAAAATAATTAAATAATAATTGTATTAATAACCCCAGTGAGCAAGCCGAAGGTCGACTGTGGCAAGGAACACAAAACTCCAAAAGATGATTGTTAATGGAGAAAAATAACCTTGGGAGAAACCAGACTCACTGTGGGGGCCAGTTCCCCTCTGGCTAACATCATGAATAATGTAAATAAGAATTATTTATAGTCAAAAAACATGATTTAAAAAATTATTAAACTTATTAAGTGCTAAGGGTCAGTATTTAGACAGTGAATGTGTTTGAACTGCAAGATTAGTGACCAGTGTCTTTGAAGTCCATCCTTGATTAAATTCCAGAAGTTCACTTAGATGCAATTGTCCTTGTTTGGCTGATGAAGGCTTTTGTTGGCAATAATTAGTCTATGTATCCCATTTTAAGATCCTTGTCCATGGTGATGGGGCATCTGAAGTCTCCGTGAGAGGCTGGATACAAACTGGAGCTGACGAACGCTATTTACCTTGGGACTGGCGTCCCGAGATAACAGCAGAAAAGCAGATGGGAAATAATTAGCATAGCTGATGTTCATAATATTAATGCATTATAACTGATTCAGCAGTAGTATAAAAAGTTAGCATTATGTGAATGCTTGGTTAAAGAGATGTGTCTTTAATCTAGTTTTAAACTGGGACAGCGAGTCTGAGCCTCGAACAATATCGGGAAGGCTATTCCAGAGTTTAGGAGCTAAATGTGAGAACGCCCTCCCTCCATTAGTGGACTTAGATATCCTAGGTATGACCAGAAGCCTCGAATTTAGTGATCTTAAAGAGCGCGATGGATTGTATGGCGATAGAAGATCCGTTAAATACACCGGAGATAAACCATTTAGGGCTTTATAGGTCAGTAGTAATACTTTGTAATTGATACGGAACTTAATTGGTAGCCAGTGTAGAGATGATAAAATCGGTGTTATGTGATCTGAGAATAGCATCTCAGAATGCACAATATGCTGAACCTTGAGGCAGATGAGCTACAACCACATTTGGGCATTTTATTAGGACCATGATGTTCCTAAAAAAAGTGCTCATTGAGTGCAATGTATATCATTGAACATAAGCCAATTATTGTCCTACTCTCAACAGCAGTTCATTTTTGATTGATGCCAGACTTTCATTCATTTATTTATAATCTTATCGTTGGTTTGCATCCATGAATTTCAAAATAAAAATAGAAAATAATCAAATTATATGAGGTAAAATTTTATTTGTACAGATTTTAAAAACATTACAATTTTTTTATTCAATGTCCACTAAAAATAACTAGATTTTGATGTGTAATGTTACCACATAAACTTGTTCATACCGTGATATAAGATGTGCTCATGTCGCACACACCTACTGGAGAGTTTTAATTACTGCTTAATTATTTTATTATTTTGGTTGCTTTTTATTATTTTCAGTGCTTTCATTTTTTGCTTTTTTTTACTCTGCAGATTTAAACAAAAAGTATGGATGCATATTAATTTGATTAAGTGCTCATTCGTCCAGAGAAATTAGTAGCAGGCTCCTTATCACAGACAGTATTCCTTTTGTTGTTTGCAATCTTGAGAGTTAATTGATTTTGGTCTTTGTTGCATGCACAGTTCCGCTCTGTCACTCTGCCAATACTCAGCCGTTATTCTTCTGGTTCGGAGAAAATGTCTGGCATCCCAATTGGCTTTTGCAGAGAGCCAGACAGAGGCAGTGTCCAGGTCTTTGTCCCTCACTGACAGACGACAGAGCTTGGGAGGTGACAAGTGCCAGTCATTCACACATTTTCTGTCAACCCCAGACCTCTCTCGTATCTTGAGATTCCCCCTCTGCACTTGCCTGTCTCTCGTCTTCCATTTCTTTCTTTTTGTTTTCAAACCTTATGTGGTGAAATATACATGGTCCAACAGTAATGGAAATCCTGGAAATATCATGCAATTCCAGGCCTGCATATTCATGGAAACTAATAAAATTAAAATGTTTATAAAAAAGTAAAAGATATATAGTCTGTAGTTATTGTAGCTCTAAAATATTTATGAACCTTCAGCATTTAGCATTTGGACATCATTGATCCCAGTATGAAAGTCAAGCAAGAAGTTCTTGCATCTCAGTAGCATTGTCTGATGGAGATGCAAAGCTCCTGATGCCCTTTGTGAGACAGCCTCGTTTCTGCTCTCCAGGAACATTTTGTTTGTCCTCACTGATGGAATTTCCAGCACATTGCTCTGCCCATCTTTATGCATGAGCTGTAACAGTGGGGTAGAGGCCTATTCCAATACAGGTAATAGTTGAGCTAAAATAATCATCTGATTGTGTCATGAGAAATACTTTATTTTATCGTAATCAGCATTGCAGAGTGTACATAGGCCCACGTTCACACAATCCATTAGCTTTCTGCCTGCTAAAAATCCCCCCTGGCTAGACTATTAGTCAAGTGAGTATGTCTTCCACAGACATCAGAAGCCTGGAGAGCTTGTGCTCGGTCGATATAAGATCCTGTAAATAATGGTACAGCAGGGTTACACACATAATTTTTTTAATGGAGTGTTGCAGTTGTAGTTAAAGAATAGTGGTTTGGTACTTTGCGTAAGCAACCCTGCTTAAAATACCAGTATGCATTTCCATGCAGGTTTATTATGTTGGTATGACCAACAAACTGTCGTTGTACAAATTTTGGATAGGATTTTAACCCATTTTTATTGCTGTAACTCCTCCCTGAACTATCTATCATGAAACAATCTAGAAATGCCCTATCAATCATCCAGAACACCCTAGCAACCATCCAGAACAATCCAGTAACCACCTAGCAGCATGCCAACAACCATCGATACAAACCTCAACTGCCTAGCTATGCCCTAGCAGCCACTTAGCAACACCCCAGCAAACAACCAGAACACCCAACCAACCACCCTGCATGACTTAGATACTATCCAAAATACTATAGCAACCACCTAGCAGCACTTAAGAAATCACTCACAACAAGCAAGCAACTGAATTCTAACACCCCAGTAATCACCGCAATGCTCAGTATGGCCTAACAACTGTATAATGACACACAACCATCAAAAACTTTTAACTGTATAGCATTTCCCTAGCAACCACCCAGCAATATTCTAGAAGCCACCTTGAATACTCTTGTAACCACCTAGCAACACCCTGTTAATCCCAGAACACCCTAGCAGCCAGTTAACACCCTAGCAATCATCGAAAAACCCATCTTCTACATGACATAGCAATGGTGTTGTGACACCCTTGCAAGCACTCAAACCGTTAACTGCATAGCACTACCTCTGTAACCACCCAGAACATTATATTAACTGCCTAGCAACCACCCTGCATGCCCTAGCAACCACTTAGCAAAACCCTTGCAAATACCCAGAACCTTCTATCAACAATTCTTCAAGCCTTAGAAACCATCCAGAAAACCATAGCAACCACCGAGCAACACACAAGAAACCACCCAGAACATGCTGGAAACTGCGTGGTGACACCATTGCAATCCAATTAGAATACTCTTGCATTCTATATAGCAATCACTCAGATCACCCTAGCAACAATTTAGCAATACCCTAGCAATCACCCAGATCACCCTAGCAACCATTTAGCAACACCCTAGCAATCACTCAGAACACCCTATCTACCATTTTGCTAAACTACAGCAACCACACCAAACACCCTAGAAACTAACAATCAATCACCAAGAAAACCTTACCTACTATTTGGGGTTGCAGCCTTGCAACCATTTAGCAACACACTAGCAATCACCCAGGACACCATAACAACCATTTAGCAACACCCTAGCAATCTCCCAGAACACCCTAGAAATTAACAAGCAATCACCAGGAAAACCTTACCAAATATTGGGGTTGCACAAATACTGATTGTTAATAGTTGACTTGTCAAGCCTATTAGTCGAATTTCACTAGTTGTAACTTGATGATTTTAGTGTTGCCTGGACTACCTGTATCTGCAGGTGGTTCCCCCTCCTCTTGCATCCACTTGTACAGATGATTACGGGTGGACAGGGGATCTAGCATGCAGGATGGGGATGCATTCCATCATGTCATCATACTACATCTTGAAGTACTTTTGTAATTGTCTACTAATCAAGTACTTCAAAAAATGAAAAGGTCAGAAGTCTAAACAAACAAAATTGTGCTAATCATATTGAAAATCATTAATCAGCGCTAGCGGGTGGTTTTTAAATACATTTTAATAGCACTAGTTTTTTCTGTTATATTTTAAATTCACTTTAAATATATTGGAGGTAACTGTGGCATGCGTAATCTTTATCAAAGTACATTTGAGCAACTTCTCTTTTTTCAGTGCAGATCCATTGGCACCAACACCCACTGACAAGTTTCCAAAACATAAGATGGTATGGGAAGAATAATTTACATTCATGAGTAAATCAATACTTGATTGGACCATTTAGGAATACTCATCAGAAAATCTGGCTGGTCAGATAAAATAAACCTCACCCTAACAAATCAGGTAGAGCCTTTCTCATTAATATGACTGAGTCTTTCCTTGGCATCCTACGTTTTGGAAATTCACCACCCTACAGGTGCATTTTGTAAATCACGTGGAAAGCTACTAGTCAGCATCATGCTGACCTTGTCAACTACATAACTAGTCGACTAGTCTATGCAACCCCTACAACCTAACCACCCTGTGTGTCCTAGCAACACCCTAGCAACCACTTAACAACACCTTAACAAACACTTAGAACACTCTATCAACCACTCTGCATGTCCTAGAAACCACCATGTATACCATAGCAGCCATCTATAAACACAAAAGAAACCACCTAGAACATACTAACAACAACAGAACACCATAACACCCAAAACACCACATCAACCGCCCAGCAACACACTTGAAACGCATGAGATCTGCAAATTCTTATTGCAAGCTAGTTGCCAACTACAGCATTCACCGCCTGAAAACATCAAAGGCGATGAGCTTTAGTGGTGCATTGAGGGTGCATTTTGAGCAACAACCTAGTATGGTCTATGTCCCATAAAACTTAAAATATCTCTTTACATTTCTAAAGTATTTGAAGTACAAAGAGCTTATATAACATTCAAAATAACTTTCAAACTATTTGAAACTTTTAGACAAGGCTTTGTAAAGCCAACATTCAAAGGTTGCCTTGATGAACTTTCCTTAAAAATCTCCTTTTAAACCTAAAAATCGAAAGGTTAGTTTTAGGATTTTGGACATTTTAAAACAGAAACGTTATGACGTTAAAATTAAATGAAGAAATATGTACGATTCTGCACTATTTCTAAGTCACTAATCAAATAAGCAAATTTGTGACATTGACTACGTTAACTCCTTTGTACACAAGGTGTGATTTACTTTTTTCCATTGAAGCACACAAGTTGCTCTATAAAACATTCTCAAATCATTAGACTGGGATAGATGTCTTTTCACACATCGATAATCGGAATATTTTCCAGTTTCCAGTTCCATTATTCTGGCGGCAAGAGGCGTCAAGCAAACTGTGAAATGTCAAGCACACATTTAGTTGTGAATAATAAATACAAATTCAAACAATAAAGTAAATGAAAATAAAACCAATATAGCCTACAAACACGTGAAAGTCCCATAACTCTATCATTAACTTTTCCAATAGGACACCATTATCTAGTTATTGCCTTAATCGCCGATGTGTATATATACATGTGGTCAACTTTCAGAGATGGAAAGAAGAGCTCTGATGTGAAATCAATTCAGGTCTCTTTTTTTCAGGAATTTAACATTTTGCTCAAGTTTAGGCTATAAATAAATACATGAGAATCACGTGTGAATCGTGTGATACATTAACAAAGACATTTCAAGAAGTGGAAAGCGTACACGATGTCATATCTTAGTTAATGATACACCTAAAAGCTCCAGACATGCACAAATAACCAAGACCGCAGCCGTCCGATCTGAAATCACACATGCACATTTTCGTTCATAAGGTTAACACTTAAGATATATTGGCTGTACAGATTCATACATTTTTTGTAATTTTTGATATATTTGTTTAAAATGTCGCTTTATCCTTGTGCTTTTTGGATAATGAGTTAAACAAATATTTTGTATATTATTCAGATGAATTTGTTACTAATTTATAAGTTCGTATCCGTGCCTTTCCAATTAAGTTTATTTGGTTTCGGCACATCCTAAAAGATTTTTTTCAGATATAAATTAGGCTGCTCATTGCACAATAGTTTGTCTTTTCAAACATATTTCTCAAAACAACTTTGGTTAAAAAAAAAGAGTAAGCAGGGTAAATTAACTAGGGGTCGCACACCTGATACGTCTGGCGGATGACATGGCGCGTTCTAAAATTCATAATTATTTTCTACAAATGTACACACTCACCACCAATGCTTAGTGTCATCATTCTGAAGTGCCATGGAGTGCATATTGCATCGTTTTCCAGTAAGTTCGACCCAAATCATCATCAAGGGAAAGATATTATTAACCAACCCATGGCTGGATGATATCTTGTGTATATGTATATTTCATATAGCCTACACAATATACATTCAATTAAATGTATGTCATTTTGTGGTTTGACAGCTTGAATGAAATACCTCTGCAATGCTACATCCAGAGAAATTACACAATAAACATCACCATTTCTATTCGTTCAGTTTGTGCAGTTGCACCAGTTTCATACACTAACCTGCAGACTCATCATTGTCATTTGGTTCATTATTGAAGAAATACAAAAAAAACTTAGTAACTTGGACTGCCATCTGATGTGCCGCATCATATCATCCTGTCAAGGAGCTCTAAAATGAGGGCTGCATCCAAAACCAGGAAAATGCTGCCTTCGGAGGCTGTATATGAATGCAGGAAGGGCACGTCTGAATCCAATGTTCATGTCACATCGTGTCTACTGAGATATCATCACCTGATCATTTTTTGAAGGCAGCAAAGATGTATCCTTCGCTGCCTATAAAATCCCACAATTATGTGCATGTGGATTCATGGCGGTTGAGCTGAAGGAGAAAAAAATTATGGCCGAAGAGGCTGTTGATAGGCAGTAAATTTATAAATGTATGCTTTTTACCTTTTTCCAACTTTTGATTCCATTTCTAGTGAGAAATTTGTATTGTAGTTATGAAATATAAACTTGGTTTTCGCCAAAACTCTCTTGATTTTGTTCTTGATTCGGTTGGACTGAATGAAGCAGACACGTTAACTTTAGTGGACACCAGATGGTGACCTTCACTTGCTGGTATCCTAGCAATGATCTGTCATTATGCTGCCTCAGTAGCCTGTCAAAACCAGTTTCTGGAGGTACTTTCTTACGCAAATGCTGTCTGTTGAGTCATTGACTGACAGGGCAGCAAGGCAACAAGACAGCTACCTTTGGTTTCAGCTGCAGCCACGGTGTGTGTGATACTTCTGACATTCCTACCCACGACAGTAAATGTTATATCACCCTTTTGTTATCTCCCACAACTATTATGCCAGACTGTTAAACAGAAGGTGAACTGTGATTTGGAAAGCAGGCAAATTAAGCTTCTAAATTAAATGTTGGATCATTTTAATATATATTTATATATCGATGCTTAAAAAATATATAGATAAAATAATGTGCCAATCTATATATCGATATTTTGTTACATCCCTAAATTCTTACTGGGATAATATGGATCATAATGTTTTGCACAAACTCCTGGAGTCCATGTCAGCTTGAGTGCTCACTGTAATTATAGCAAAAGGGTGACATACCAAATATTAAGTCTGGTGGCATTGTTTTTCGATGAGAAGTCATATACCAACCATTGGCGTTCTGTTGTCAGAGAAACAGAAGGATTTTGCGCTGGTCACATCGTATTGATTCAGAGATGTCAGCGTGTTGAGGTTAATCCTTTAGCCGTCCTCAGTCAGCACTCTTTAATGAGAGGTGTGAGGTTGAACAAGTCAGACTAGAGGCTTCTAGCCATTCACAATGCTTTTATACACAGCCGCTACAGCTTTCCTTGAAAAATAGCCCATGCTTAAAGGATGTGAGATAATGAGGTAAATGGCTTGCTCAGTACTTATGACCTTTGAGCAGGGGTGTACGCTTCCAAGAAGTCCTCTGAGAAGAAATAATATTTGATTGTGGGATTGCAGCGATTTGTGTTTCACAGAACGGGGTGGGTGACTGCACAAACAAGCGTGCAGTATGCACAATTTGAAGTCGCTCTGAAAACCAATGGGGATGTGAAACAAATGTTGCTGTTTCATGGGCCATTTCATCATATTGTCTGTCACTTCAGTTTAATTCTAGTCTCTGAAATCTGTTTATTTATGTCACCTTCAGCAAGAAGAGGTAGCGCAGTGTCTAAATTTATCCATTGTGTTGACCTCTAGCGCTACAGATAATGTGCAAAGTATAACTAATACTGTAAATAAGAGGCGTAGGCCAGGATAATGACTTTAACAAGATCATTTTGGAGTTAATGGGGTGTAATGCATTCTCATCAGTTAAGTCATATGAGCAGACACATGCGTATGATGCACTTGTGCTGAACAAAGTCACGACAGTAATATGCAAGAGGGCATGGAGACTGCAGTTGCGGTTGCTGAAGAAGGCTTCACTTTTATTTCATGAAACTATACAGATCTCCCACTCCTTCTGTGTGTTTATATAATAGTTTTTAATAAAGGTCAACATAATTTTATTTAAAAGAGACAACTTGGTGTCTAAAAAGACGTTGAAGTCGTGCTGGAGACTTGGAAAAACTTGTCTGCTTGCGTGTGCCAGTGAATAAGAGCAAGTGAGCGAAAAAAGTTCCATTAAAATAAAAAAAATATAATTAAATATTATATAATTTCTTAATATAACATAAAATAAATATTATTTTTATAATAATATTTATATTCATTAATATTATATAGTAATATTATATAATATTTTTATAAAAATATAAAAAATACAAGTTGCATTCTGTGGCACGGTGGAGGGCGGGACCGGCACGTGATTACGCACACCCGGTCCCGTATTAGGCTAATTAAGCCGTCAAGAGGGATAAAGGCCACTCGCAGACGGCGATCGAGAGAGAGAGCTCAATTACGGACATGTCCGTCCTCTTATGTGTTTGTCTTTTGAGTTTTACATTAAACCTTTAAGTTATATGTCAAGCCGGTTTCTCGCCTCTTCCTTGCCCATGAACTTGATCTGTTTTACATTGGTACCGAAACCCGGGAAGGAAGAGGGATGCGCCGTAGCGGAGTTCTCGCCACTGCTCAGCGGAGCAGCCGCGGCCATCTGCCGGGGGACGGAGGAGCCCTGCCACCTGGACTCGGAGGAACGGCCGCCGACCGCGAGGGGAGGAGGGGCTCCTGGCCGACCGCCTGGAGTGGTTAGGGCCGCTGCCAGGGGCGGGGGAGTCCCCTACTAGCCGCTGGAACGCGGCGGGGTTGGAGACTGCCGACCGCGTGCGGGGAGGGGCTCGCCGCCGACCGCCTGGAGCGGGAGAACTGCTGCCAGGGGTGGGGGGAGGCCCCTTCGACACCCCGGGAACGTGGCGGAGCGTTCCGTCCGCCAGGGGCTGAGGACTGCCTCCGATCTGCCCGGAGAGGCGCGGCTGTTGTCCTGTAGAGGGTGGAGAAGTGGCTGAGGAACGAGCTACAGCGTATCAGAGAACCGGCGAGTAAGTTTTTTTTTTCCTTTAATCTCTCTCTCCTCTCTCTCTCGCCACCGCTCTGCGTTGGCCTTTTCCCTCTTTTTTAAATTATGGTGTTCGTGGGAGGGGAGGTACCGCCCAGTGCAGGAGCCTCCCCCCCCTATTTTTAAATGTTGTTTCCCTCCCCTTGCCCCTCCCTCGTCCAGGTTGATGGGGACATTGTGTTGAATGAAGTGACACAAGGGGTCTTCCTTGGGAGCCTGGCGTACCTCTGAACTTAAGAAAAGGCCCATGTGAAATTGGCAGACAGAATAAAGGGAAGCGGGCATGCATCTGACATTCAGATTTTTTCTTCGGAGCCGAGCGGTTGTGCAACTGCAAGCTGAGTTCACCACTGTTCCACTCACCTCTACTGGCACTGCTGTTGGATCTTACGGTGCATTTCCAGCTGGCGTTATCTCTCTCTGCACGCTATGCAGTCCACGCCCCAGGGCGCTTCGACAGCGCTTTCCTGCCTAAAAGAGTGTTTTTCCCCTCCTAAAAGAGTTTGTTTCTCTAAAAGAGTTTGAGTTTTCACTCATAAAAGAGCAATACACAGCAGGCATTGAACGTCCTTTTCAGGACGCAACTTTTTATAGATGTCTTTCCGCCTCTGTTTAGTTCCTGGATGCGGTCGATTTCTCTCCACGTCTGACGGTCATAAAAGCTGCCTGCCGTTTTTTTTAATGGTTCATGTCCTCAGTACGAGAACTTAGCCATGGCAACATTGCGGTTGCGGCTTTCGTTCCTCATGAGAGAAAGCCACTTCAGCCGCCCCCCGCGTCGCTCCTTCTTCCAACGGGATTAAGGACGACCTGGCTGGCGATGAAGGCGATTTGGGCATGACAAGGGGCTCGGTTTTGCCATGTAAATCCCCACAAATCACCCGCCCCTGCACGCTCGCTTGCTTCACTCCAAGCGTCACAGCGGCGTCTGATGCTGATGACTCGTCTTGGCTGCCACCTTCGGGTCTGTTCGCTCAGTCTGAGGCAGTCCACTATGCTTTCCCTGGCTGCCGTGTGTGTGAGGCTGGACTGGAAACTTCCGTCCCCCCTCACAGCTACTCGATTAGTTCCTCGGGTCAGGGCGCCACTCATAGACTCACCCCCCCCTGGTTCCTTTCTTCCCGGAAGTGCATGACACGGTCATGGAGGGCACCTTTTACTGCCCAGAACTGACCCCTCTGCTTGTCTGCTCTCACTACCATGGATGGTGGAGTGGCCCACAGGTACACATATGTCCCCCAGGTGGACAGAGCGGTTGTGCTCCAGCTGTGTCCAGACAATTCTGCAATCTGGCGGGACTGCCAGGTACTCCCCTCCAGAGCCTGTAGGATGATGTCATCACTGACCTCGAAAGCCTACATTGCCACCGGACAGGCTGGTCCCTCCCTGCATGCCATGGCTCTCCTGCAGGCCCACCAAGCCAAGGCACTTAAAGATCTGCACCTGGGTATTCCCGACCCTGATGTGCTTCAGGAACTGCGCTCTGCTACCATCCCCACTCTCAGAGCCACGAAGGTCACAGCACAGGCACTCGGGTGTGCGATGACCAGCCTCGTGGTCCAGTAGCAGCAAATCTGGCTGAACATGGTCGAGATGCGCGATGTTAACAAGGCACGCTTTCTCAACGCCCCTGTCTCCCAGCTTGGCCTCTTCGGCGACACCGTCGACGACTTCGCCCAGCAGTTTTCAGTGGTGAAAAAGCTGACCACTCTGTCCCCTGATAATACCATGTGATAATCACCCACTCCTGCTGTCAGACTTTCAACCCTTGGACAGACCTCTTTTTTCTGCAGACCGGAGTTCCCCTGCAGCAGGTGTCCAGATGTGTGGTGGTCACCATAGATGCCTCTCAACAGGGTTGGGACGCCATGTGCAATGGACACGCTGCCACTGACACTATCAGGAGGGCCTTGACCTCAACTATGCGTCATGGTGGATCTCTTTGATTCCTGATAACGATAGCCTCCATCAAGAGCCCGCGACCAGGCTACGTGCCCAAGGTTCCTACGACCCCCTTCAGGAACCTGCAAGCAAGCTGCCCTGGGAGGTGGCAGACCCAGCCTTCTGGTTGCTGTGTCTGGTACGTGCTTTGCGTATCTATTTGGACTGGACGCAGTGTTCTAGATGTTCTGAGCAGCTCTTTGTCTGCTTTGTCGGACGGCGAAAAGGGAACGCCTTCTCCAAACTAAGGCTGCCCACTGGGTCGTCGACACCATTTCCTTGGCCTTCCAGACTCAGTCCGTGCCCGCCCCTTGCGGGTTCCAGCACACTCGACGAGAAGTGTGGCATCCTCGTGGGCAATGGCCAACGTCACCTCCCTAGCAGACATCTGCAGAGCAGCAGGCTGGGCAACACCCAATACATTTGCGATATTTTACAATCTCAGGGTTGAGTCAGTCTCGTCCTGTGTTTTGTTTAACACCCACAACCTAAGGTCTGTATATGACATCTCTTTTGAGGGCATTGGGGAGGGTTATGTGTAGCCGATACAGTTGCCTCTAGCACGCAGCAACCTGCTTGCACCTGTGTCAGCAGTTCACGTAACACGGGCTAGTGTGTGGTGCTTTTGAATGGGACCCCTTGTGTCACTTCATTCGACACAATGTCGAGTGAGTGACAGAAGGGGAACGTCATGGTTACTGTTGTAACCTCCATTCCCTGAGGGAGGGAACAAAACGTTGTGTCCCTCTTTCCACGGCACTAGACCTACCACTACGTCTGTGCCTTATTCTTGTCTCCTCAGTGCAAAAACCTGACTGACAGATGCACGCCCGCTTCCCTTTATACCCATATGTCCGGGGTGGGACATGCAAATTCTGTCAGCCAATTTCACATTGGCCTTTTCTCAAGTTCAGAGGAACACGAGGCTCCCAAGGAAGACCCCTTGTGTAACTTCATTCGACACAACGTCTCGTTCCCTCCCTCAGGGAACGGAGGTTACAACAGCAACCATGATGTTTTTTTTTGCATAGAAAAAAAAAGAATACTAGGTAAGAATACAAAGTAGAATGTTATATATTTAAAACTACATTATAAAAAAAAAAAAAAAAAAAAAAACATTTTACTTGCAGCTAACCTGCAAATTAAGAAATTGTGCCATGCAATTTACGATCAGCACTAAATTTGGCTGTGTTTTCTGCATTACCTGATTTGCATAATTTTTCTTTAGTTAATCAAAGTGGCGGCTTATGACCACAGATATAGGTGGGGCAGATCTTGCTCTTTTTTCTATTATTTTTTTACTTTATTCAACATGTTCAACTAATTTTTCAAACATGCTGACACAGTGTAGTGTCCTTGCATTATTCCACCACAAGAATTTAGAACAGAGTTGATTCTAATATTTTAAATTATAATGCTTTATCTTAAAATTTTGACTTGTTGAAGATAACATTTTTAATAAAATAAAATTGGGCCATTTACACAGTAAAAAAAAAAACCCTAAATACATTATAATGATAATAAAGTTTAAATCAGTGGTTCCCAACATTTATTTCATGGGACCCCTATTTTAACATTCAAAGTCCCGAACGACCCCCTCTCCTGCGTAATGTTTAATTTGCTATTCTCTTTCGCACTTTCTCCATTGCCTCGTTGAAAGCAAATTCAATACAAATAATTAAATCATAATAAATCAACATAAATAATAATGAATAAATAAATAAAACCTCATTTTTTTTACCACATGTTTTTCTCTTCTATCTGAGACTCTGCCATAGCCATTGATTTGGTTTGGTTAGCTAACCTGTTGTTTTGATCATTGCTCAGTACTCTACAGTTAGAACAAGCAGTTTTGCCACATCTATAAAAAACCTGCGTCCTTATCACTACCGCAAGATGCACACCTTAAAAACATCCTATGTTAGACATAATGTATGTCTTGTCTTTTAAAATATTTCATATACAATTTAATATTATTAAAATACTCAAAATGGCCCTATTTGTTTGTGCTTTATTACAAAAAATCTTAAACTTTTTCACACATTCAATTTCTTTCTTCTTGAAACTCTCAAAATAGAGAGAGCTTTGCAACCCACCGTGAAGCAACAGTCAATTTAAAACAAAGTTTTAAGAGCCAAGGCTTTTTGACATATAATTTGTCATCATACCAAACATACAATGTCTTATCACCTACCCTTATCTTTTGATTGCCAAACTTTTTTTTATGTCTGGCTTGTGAGGACCAAGTTGTTTGATTGCCAATTTGTCTTGAATTTTAAATAGAAATGACATGCTGTTCATCGATAGCACTTGCCATGTTTGCCATCTGTCACACTGCTGGCATGCACTAATAGTCAATTTACCTTAGGTTTGGCACTATATTTAAGGACAGATTAATTTCTGCCCCAATGGGTCTCAATGAGGGCTCATTGCAGTACTTTATATTTGACCACTTATTTCCACTGGAGAAAAAAAATGAGGGGTGCTGTGGAGTTCAGGAGGGCAGAGGACTCTCTGCCACACAAGCTTTTATATCTGTATCAAACAGAGCTTTCAGACACTTTATGACTTAAACGTAGGATAAAAACAATACATCTGTCAGCATTTTGAACACATTTACAGGCAAAAAAATCTATCTAATTATTGGCAGTATGGATCAATGCTTTCCAGTAGATGAATATTTTGGTGGGGCTCTGCCCTACCTGCCCATATAGTCAAGCTGTGCCTGGTTAATTTTGTGCTTAACACAGATAGCACATGCTAATAAACAATGCCATCAGTGGGCGCAACAGAGTGCAACAATCTGGTTCAGGAAGTAACAATCCCATTAATTTTGCCCACAGATGAATTGATATTCAATGATAATTTATAAACCTTCTAAAGACAGATTTACCATAAGCTCAGAGGTTGTTAATTGATAGTATATACTTCTGTTGAAGCATCAGTCTGCATTGTTCCAACTTCTTTGTTTAAATTGTGTTTAATTGACTTATTCCTGGTGAACAGCTGCATTAAAACATAGTCCAGCAGACAAAGATCCAACTGCGGCAACAAAGCCCGCCAAACAAGTCCAACAGTGACCGTCCACTACTATGATGCACTGTGAATGACACAATCAAGTTATTTGAGTCTTCCTACTAGAGCTGGGCAATAGGATGATGTTATTGGATATCAATGATGTCTTCGAAATCTCCCGATGTCGACACACATTGACAGACAATTATCAACAATATCGGTATAGTAGCCAGTGTATTAAATTTGCACCCAACAAATGCAACAAGGCTGAATCAAGCTCCTTATTCATAAGCATGTCATCCAAATGCAGTGTTTCATGAGAGGTTAAGTTTGCTCATCTACCCGCAACAGTGGTGGGCTACCTGTAAGACATCTCGGGAGAAACACATAAAAAGAAATGCTGTTAAACACAAATACGCATGCTTGAAGAAACACTTTATTATATTTTTAAGAACAGACAAAAGAAAAGTCACCAATGCCCATACTGATGCGCTGTTTGTTTAAAGATGTGCAGCGGGAGAGTCTCGTGGACATGCATGTAAATAGTTATCCTTCTTCTCTGTTTCAGTCATCTGAAAACTGTTTGCAAGAATAGTGTCATGTATGAGAATGCTGCAAATGGCCTTATACCATCTTAAGTGGTGCTCGAAGTTTAGTTCGATTTATTTCCTTGGATCATTTCACACTTAACATGGATTGTGAACGCAACTCTGCTGTTTCACTCAAATATATTTTTTTGTAACAAAGAAAAAAGACGAGAGTAATTAAATTATAAAATAATACAAGACCATGTTTACCTTGAACCTAAAATCGAGTTCTATTATCGATAAAATATTTTTTACATATCGCCTAGCCCCCTCAAACTACATATTATTTGGAAGTAAACTTAAAATATATTGTTTCTGTACTGATAATCAACAACTTTAAAACAATAGTGTTACATACTTGTAACAGGTAAAGGACAGGCAAGGAAGAAGTGGGAACAGTCAACGTAAACTTTAATGAGAAACTCAACGTAAACAAACACAGACACATATGCAACGTTGCCGCGTGCATCTCTCTCTCTCTCGAACCGGTGTCTCCGGCTGCCATTTATTTCACTCTCCCACTGATCATAAGATGGCCATGCACCATCAGGTCTCGACCACGCCCTCCTCCTCATCTGGTACAGTTTTTATAGTCAAAACAAGTGAAAAAAATCTACCAGTGCTGAGTAATCCAAAGTAATCCAAAGTATTTAGAATACATTACTGACCTTGAGTAATCTAATGGAATACGTTACAAATTAAATTTTACAGCATGTATTCTGTAATCTGTAGTTGAATACATTTCAAAAGTAACCCTCCCAACATTGCCGGCTGAACGGTCAACTTAAAGTTTAATTATATAAATTAACTTAAATCCAACATAAACAGATGCATGTCTCTCTCTCTCTCTCTCTCTCAAACTGGTGTCTCCGACTGATCTTTATCTCGCTCCTCCACCTTACAATACTCTATGTCCATCATTTTATTTGATAATCTCATTCGCAATGCCTCATGGGACTGCAGTTCGTGCCCTTGTAAAAGAGAGTAAGTACACAGTCCTGTAGCTTTGATTTTTGTCCAATTTTCAAATACCCTTTGTCTTCAAAAAGTTTTTACTGTTGTGATTCATCTCAGAGCTGGTTGGTTTGGTTCATGTCTTATAACTATTTTATGAAGGATTTAATGAAAAGTCTCTAGAAAAATGTATAGGAAAAATACTTCTGAAACCCAGACGGCTGAAATAGTGGGCGGGCACTTTTTTGCGCTATATTGATTCTAAGTGAATTCCCACAACAGTAAAATATGCAAAATTACATATATTTCCCCCCAAAACCGGTGCAGAAAATGCAAAAATAAATAAATAAATAAATAAATAAAATCTTCAGCTTCTGGACCAAATATGGGATGGAGTTACTGAATCTAAAGTGTATGTTTATCTGTGAATGTAAGTTTAATGGCTGTCTCGGTTCTGTGGTGCCTTTGAGTGAAGGCAGACTGTCTCATAGCGGATATGCAGATCAGGGTGAGCAGGACTGGGAAGACTCTTGCTGAATGTTAAGGGCCTCTCTCCCAATGGCAGCATGCACGAAAACAACATCTACATGCAATATGCTATATGCATCATTCTGGCGTGATCTGTCTGATGAAATATTAAAGATAATTTTTTATCTGAGAGAGTCTCAGGGTTATTTGGGTCTTCTTGAGATCATTAATATAACCCTGCTAACAGTAAATAAATATCCCTATGCAAAGTACAACTCGGTTACTTAAACAGTTACAGCTTGCAGACTGGACATTTCTAAACACAAGGATCGATTTTAATATTGGTCATGACAGCTTAACGAGGCAACACCGTGACTGTACATTTGAAAAGTCGCTGACGAGCTGGCAGCGTCCAGTTGCCATTTTTTTTTACAAGCTCGTGAATACTAATGCGGCCCCTAGGTACGTCCCCAAGCTTTTAGACAAAACTCATTAGCAAGAGGTGAGATCCCTTTAAATAATGAAGGATTTTCTCCTCTTTCTGTAGTCTTCTCACCCAAACAGATCTTTTATTCGTTTCCATAGTAACTAAAAGACTGTCTCAGTACCATTGAATGAGGAATTTTCCAGGGCTGTAAATAGCAAAGGGGGGGGGGGGGGGGGGGGGGGTGTCAGTGTGGTGGGATGGCGCCTCTCAGAGGTTGAATGTAAGGCTTCTTCTAATCCGGAGAAAACCAAAATCTCTGCTTTTAATGGATGTGTGCTGTTGCACGGCAATGCTCAAGTATGGTTGGTCAGGTGGCAGGCACAGCTTTCATCTCCGTGCTTATGACAGGCACAAACACATGGGCTGCTACATTTAGCCATGCATCCAGTGTGGGCGCAACTTAGCACTGCTCAGAAAAAAAAAAGAACAGCTAATGAGTTGCCGTCTTTGAGGGAAAATACAGTTATCCTGCGGTGACCTGTTCTTATGTAGACTAATGCCTCTGTTTTGATGTCTTGTAGTCCTTGCTGAGCAGAGCAAATATTTACAGAATGTTTGATAAAAGACAGACAGTCTAAAAATACATCGGGCTGGATTCTCAGTTATGTAGGTTACTGTTTTTTATTATTTAATTTTTTTTATTGTATTATTATTATTATTCTGTCTTTTAGATCCAACAACTTTTTAAAGTCATTTAGCAGAGATATTGGCTTATTCTTTTAGATCATTTCACTGACATATTGGGCTGGATTTATGTTATTTACCATCAACCAAAACAGCCATGCACATTGCTGCATTCCAGAGGAAGTCAGAGGTATGAATATCCAAGTTGAAATGTCCCACTTCCGACCTCAGTGTATTACAGGCAATCACACGTCATGGTCACATGAACACATGCCAAATGCATAAACACATGCAGTCTTCCAGATGCCAGCTAGCAGGCTACCTAGTAGCTAATTCGTGAGCAAAAAAGGTGAAAACATAGGCATTGATTCATACAAAAACTATTTATCTAAACATTCTCTTTAACATTTATTGTATATTGCATATACAGACATTTTTTTTTGCAGTAAAAATACCTACGTTTGTTTTTATGCTTCACAATTACAGTTACTTCTGATGTAATTGTGGTAAATAATGTATAGTCCATAGAGCTATATAAAACAATATTGAATTTAAAATCAAAATGTAACATCTAACGTTAAAATATATGTATTCTAATTTAACTCTGCCCGTTAAACTCTTTGGCCAGTTGATTTGATTTTATATGATTTATTTGAAAGAATTAAAAGAACAGTGTCATGTCTGTCCTTTTTTCATGTGGTCGAGGTTGATAAAGGTTTTGGAAAGTAATAAGTAAAAATGCAATTACTTTTCAGACAGCGTAATTAGTACAGTAATCTAATTTCATTGTAGAATATGTAATTAGTAGTTAGTAATTAATTACTTTTTTAGAGTAACTTACCCAACACTGTCTAGAACACAGCAGATGCTTTATAAGAAAATGAATCTTAGACTATGGAAATTTTGGACTTTAAAAGGTATAGTTTGGCCAAAAATTTAAATTCTAGGATTATTTACTCACTCTCATGTTGTTCAAAATGTGTATGCTGTTATTTGTGTAGTTTTAAGTGGGACACAAAAGAAGAATTTTAAATAGTATGTCCTGGCCACTCACTTCCATATAAATGCAAGGTATTAAGGGACTGGTCTGTCAAGCTAAAAATGGCTGTTATTCGATTTATAATCAAATTAATTAAATGTCAAGGCATTTTTATTTGTATAGCGCCTATAACAACACACATCGTTTCAAAGCGGCTTTTCAGAAGATAAAACCTTAATATCTATAAGGTCTACAAGTCATTATTGTGTAGTTTGATCAAACATAATTTTGAACTGTGTTTAAAAATAAGTAATTATATAATAATTGTATTTATAACCCCACATGACATGACATGACAATTAATGACTCGAATAAATTGCAATTAATTGCATGTATCACTACTTAATGAGAAAATCCCCCAAATATGTTTGGGTTAGGGGGCATGATTAACTGCATTATGTTTTTTAATCTGTTATTTTTAGATAATTATTCAAACAAAATGAATGCATTGAATCAACAGCCCTAATATATATATATATCTCACCTAAAGGATTATTCGGAACACCTGTTCAATTTCTCATTAATGCAATTATCTAATCAGCCAATCACATGGCAGTTGCTTCAATGCATTTAGGGGTGTGGTCCTGGTCAAGACAATCTCCTGAACTCCAAACTGAATGTCAGAATGGGAAAGAAAGGTGATTTAAGCAATTTTGAGCGTGGCATGGTTGTTGGTGCCAGACGGGCCGGTCTGAGTATTTCACAATCTGCTCAGTTACTGGGATTTTCACGCACAACCATTTCTAGGGTTTACAAAGAATGGTGTGAAAAGGGAAAAACATCCAGTATGCGGCATTCCTGTGGGCGAAAATGCCTTGTTGATGCTAGAGGTCAGAGGAGAATGGGCCGACTGATTCAAGCTGATAGAAGAGCAACTTTGACTGAAATAACCACTCGTTACAACCGAGGTATGCAGCAAAGCATTTGTGAAGCCACAACACGCACAACCTTGAGGCGGATGGGCTACAACAGCAGAAGACCCCACCGGGTACCACTCATCTCCACTACAAATAGGAAAAAGAGGCTACAATTTGCAAGAGCTCACCAAAATTGGACAGTTGAAGACTGTAAAAATTTTGCCTGGTCTGATGAGTCTCGATTTCTGTTGAGACATTCAGATGGTAGAGTCAGAATTTGGTGTAAACAGAATGAGAACATGGATCCATCATGCCTTGTTACCACTGTGTAGGCTGGTGGTGGTGGTGTAATGGTGTGGGGGATGTTTTCTTGGCACACTTTAGGCCCCTTATTGCCAATTGGGCATCGTTTAAATGCCACGGCCTACCTGAGCATTGTTTCTGACCATGTCCATCCCTTTATGGCCACCATGTACCCATCCTCTGATGGCTACTTCCAGCAGGATAATGCACCATGTCACAAAGCTCGAATCATTTCAAATTGGTTTCTTGAACATGACAATGAGTTCACTGTACTAAAATGGCCCCCACAGTCACCAGATCTCAACCCAATAGAGCATCTTTGGGATGTGGTGGAACGGGAGCTTCATGCCCTGGATGTGCATCCCACAAATCTCCATCAACTGCAAGATGCTATCCTATCAATATGGGCCAACATTTCTAAAGAATGCTTTCAGCACCTTTTTGAATCAATGCCGCGTAGAATTAAGGCAGTTCTGAAGGCGAAAGGGGGTCAAACACAGTATTAGTATTGTGTTCCTAATAATCCTTTAGGTGAGTGTGTGTGTATATATATACACACACACACACACACACACATACATATATATATATATATATATATATATATATACACACACACACACACACACACACACACACACACACACACACACACACACATATATATATATATATATATATATATATATATATATATATATATATATATATATATACATACATACTGTATATACACTCACTGAGCACTTTATTAGTAACACCTGTGCATCTATTTATTCATGTGATTATCTAATCAGCCAACCTTGTGGCAGCTGTGCGATGCATAAAATCATTCAAATATGGGTCAGGAGCTTCAGACTGTTGTTTTTGAAAACCCAGGAGATCAGCAGTTACAGAAAAACTCAAACCAGCTCGTCTGGCACTGCTGCCACACGATTGGCTGATTAGATAAATCGCATGAATAATAGCTGTTACTAATAATGTGCTCAGTGAGCGTATGTCATTTAGATAATTAAAATTATATATACACATTATAAATTAGATATTGATTTTGAAAAATATAGCATTATTGTTGTATTGATTAGACTATACATAAAGTGGCTTTACAAGTTAATATATTGTTTGTTTTATTTCCATTTCATTGAGCATATGCCTAAATCTACAGTCCACAGCCATCAGTTTTCAATTTGTGTTAAATAAACTGTCCACTTCTCACAGAACACATTATTGCATTCCATCTGCACTATATTCTAATTACTGATCATATTTATTTATATATAACGGAATATTACAAATTCACACCTGATGAACGAAGTGTGTTTGTGTAAAATAAATAGATCCTTCTGCACAAAACAACTATTGCAAAGCAATATATTTATATAGTTAAATAGATTGAATATTTAAGAAAATATCTTTAAACATTTCCAGAGAGGTAAATTACAAATGTCTATAAAGTTACGTACAAATGTAATTCATTTACAATGAATACACAATACGGTCACATTTCAGCACTTCAAATACAGAAAGGGACTTTAAGCAGCCCTTAAAGTGCGTCCTTGGCATTCTGGTTAAGTGCAGTTTTGGGAAACGCTTGTCAAAAATAGCAAACGTTCTTAAAAGTGTTCTAAAACTCTGAGATCAATCATTATCGTTATCACACTAACCAAACAAACCAAAGTTTTTCTCACATAAAATTATGTTAATACATAATGTTTACATATTTTGTTTATACTTTTTTAACATATGTAATTTTATATTTTGGTTCCATTCACCTCCATTGAAAGCGCCGTACTGTCTTGAAATTTCCTTTACTCTGGATAGTCAACCATAAGTAAGTGTAAAAAAATAGCAAAGTGTAAAAACTGTGACACTGAGTTTCAGCAATATTTTCTCAACCAATCAGGCAGGACTACTGGTTTTGTCTGACCAATAGCAGACAGGGGGAGTGTTTGTGAAATCTGTTCCCAAACACTTCAATTCGGTGATGCCAGTGCTGCAGAAATGACACATTTCACCTTCCTTTTAGTGATACACAGCCAATTGCACTCAAAAAAAAATAAGAAACCCCAGGCAAATAGAAACTTCTTACCATCTCTGAGTGAAATTGTGGGTTTCTAAAGGCAAATCTCCCAACAAAAGGCACTGTGAGTGTGTGTTTTTGTATGCCCCCTCACATACACGCAGTTGTGCGTGTTTGTGTGTGCGTATAGCTCCAGAAGGTCTTCTCATGGCGAGTCGAGGCGAAGGTGATGTGATCAAAGCTACAGGAGCAAGTTTGATATGCAGAAAACTGGGAGGCTCAGCTGCGTTCTGACACCAGGTTTTCATTCGCTCGCAGAGGTATTGTGAGGCAGATGAAGCAGTAGACCTGTAGGTGCCAGAGCCCAGAGGCTTTAGCATGGGACTGATGTGCGAAGAATCTCAATTGAAGATTATTGTTGCTGAGACCTGAGGGATGAAAGGAGCGCAGCCAGAGTCGAGAGATCACAGGTGGTGCGGACTGGGATTTTTGGAAGGCCAGGTTACACTTTGGCATGGATAGAAAGGCAACCGCGAGCAGAGTTAGCAGAGGGTTTGTGTACATGGAAAACTTGCTTAATTCAAACCTCACACTCTTTTGGAGAACAGTCTGCAGTTCTTTGGCTAAGCTTTATGGTTAATGTGTTACAAATCAAATCACTTTATTGTCACACTACTGTGTACACAAGTGCAACAGTAGGTGAAAGTCTTGTGTGCAGTTCCGAGCAACATTGCAGTAATGACAGTGACGAGACATAAACCACTTTACAATAAACAACATATTTACACAACACAATTTACATAACAAATGTACACATATTTACACAACAATTTACATATCAAATGTACACATAATTACACAACATAGTACTGATATACAATGTACAGTAAATAATACACACAATATAGAATACACATACACTAGATAGGGTATATAAAAATAAATGTACACTAATTGAATTGGGGAGAATATATTGACAGATCAGTGTTTGATATAAGATGATGATTAATAAAGTGCAGTGCTGATTGTTGATCGTGAGAGATCGTGTTCAAAAGTCTTATTGCTTGGGGGAAGAAGCTGTCATGTAGTCGGGTGGTGCGGGTCCTGATGCTGCGATACCGCCTGCCTGATGGAAGCAGTGAGAGCAGACCATGACTCGGGTGGCTGGAGTCTCTGATGATCCTCTGAGCTTTTTTCACACTGTTATATATGTCCTATAGGGAGGGAAGCTCACCTCCGATGACGTGTCTGGCAGTTCGCACCACACTTTGCAGTTCTTTGCGGTTGTGGGCGGTGATATTGCCGTACCAGGCGGTGATGCAGCCAGTCAGGATTTTTGGAAGGATTTTACAAATAGCACTTGTTACGTAATCGTAACGTTACATACCTCTGAAGTAACGAGCAATGTAGCAAAATTTGCACTTGCGTTACTTCATCAAACAGATATTGCACATTCCTTTTTTATTCAGCTAAATGATTTAGTCATAAATACAACTGAAAACGCTCCCTTCACCATAACGTCGTCGAAACACAGCAAGATGCAGCGCAACACTTAAAGACGTCTGACGTGAGCATGTTTACATAGGAAGACTGTTTAAAACAAACACGCAAAAAAGTGTTTGGTGTGAATTTTCCCTAACTGCTGTATTTGTAGCACGTATAAGGCTGTAAGGAATGGTTTACAATAAATGTATTATTTTATTGTCAAGTAAGTTTAATTGACTGATCAATGCTGGCTATTGTCCAATGACAACAATTTTGGAGGAACTTAAATAAACTACTGATTGGAGCCGAATGTGATGACACACAGATTCTGATTAGGGTTTATTTGGTGGGGGTTAAATGTTGATTCTGTATATATTTATTGCTTTTCTTTGTTATCTGTATGAATCAATAAAAAATGTTAATCAGAATAACAAAGCGAAATGTAATTGACCGAATATTACCTGTCGAATAAAGATAGCATTTTATAAGATAGGATTTGATCTTAACTTCCAAACTTTTCAAGCCAACGCTGCATGATATTATATTTTATGTGAGGTCCAAATAATTCAAATGTTCAATTTAATTTTAGTGCATTTAGAAAGACTTATTACTAGTGGTTGACCGATAAATCACCAAGGCCAATAAACAGACCAATGCACAACACAGTGTTATTTAAACAGTCCGCATATCAGAGCCATGGCAAACACGTTTAATGTTAAAGTGCTCGACTGTTTCATTCTCCCTCTCTCTCCTCAACAGTTCCCTGTAACTTTTATCTGTCTAATGATAAAAAGGCAAATATCAATAAAACTAATAGCATATACCATCTGCAAATATGTGCATATCTCATTTAAACAGATGTAATAAACTAACCTCACACAACTTCAGCAGATCCAGTTTCCTGTGGAACACTCATAAATCTTCCTCTGAAGCATGTATTCTAACAGTCTCTCCTCAAAAGTTCCCTGTAACTTTTCTAATGATAAAAGGCAAATATCAATAAAACTAATATCATTTACCATCTGCAAATATGTGCATATCTCATTTAAACAGATGTAATAAACTAACCTCACACAACTTCAGCAGATCCAGTTTCCTGTGGAACACTCATAAATCTTCCTCTGAATCATGTATTCTAACAATCTCTCCTTAACAGTTCCCTGTAACTTTTCTAATGATAAAAGGCAAATATCAATAAAACTTATATTACATACTGTCTGCAAATATGCAGATATCTTGTTTAAAAAGATGTAATTCACCAACCTCACGAAAATCCAGTATTTTCTCCCCGTTGATGCTCATCTCATACAGTATATTCCTCTGAAGTGGATATTCTATCAGTCAGAATCAAAATGTCAGGATCAAAAGTTCCTCTTATTCACAAATCATGACGGTCACTCCCTGACAATCCAACCAGGCAATCCAGGCCATTTAAACTGTCAGTAGATTGCTGCTACTCGCTATGGAGCTGCATGGGCATGTGAATGGTGTGCTATTGGTAAATGTCATATTCACTGTGAACTGTATGTGCAATTTGTTTGATTCTGTATTTTTGGAGAAAATGTGATCGCTAACGTGGACATGCAATCCATAGTTGCTGTACTACTATGTGTACTGTTATTTCCTTCTTCCTAATATATTAAAAATTTCTTCATGTTCAAATAAATTACTAAAATGTGATGACCAAACAGAAATCAGAAGAAACTGCTATCTATAATTTAAAAAACAATATTATTTTTTCAGATACCTTTTTACATAGTTTAGCCCGTAATTGGGTTAGTATATTGCTAAATAAGAGTTTATTTATTTTTTTAGCAATGTTTTGTTTATTTTATTTACTATATTAAATTGTATGACATGTCAGCATTGCATCGGCCTATCGGCCACCCTGCTCTTTAGATATCAGCATCGGCCATTTAAAAAAAAAAAAACATATTGGTCTATCACTATTTATGACTTATTATTCAAATTTGCAGTTATACTAATAAAACAAAACAAGTCAGGAATACACAGTATGCTTGCTCTAGTATTCATTTGCTAAAATATTTATCAATACAGTGGTAAGAAAAGGTATGTGAACCCTTTGGAATTACCTGCATTTATGTATACATTTTTCTTAAAATCTGATTTGATCTTCATTTAAGTTACAGCAATGAAAAAAAAAAATCCACCATATGTTTTAAGTAATAACACACAAATTATTCTTGTGCATATTGAATACATCATTCAAACATTCACATTTATAGAAAAAGTTAGAAAAAGTATGTGAACCCCCAAGTTAATGACATCAACATAAGCTTATTAGAGTCAGGAGTTGGCAAACCTGGCATCCAATTATTAAAACGAGATTGGAGGTGTGGGTTAGAGCTACTTTGATTTTTAAAAAGCACTAAAAATTTTGAATTTGTTATTCACAAGAAGCATCAGTTGACATACACCAGGCCTTGCAAAAAAGAGATTTTAGATGGCCTATGATCAAGAATTGTTGCTTTGCATAAAGATGGAAAGGGTTACAAAGTTATCTTGAAGAGCTTATATTTCCATCTTACAGTTAGACAAATTGTCTATGAATGGAGACTATTAAATACTGTGGCTACTCTCCCTTGAAGTGGCCGTCCAGCCATGATGACTTAAAGGGCACACCGCAGGATGCTCATTAAGGTAAAAAAGAACCATAGAGTGATGGCTAAAGATCTGAAGGAATGACTGGAACTTGTTAACAACTCTGTTCATGAATCTACTATACAGAAGACATTAAACAGGCACGGTGTCCATGGCAGGACATCATTAAGAAAGCCGCTGCCTGAAGTTTGCCAAAAACCACCTTGACACTCCACAACTCTACTGAGAAAATGTTTTGTGGACTGGAGAATCTAAGGTTGAACTGTTTGGGAAGAACACACAGCACCACGTATGGTGTAAAAAGGGCACCACATGCCAAAATTAAAACATCATCCTAATGGTGAAGTACTGTGAAGGGAGCATCATAATTTGGGGTTGCTTTGCTGCTTCTGAGCCTGGACTGCTTTCCATCATGTAGGAAAAAATTAATTCCCAAGTTTATCAAAATATCCTACATGATAATGTAAGCGTGGCTGTGCACCAGCTGAAGCTCAGTAGAAGTTGGGTGATGCAGCATGAAAATTACCTTAAATATCAAAGTAAATATACTACAGAATGGCTTCTGCAGAATAATCCACATTTTGGAGTGGGCCAGTCAGAGCCTAGACCTTAACCCAAAAGAGATGCTTTGAAATGACCTCAAGAGAGCCATTCACACCAGACATCCTAAGAATATGACCTTTCTGAAGCAGTTTTGTAAGGAAGAAATGGCCCAAAATTCCTTCTGAACGTTATGCAGGTCTAAACCACAGCTACAGGAAACGCTTGGTTGAGGTTAATGTTCCCAAAGGAGGTTCGACCAGTTATTAAATCTGGTGTGAATTTTTAATGGATGTGTTCAATAAAGACATGAAAGATTATAATTGCGTGCATGTTGTTAGCTTAAGCAATTTGTGTTTGTCTATACTTGTGACTTTGATGAAAATGAGATCACATTTTAATTAATGCAAAAAAAACAATTCAAGTAAAGTCAAGTCAAGTGGTTTTTATTGTTGTTCAACCATATACAGTTAGTAAGGTACACAGTGAAACAAGACAACGTTCCTCCAGGACCATGGTGCTACATAAATCAACATAGGACAAACACAGAACCACATGAGACTACACAGACTAAATAACATTGCTACATAAAGTGCACGTGCAAACGTGCAAAAAGTACGGTACAGTACAATAAATTACTAAAAGGAACAGGACAATAGGCACAGTAAGAGACAGTGCAGCGCCGACCAGTACACATTTGTAATCGAGTAGTGCAAAAAGATGACAGTTTCTAAAATGCTGAATGTAAGCATACCATACTCTGAAATAGTGTTCTATGGACATAGCAGTTATTGACATAGCAGCCAGGTATAAAGTGACAATAATTAAAGTGCAAATCTGGACATGTGCAAAAGTTGGATGGTGTACAGGTGTGTGTGTGTGTGTGTCAGTCCAGTCCCTGAGTATTGAAGAGTCTGATGGCTTGGGGGTAGAAGCTGTTACACAGTCTGGACGTGAGGGCCCGAATGCTTTGGTACCTCTTGCCAGACGGCAGGAGGGTGAAGAGTTTGTGTAAGGGGTGTGTGGGGTCGTCCACAATACTGGTTACTTTGCGGATGCAGTTTTTTTTGTAAATGTCTTTGCTGGAGGGAAGAGAGACCCCGATGATCTTCTCAGCTGTTCTCACTATCCTCTGCAGGGCTTTGTGGTTCGAAACGATGCAAGTCCCAAACCAGGCAGTGATGCAGCTGCTCAGGATGCTCTCAATAGTCCCTGTATAGAAATGTAGTGAGGATGGGGGGTGGGAGATCTGCTTTTCTTAGCCTTTGAAGTAAGTATAGACAGTGGGCTTTCTTGGTAATAGAGCTGGTGTTGAGGGACCAGGTGAGGTTCTCCGCCAGGTGAACATCAAGGAATTTGGTGCTCTTGATGATCTCCACAGTGGAGCCGACGATGTTCAGTGTTCACTATGTGCTCTCCTGAAGTTAACTACCATCTTTTTTGTTTTGTCCATATTCAGAGACAGGTTGTTGATTCTACACCAGTCCATTAGCCGCTGTACCTCCACCCTGTATGCTGACTTGTTGTTCTTGCTGATGAGACACACCACGGTCGTGGCATCGGCTACACAGTCATGAGTCAGCAGAGTGAACAGCAGTGGACTGAGCACACAGCCCTGGGGGGCCGCAGTGCTCAGTGTGGTGGTGGTGGTGGAGATGCTGTTCCTGATCCGGACTGACTGAGGTCTCTCAGTCAGGAAGTCCAGGATCCAATTGCAGAGGGAGGTATCCAGGCCCAGCAGGTTCAGCTTTCCAATCAGGTGCTGAGGAAGGATTGTGTTGAATGCTGAGCCTATGAACAACATATGAGTCCTTTTTATCTAGGTGGGTGAGGGCCAGATGGAGGGTGGTAGTCGTTGAGGCAGGACACTGAAGACTGGACTAGACTGGCATGGGGACGATGATGGCCTTGAAGCACGTTGGAACGACGGCGCTGCTCAGAGAGATGTTGAAGATGTCAGTAAGAACATCTGCCAGCTGGTCTACACATCCTCTAAGTACTCTGCCAGGAATGTTGTCTGGTCCAGCAGCCTTCCATGGGTTGACTCTACGTAGAGTTTTTCTCACATCGGCCGTGGTAAGACAGAGCACCTTTTCGTTGGGAGGAGGGGTGGTCTTCCTCACCACCACGTCATTCTGCGCCTCAAACCTAGCGTATAAGTCATTCAGCGCATCTGGAAGGGAGGCATCATTGTCACAGGCAACGGATGATGTCCTGTAGTTGGTGATGGCCTGGATGCCCTGCCACATGTGCCGTGTGTCGGCACACTTTGCCTCTCTGATGGACAGTTTGGCCCTCGATATTCATAGGGCTGCCTTGTCACCTGCTCTGAAGGCGGAGTCTCGGGTCCTCAGCAGCGCACGCACATCCGCAGTCATCCACGGCTTCTGGTTGGAGCGTGTGGTGATGGTCTTGGAGAAAGTGACATCATCAATGCACTTGCTGATGTAGCTGATCACTGATGCTGTGTATTCCTCCAAGTTGGTAGAGTCGCCATATGTTGCAGCCTCCTTGAACATGTGCCAGTCAGTACAATAGAAAGAAAGAAAGAAAGAAAGAAAGAAAGAGTGCACCTTTAAATTGTGAGTAGCTTGAAGTTTTGGAAGATTCAGTTTATCGGTCATGTAGGCTTATCCAGTGCGTGCAACATTGTGCCTATGCGGTATATAAGTGTAGTTCTCTCAGTAGTGTTAATTTTGTCACCTATTTTTAATTTAGTCTTAGTCTTAGTCTTGTGCGAAATGTCCTTGTTAGTTTTAGTCATATTTAGTCATTCACATATCTTTTTTTGTTAGTCAAGTTTTAGTCGACTAAAAGTCTCGTCATTTTAGTCTAGTTTTAGTCAAAAGAGAATTTAAGGTATCTTAGTCAAGTTTTAGTCAACTAAAAGTCTTGTCATTTTAGTTTAGTTTTAGTCAAAAGAAAACTCAATATATCTTAGTCAAGTTTCAAAACATTTTAGTCTTTTTTTAAATAAATTATTTCTGAGATTAATTCTAAGATAACCATTTCAGTCAAATAATGTTTCACACATCTCAAATATTGGTTAAATGTCATAATTACCTGACAAAATACACTTGTTGAATGATTTGTTGAATTCACTTTGTTAAACGTGTCTGGTTTTCTGATTTAAGAGACACATTCACAAATGATGAACTTGTTCTGAAGAGTATTTTATTAAGCAAATAAGTTACATAAAATATATATAACCTGCATAATGTATGTGCCACAACACCATAGCTAACTGGTTAATTTACAGCGTAGATGCCTAACATCAGCATTAGCTTATGAGACGTATATTTAAGTTAACTTCCCTGAATGTGTGGGTGGTTAGCCTTTAGATGTCGCTTAAGATTGGTGGTGTTTTTCCCGGTATTGTTTATCCGCAGTGCTTCCCGTCAGTTATAATGACACATTCTGACTTTTTGTCAATATCATTGTACCTAAAATGCGACCAAATATCGAGCCTCTTCCTTCTACCTAGCATGTCGTCGGCGCTCGTCGCGTGTTCGCCACTGTCTATGATTGTTGTGTTCTTGCTCCATGTAGTTTCGTGTTGCAGCCACAGGAGTATGAGACCTGTAGCCGTTACTTGAGCAACAGCGCGAACTCATTCGGAATATTTTGAAGGCGTAACAGCAGAATATTCTATCTCATGGTGAAAGAGTAGAGACGATTGTATACGAAAATGAAGAGAGATTTTATCTTAGTTTTTATTTTATGCAAAACATTTTAGTCTCGTCTTTTTTCGTCAACAATAATGCATGTTAATTTAGTCTTAGTCAGCGTTTTTGGACATTGGTGCAGTCTCGTCATCGTCTCGTCTTAGTCATGGAAAAAAAGGTCGTTGACGAACATATTTAGTCTCGTCTCGTCTGACGAAATTAACACTGTCTCTCAGCTCTGTTAAACACAGTTTACCAAGTTTAAATCCATTCCACAGATTTCCCTGCAGAATCAGTGCATAAATGAATAACCCCCCCCCCCCCCCCCCACACACACACACAGGTCACAGGTGGTCTCTCCGTTACTAGGGCTTAAGCTATAGGGCAGGTATGACATAGTCACTGACACTGATAAATATCTCCACAAATACTCTTCATTGACCTTTATAGCCTCATATTTTTACACTCAGCGCTGCCAATAATCCTCTCTGTGACCTATGTGGTAGATTTTAGTTGTTGCTTCTGTCATGCACAGTCAAACACCCAAGCTTTTAGCCTCTACCCATTATGATAATGATAAAGAGATAACATACACCAACGTACCAGCATTCAGATGATTTATAGTCTTCACTTTCTGATCCTTCTCAATACTCACTCCTCCACACCTGAAATACCAATCAGTTTTACTAAAATGCCTGTCAGAGGCAATGGCAATTCCAATAACCATTCCACTCGGTTTTCATGATATGTTAATTGCTGACCATTTTAGCGGCACTACAATAAAGTTAGTTTGTGCAATGAATGTCAAGCCCAAGCAAATTTACCATGCTTGTATAAAAGGTATGTGCATTTTCCAATATCTTGTTATTGACTTACCTGGTATAATAAATGTTGGGAGTTAATTGAACTGCTTGGTGCAAGATACAATGATCTGGTGTCATTAGTGTATCTGATTCCCACTGAATTGTCACTACTTTCGTGTTGTCGTTCTGTGCGTTTGATGTGAATAATGTTTGATGTGTAATGATTTTTTCTTTTCTTCTTAAAACACCAGTGCGTTTCAAAGTGTCATTAAAAATTGCTTTTTTTTATTTCTTTTGGCAATTATTCAGCTCAATTGTTATTCAAACGAGGCCTTGTTCCAGTGATCTTTTCAAATAAAGTCCTTGTTGCTGTTGTAAAACTTTTGTTTGAGAGATAATGGGAATACATGTAAAGATATCTTTCCATTGACAGGGTGCCTGTAAAGTGTTACCTGCTCCCTACAGGGTATATTTACAAAAATGTATATAAATAATTTTCAGACAATAAATATTGAAATAATGTCATCTTATTTCACTCTTTGTTTGGATGATTTTAATTTTAATTTTACCAAGCATTTTTCATAGTTTAATACTGAAATTATGGGTTTAGGACAAGGTTAAAAAAGTACAAATCTTTACATAAAAGGCATTTTAAAAGTAACAATTATAAATGACAAAGGCAAATCCATTTGCTAGATCTGAGCAAGCACAATAGAAAAATTACTTTGGATGTACTGTACTCTTTTTGAAATTTGTAGAGATCCTTCAGATCTAATTCCTTTCTGAAAATGACCTCATTTCCTATATAATATTACTAGGACCTTATATTTCCTTGTAAATATGAGCATTTAGGGTTGATGTATGTGTCTTTGTTTGCAGCACCATGTGGTGGGCGGTATTCTGGATCAGAGGGGGTGGTATTATCCCCAAATTACCCCCTCAACTATACTACAGGACAGACCTGCTCATACTACATTACAGTGTCTGGAGAATTTGGTGAGTATACAAGTTTGTGATATATTGTCATAATGCAATATACGTTGTTTAAATTATGTTTCATATACACATTTGCTGTGCTGCTGTCAGTTTATGCAGATTTATTTGTGGCGCTTTAATACAATAATGAGAAACTAAGAAGAATCACTATTCAGAATAATGGGAATTACAAATAAAATAAAAACAAATATGAACACATATGCAGTATTTAAAAAAGTATTAAGTATTTGTGGGGTAATATGTGCTTGTTTGTAATGAAAATAGTGATAAAACATAATTGTTCTAAAGTAGGTTTCATTTTTCTCTATGCCAAATTGTATTTTATTATTTTTAATTTAATTTATTTATAATTGTATTTATTTATTTTGGATGAAATGTGACCTAGATCTCTACAGATGAATATAATACAATAGAATAGAACAGAACAGAACAGAAATGTAAATTAATAAGACTTTATATAAATTAATAAAATCATAATTGTAAAAAATATAATAAAATTAATAAGATATAACATACATTTTCTGTTCTTGAGAGATTTCATGGCATTCACTTAAATATGCCAGCAGCAGCAGAAGCATAATTTGACATAAATAGTTAAAATATAGTTTTTTGCCCATTTTGTTTTTTGCTTTATGTCCAGAACACATTACAACATGCCCAGAACTTAAATCCATTCTAAACCCTAGCAGTCCTTGCATAACAAATACTCCTTTTAAACAACATCACTGAATTAAGTATTTTCACCCAGATCGACACTCTGCGGTGCAAGTACAGATTTAAAACTGAAAGTTTCCAGAAGGAGTGTCTGATAATCAACAGAAATCCTCTCAAACTGAGATTTCCGGAGCCACTAGCAGCCCTTCAGCTTCTTTGTACTGTTTTAATTACATAGCAGATAATAGAGTCATCTGTGTGGCCCGGGTGACCCTCTCCACCACCCTCCCTGCTTAGCAGCCTCTCACACCAGCACCTGACATGCACAGTGCGTGGTTCTGTGATTTCCCTGGTTTCTCGTCCCCTACCGAGTGAACCATGTGTCCTTTCTGGCAAGGAAACAAGTTAAATCACAGCTTCATCACTGGTCTCAGTTCAGTGGGAACGGACACAGACCTGTATCATACACGTGATGCATATATTACAGCAGTGGTTCTTATAGTGTGGGGCGTACCTATGCTGAAGACTGTTTAAAGTAGTGTTTAAAAAACAAATGTGTGAAAGCAATACACGCAAGAACCAATGTGTGCAATTTCTTTTCCCCCACCTTTTTGTCCTCAAGCAATGTTTATACTTTCGTCTGGCACTGTGGCGCATCCTTTCAACAGCCTGAGGCATTTAAACTTAATGTGTCGGGGATGCTCATTACGTCAATCGCGATCGACCAGTCGAATGCAAGAGAACCACTGGTCCATCTAATTAACAGGTCAAAGGGGATAGGGAGTAGAGAGAGAGAAATCTCACAAATAACGAGAATCTTAAAGGTTTACTTTTTATTTTCTCGGTTTTGTTGCCCTGCTGAGTCTGACAGCCTTGAAAGGGACCTTACTGACAGTCAGCGTGTGTGTGCATGCTTTATGTGCGTGTGTTCTCAGAGAGCCTAAATGGTCAAATACACTTGCAAATTCCATCAAAAGGCCTGGTTTCAATGTAAACCCGGTCCATTATAGAGGTCTGCTCGGACCTTAAAATGAAACCCGGCCCGAACGATGCCGTCAGATTTTAAGCTTATCTTAATCTTTTTTCTTCTCCTAGCAAGTACTGTTGCAATGGGCTATATATAATGTAAGCAAATTAGCAACATTTGCAACAGTACTGAAACAGTAAACATACACAGTTTTATCAAGGCATGGCAGCCCCTCATTTCAATAGAGCAGAAGAGAAAAAAAGCATTGTCTTACCGTTTATTTGCTGAAACTTCACCTGGTGCAGAACAATCTGGAATAATATGAAACAATGCATCAGTCCCCAGTATGCAGCCTGAACTTGTTCAGAATGTTGACTTTTTGTGACAACTGCGCTTAAAACAATCTAGATGCAGCTCAAAGAATAAAACT
Source organism: Moxostoma hubbsi (assembly GCA_032164185.1). Lineage (NCBI taxonomy): Eukaryota > Metazoa > Chordata > Actinopteri > Cypriniformes > Catostomidae > Moxostoma > Moxostoma hubbsi. Next base: position 1,990,444 of record JAVLUX010000083.1, on the reverse strand, counting down.
GAGCACAGGTGTCTCAACATCAACTGAAGAAAAAGTGAGACACGTTGCAAATGTCAAAGACATTTATCCAGCATGTGTTTTAACAATGGGAAAACTGAACAGATGTGTGCAAAAACACGTTCCGTTTTTCTGCAGACCACCTGGGTTTGATTCCACCTTTGGCCGAACTTCAAATTTGTGTGTAAGCTTCTACATTTCAACATAACACCTGCAGCAGTATCATTTATTTTAGTAAATGTAATATATGTAATGTATTACAATTGTACAGGAACTTTTGGCTACATTTTTTCTTGTTTCAAAAGGGGTGTGATAAAAAAGAGAACCAATGCATTACAGGAAGAGTTCATGAAGAAAAGGCACTTGGCCCTTACAAATGTGTACAGCGATATGATCAGGTTTTTGAAGATTTAAAAGGCCCTGGACAGACAGGGGGCCAAGCAGAAACTTTTCCTGCATGATGATGATAAATGACCCTTCGCCCATCTAAGCTAAAATGTAGACTGCTCTTACTTGATAGCAAAAGAGTATGTAGTGTATTTGATCCCCCTGAGACATTCATTGGAATTTTCCAAAAGCACCTTTGCACCTAAATTTACATGGATGCATCATAAACCAGGCTTAACTGGATTGTGTGGAGATTCTGTTTCCATGGAAACCTGGAAACAATCATGTTCACACTGAGAAGCAGGTTCTGATCCCATGGAAACCAGAATATAATTGTGTTTACTCCGATATTGGGGTTTTGGTCCCATGAAAACCAGGAAGTAATCATGTTCATTCAGTAAGTTTTTACTACTATATATGGGTTCTGAACACATGAAAACTAGGAAGTAATTAACTTTGTTCCGATATGCAGATTGTGGTCCCATGGAAACCAGTAAGTTATCACGTTAACTCTGAGATGCGTGTTCTGGTCTCATGGAAACCAGGAAGTAATAATACTCACTCTGAAATGTGGGTTTTGGTCCCATGGAAACTGGGAAGTGACCATGTAAACTCTGAGATGCGTGTTCTGGTCCCATGGAAACCAGGAAGTAATCATTTTCATTCCAAGATGCAGATTCTGGTCCCATGGAAACCAGGAAGTAATCACGTAATCAGGTTCACTCCGAGATGTGTGTTCTGGTCAATAGGAAACCAAGAATTAAACACATTTACTCTGAGATACGGGTTCTGGTCCCATGGAAACAAGGTTTTGGATCATGTAAACAGTTGTAAGCGCGATTCAGAGGTAGTATTTTCACTCTAAAATGTATTTTTTTACTCCACTGAATGTTAGGTTTCAGGTTAGGGTTTAGGTTAGCAAGTAGGGTTAATAAAATGTGCATTCCTTATACTTTATTACATAATTTACAACTAAAAATACAACTCAATTTTGCCCGGTAATTGGCCAGAAACACTTCCAGCCATGGCCATGGGGACAGTAGATGGAATTTTGGTAAGCACAGGCCGATTTCAGCAGCAACATTTTTGACCTACTGTCACAGTGCGATTAGTCTGGAAATTCTCCAAATGAAGTAAACTGAAACAGAGTTAGATTTTTGAGTCATTTTGATTAATTATAATGAACCATCTCATAAGAGTAATTTATTTGTGAATTATGAACAAATTAAATACAAAACAGTTTTAATTCCCGACCATTCAAATTACACTGGATTTTTCTTTATCAGCTGTGACATTAACAGGCACACAACTGTGACACAAGTCATTTTCAACATTCATTGTTTTCTGGATAGTTCCGTCACAATACTATAAATGACATTCAGCTACAGTATATGGTTTTACAGTATGGCTAGTTGAGTCACAATTTCACGCCACGATTTCGCTAATCAAAATCTTCTTTTATAATGACTTTAATCCCATGTGCCACTTTATCTATTGGAGGCCAATGTGGCAAGGTAATACATGCTTATGTGCAGAATGCATGTTATTAACACTTATAAACCCATCAACCTGAAGGAAGCGTGTCTATGGGAAATGTATGTGTTGTTTTACCTTTAAACTCCTAGAGCTTTGTTTGAGAGCATCTCCCCCCAGCAGTGAAGATACTGTAGTAACACGCTCAATGCATCTCATTTTGTCTCCTTAGTGGTGTTTGGGCAATTTGCCTATTTCCAGACAGCCATGAACGACTCTGTTGAGCTGTTTGATGGCCCCAATCATAATTCCAGACTGCTAAGCTCCCTGGCTGGCTCTCATTCTGGTAAGTGATAGCTTTACATTCCCCTTAGTTTTGTTGCTTTGAGTTTGCATCGAAATGCACAAAACCCTTTGACAAAATAAATAGGCATGTATGGCTTTTTAAATCAGTGCAAGTGACAATGAAGTGTAGAGCAATTGAGCAGAGAACGAGGCCTCAAGTGAGGTTTAATGGCTCCATTCTGAGGGGAAATGTTTGCTAATAGTTTTGTATTTGGCTTTTATTGTTTCACTTTTCGAATGTATTCACAGCTCTCAGCAAACCTCAGGTAGATGTTAAAGTCACTTTTGGTATTAAATATTTTCACTAAATATTTACTGTATTTTATGGACATGTTCCACTAATGTAGAACAGTTTTGGTTGTTTTATGACTTTAATTTGAAAACTAACAATGTTTTTTGTAAAATCTCTTGCTTAAAACGTGTATGTGTAAAATATATATGGCTTAAGTAATATGTGACCCACAATGCTGTTTTCACCCATTGATTCCAGACTCTGTTAATTCTTCTCTGTTTCCCTATAAAACGTAAATGTTATCCTTGCAGCTAGCCCATGAATTATTGTTGGTATTATCATGTGAAAGGTAATAAAGTGCCCTGAAAAAGAAAATCACAGCTAATACCAGGGGCTTTACAGGATTGATGGTGGTCATTGGACACAAACTGTTTGTATGGCATTTTTATACTCTTCATGGTCTGCTGTGCAACACTATTCCCATGGGAAGTGCTGTAAATACATATAATTTCTATGTCAACTTTTTGAGCGGTGAGAAAAAAAAGAAAGATGTGTGAGAAATCCTGAAAGGCCGCTTAATTCGTAGTTTGGTGTTTCAGACTATATGCTCAACCCTCGAGTTCACCATCTACACTATATCAGCACTGCCCTCAATACTCTGATGTGTTGTGGTGATTCATTCATATACGAATCAGTGTTTTCGACAAATCATTCTCATTCATTTCAATTGTTTCCATTGTAAACAACATTGACAAGTCAATGGCTCAATGGCTCACTCATAACATAACAGATGCCTGTTTGTCTCCACCTACTGGTGTAAAGATGTAATGTCCAGAAATAGTCACTGAACGAAAATCAAAATGAAAGATGTATCTATTCTCACCACAATTTGGAAAGCCACGCACACAGAGAAGCAGAGTGATACAAATAGTGAAGCGTCCCAGTGCTGTTATACTAAATATGAGCACTTTTGGGACACTGCTCGTCCAATTAGATTTGAGGACAGGCAATAACTGTTCCGTAGACTTATTTAGCTACAGTGTGACTGTGTCCTTTTTGGGATCATATGCTCAATGTTTTGCTTAAGGACAAGTCAGTTGTTTAGTTTGGGATTTACCTTCCGCATCTACAAACATTCCAAAGACAGCATGAGTATTTCATTCGGTATCCATCAGTTTTAGTCCCATTGTTGTTGACTTCCTGGCCCGGAGGCTGATCGAGTTATTAAACCATCCGTCATGTACACTGCCTTAAGACTACAGTTTGTTAAAGCACATTTGCTTTCATGAGCAACTCTTGAGAAACTGCGAGACTTCAACGTCTTTGTCTTATTGCAGGGGAAACCTTGCCCTTGGCCACCTCCAACCAAATCATGCTGAGGTTCAGCGTGAAAAGCGGCCCGTCCGCCAAAGGTTTCCATTTTGTTTACCAAGGTAAGCACATACTCAACTTTCAATCAATAACAGGTCATCGTGCAGAGCCAAGGCTTTGTTTTTAATCTTCAAATCCGAAACTTTAAGTGCTTTCTCAGTTAGCCTTTGGTGTTCCTCTGTAGAATTAATCAGCTCTGGTGTTTATAGGTGTTTCTTCAACCATGGGAACTTTTGGCCATATGGACTTACAAATAAATAAATCAGACACTCCCTAATACACACTTTCACACTGGTGAAAATTACATAAAGAAAAAAAATGGAATACAGTGACAGACTCCTTTGCCTTGTTAAAGCTTATTTAATAGCTAGCATTTAATGTTTACTAAATATACAAAATTATGTTTTACACAAAATTACACCTTGATTGGAAATGACACACAATACAAATAGTCGGTTCAGAATTTACATTTATGTAAAGTTTTTATTCAATGTCAATGTTTTATTCACACATCAGTCATAATTTTTGTAAAAACGGACAAATCATTTAAACATAATAAATATTGAAATTAATTATGTTAATCTTTGTTTAGATTTTTAGGTGTCCAAAGCGCCAAAGTTACTTGAACCCTATTGTATTTGTACTGATTTTTCTTTTTTTTAAAACACGTTTTAAAGACCAAATTTGGCAGGATGGTCTCCAGTCCTCTCAAACACACACATCTGACCCTATATGGCGCTGTGATGCGCACTTGTATGTTTTCGATAATATCTTCACATCCATATGAGCTAAAAAAATTTTTTTCTTTAGTCCATACATTTTTCTTGCCATTTTCCCTGCAATTGTATTCCTGTATAACTCTTCCTAGAGTGCTTGTCTAAAACACTTAATCTTGCTAATGTATGATTTAAAGATCTTTATGACAAATATACAGTATATATACAGTATATATATATATATATAAATACATAAAAAATAATAATGATTATAATACAAATAAAAATTACGAATTGGCCAAATGGTGTAGGTGTTTGAAAAGTATTTTTTTTTGTATTTATTTATTATTTTCAGAAATGAAACAAATGGCAGACGAAATACCTATAAAGTAACTAGAGTTATAAGTAATGGAATTACTTTGACCCTGACATACCTTGATCTTTCAAATAGGACAATTTCTCCACTTTTCCTTACTGCTTGGACCTGATAATTACTGCACGTGGTTATATTTATAGTTTTAATTTTTGCTTAATTTTTTATTTTAAATAAAATATTAAATTGCTTTTCATATTTTAATGTCAAAAGTCTGAGTCTGGCACAAAGGTAAAACAATAAAATCTATACAAAAGGCATTTGAAAAGCAGCACATTAAATATTTGAAAATTAATTGAATAAAGTTTTTATGTGACCTTCATATAACAAAAAAAAAAAAGTTGAAGTCTGTTAGTTTTAATTAAAATCAACCCCTGGGACATTAGAGTGCCTGTAGCTGAAGAAACATTCCTATAGGGTTCGCAGTCAAATCATGGCTTTGAAGTGTAGAGGCCGGTGTGCTGATTAGTATTCAGGAGCCCGCTTACTGTGGGAAAATGCCTTTATATTTCACACAGAGAACTTAACAGTGCAATCACAATGTCATAACCAATACACAATAGAGTCAAATGAGGAAGGGACTCGTATTTTATCTAATTTGTAAATCATTTAGCTCTAAGTAAAGCCGAATGGGAGAATGATTTCTGTTGAAGCTGAATGAAGCTGTTATCATTGGTATTTTGAGAATTGCCTCCCCATGCAATTTTATGCTTAGAGAACTATTATTATTATTTTACTTTTTAGCAGAAGATGAGAACAGGCACCACAGTCTAAGTTTGATTTCTGTGCCATTTAAATTTATCCAAATATGAAAATGGTGTCATTATTTACTAGTGTTTTTTTTTTTCCTGTGGCAAGAAACAAAGTCATTGTTCATGAATCTTTAAGCAGCTTCAAAAGTGTCAAAATAAATAAATAAATAAATAAAATACATCAAAAGCACCATAACAGTAGTCCATACAATATTTGTATGCATGGTTTCCAAACCACTGTGTACACTAGTGTGCCATGAAAGATTGTCAGGTGTGCCGTGACACGGCATTCTAGACGTAAATACAAACTACAAATGAGCTTTGGCGGAGGGGAAGATTTAAAAAAAAAAAAATAGGAAAAAAATGTGGGACTGTTCCTCCCACAAAGCTATTGTTTGGCTTCAGAAGACTTGAAAAATAGCTCATGAGTTGTGTAGACTACTTTATTTGACATTTGTGTTGCTTATTTTATGATGTTTGTCCTTTTTGGAGCTTGACAGACTATGTTGTATGTAACTGTTATTGTTGTTGTTGTATACAAACTGGCTGCCTAAAGTTTCTGCTTACTTGTTCCACAAAAAAATAAATAAAAAAATAACATCCTACAGGGTTATAACGACATAAGGGTGATCAAAAAACAAGTTTTTTTTTTTTTTTTTAAGGTGAACTGTTCCTATTAAATAATTGTCCCCGACTTATCTGACTCGGCAAAAATTGCAAAGGCCGCAGGGCATGCAAGGCATTTCCCCTTGATTTAAAATAGTTAATAAATTAAGTGTATGAATTACACTTTTATGATACACTTTTTCAGTGGCCTTATAAAAAGATGCAATAGAAATCTTTCATGGGCACATTTTAGAGCACTCAAACACAGTGCAGAGCATGACAGGCCTGTTGCAGTATGTCTCTTTATACTGTATCTCTCCATACCGTTTCATAGTGTACAGCAGTGTGTGCAGAGGGTGTATGAGTAATGTTATCTGACAGTTAGGACAGTTCATTTGGAGGTATGCAGGTGATGGTGAATTGTTCCACCAGCCTTTTTCTATACATCCACATCCGTCAGATGAAAGTTAAAGCACGAACACAAGCAGAACCAAAGTTGCTGAAATGTTCACAAGCCAAAACTGCAAAACCAGCAAAGTTCAAGGATCATGGAAATATGCATGCAAAAGCGTGATATAAATACATATATGAATTCTCTATAAAAAGATGGCTAAAATTGTCACAATCTACACTGCTGCACCTGTAGACAAACAAAAGGTTACAAATATGGAGCATTGGCTTTGTTTTTAAAACTAGTGAGCTGCCAATGTGGGCAGTATTTTAAGGCATCAGATGAGCTCCCAATGCAAAGACTGTTCCAAAATGTAGGCAGCTTAACTATGCCTTATAGCTTCATGACTAGGAATGGGTAAAAGTGCCTTAAAATAAGTTTCAGCCTATTAAGGATATTTGTTAAATATTTTGTCAACATTTATGTATTTGTTATGAACTGGCTTGAAATATTTATTTGTATATATATATATATATATATATATATATAAGTAAGAGGATTCATCATTTCAAACATACAGCCATTGTTGCCAATTAGATTCAGAATTTAATGCAAGTATAACGAGTCAGGCGAGAATGGATGATCTAAATGCAGTGTCTTTAATTACCAAAAGAAAACCAGATAACTCATAACAAAACGAAGACTGACAAGTGAAACAGGTAAAACAAAGGCTTAAATACACAGGTGCAAACATGGGAACGAGGAACACCTGTGGAAAAATCAGGGAGAACCAATCATAATATAAAACTACAAAGGTCTTCAAAAACAACAGGAAACAGGAAAGTGTGAACTAAACAAGAATTTCAACATAAAAGCACAAAAAAAGGAATACGTGAAAACAAGAAGTAAAAATCTAGTTAAAAATAATGAAGACATTTTTTTTCACTAAATAAACACAAGGAGGAATTATATGTAATCATCATATTTTTATGTACCAAAACAACAATCAATAGTAAAAGCTATATATAAACACTCACCTAAAGGATTATTAGGAACACCATACTAATACTGTGTTTGACCCTCTTTCGCCTCCAGAACTGCCTTAATTCTACGTGGCATTGATTCAACAAGGTGCTGAAAGCATTCTTTAGAAATGTTGGCCCATATTGATAGGATAGCATCTTGCAGTTGATGGAGATTTGTGGGATGCACATCCAGGGCACGAAGCTCCCGTTCCACCACATCCCAAAGATGCTCTATTGGGTTGAGATCTGGTGACTGCGGGGGCCATTTTAGTACAGTGAACTCATTGTCATGTTCAAGAAACCAATTTGAAATGATTCGAGCTTTGTGACATGGTGCATTATCCTGCTGGAAGTAGCCATCAGAGGATGGGTACATGGTGGCCATAAAGGGATGGACATGGTCAGAAACAATGCTTAGGTAGGCCGTGGCATTTAAATGATGCCCTATTGGCACTAAAGGGCCTAAAGTGTGCCAATAAAACATCCCCCACACCATTACACCACCACCACCAGCCTGCACAGTGGTAACAAGGCATGATGGATCCATGTTTTCATTCTGTTTACGCCAAATTCTGACTCTACCATCTGAATGTCTCAACAGAAATCGAGACTCATCAGACCAGGCAACATTTTTCCAGTCTTCAACTGTCCAATTTTGGTGAGCTCTTGCAAATTGTAGCCTCTTTTTCCTATTTGTAGTGGAGATGAGTGGTACCCGGTGGGGTCTTCTGCTGTTGTAGCCCATCCGCCTCAAAGTTGTGCGTGTTGTGGCTTCACAAATGCTTTGCTGCATACCTCGGTTGTAACGAGTGTTATTTCAGTCAAAGTTGCTCTTCTATCAGCTTGAATCAGTCGGCCCATTCTCCTCTGACCTCTAGCATCAACAAGGCATTTTCGCCCACAGGACTGCCGCATACTGGATGTTTTTCCCTTTTCACACCATTCTTTGTAAACCCTAGAAATGGTTGTGCGTGAAAATCCCAGTAACTGAGCAGATTGTGAAATACTCAGACCGGCCCGTCTGGTACCAACAACCATGCCACGCTCAAAATTGCTTAAATCACCTTTCTTTCCCATTCTGACATTCAGTTTGGAGTTCAGGAGATTGTCTTGACCAGGACCACACCCCTAAATGCATTGAAGCAACTGCCATGTGATTGGTTGATAAGATAATTGCATTAATGAGAAATTGAACAGGTGCTCCTAATAATCCTTTAGGTGAGTGTATATATATATACATATACACGCTGCCAGTCAAAAGTTTGGGGTTACTTGACTGAAATGTTTTTCATGATCTTACAAATATTTTGATCTGAAAACGTATGCTTAAATGTATGAAATTAGTTTTGTAGGCAAAAATATAATTGTGCCACAATATTAATTTATTTAATTATACAACTAAAATGGTACACACACACACACACACACACACACACACACATATATATATATATATATATAAAATGTTTGTGAAATTGATGACTTGGACAGAATAATAAAGAAAAGCAGCTAATATAGATGGGAACTCCTTCAATACTGTTTAAAAAGCATAACAGGTTGATACCTCAAGAAGTTGGTTGAGGAAATGTCAAGAGTACATGTCTGCAAATTCTAGGCAAAGGTGGCAACTTTGAACTACTGTGACAGTTTATTATTTGGAATGTCTTTAGTCGCAACACAATTCCTATAGTTCCATTTCTGTTCTTGCATAGTTTTGATGACTTTACTATTATTCTTAAATGTGAAAAATAATAATATAAAGAATGAGTAAGTGACTCTAAAATTTTGAATGTTAGTGTATATACACAGCCAAATACAAATTTAGCCAAATACAATTAAACTCAGTTTTTCACAATTCCTGATATTTAATCATAGAAAGCATTGCCTGTCTTAGGTCAGTTAGGATCACTACTATATTTTAAGAATGTGAAATGTCAGAATAATAGTAGAGAGCATTATTTATTTCAGCTGCTATTTCTTTTATCACATTCCCAGTGGGTCAGAAGATTACATACACTTTGTTAGTATTTCGTAGCTTTGCCATTAAATTGTTTGCAGTTGGGTCAAACTTTTTGGGTAGCCTTCCACAAGCTTCTCACAATAAGTTGCTGGAATTTTTGCCCATTCCTCCACACAGAACGTGTAACAGAGTCATGTTCGTAGGCCTCCTACCTCACACACACTTTTTTCAGTTCTGCCCACAAATTTTCTGTAGATTTTTTTTTAGATTTTCTGCCCACTTCCCTTAACGGGGCAAGAGCTGCCTCTGAAACTTTCATGAAGATGTGAGGGGACAGGGACAGGCTGAAGGGGAGGACCTTGTACTAAATGCCTGGCAGTCGAAAGCGAACCATGGAAAGGGTCTGTGATGGGGTAATATTGAGATGTGAAAGTACGGATCCTTCAGGTCTACTGCCGCAAACCAATCTTGATGACAGACGCATGTCAGAATACATTTCTGCATCAGCATCTTGAACGGGAGACTGTGTAAGGCCCGGTTCAGAACTCGCAGGTCCAAGATTGGCTGCAACCCACCGCCTTTCTTGGGTACATTTGGAATAGGGCCGTAGAAACCCTTCTCCATCTCGGCTGGAGGGACAGGCTCTATGTGGAGGCGTTTTCACCCTGCACCCAGGTAACGCAGACACTGCTGAAACGGGCACCTGGCAAACTGAATCGCGTAGCCGAGTCAGATAGTCCTGGCCAGCCACCGCGAGGGGTTGGAAAGCATAAGCCCGCATCCAAGCTCTGGGCCAGGGGCACTAAGGCGATGAGCAGACGGTATGCACAGATGCACCAAAACTGCCTTATCCAGCTGGGGGATTTCCATGTATCCGTGGACCACCCTGCTGTCAAGGGGAGTGAGAGCAGACGAGTGAGTGAGTCGGTTTCTGGCAGTGAAAGGTGCCCTCCACGACTTCGTCAGCTCAGCATGGGGGGGGAGGGTTGGTGCATGGCTGTGTGCGGTGAACCAATCGTATAGCTGTGAGGGCTGAGGGGGGGGTGGGTCGGAGGGCTCCAGTCTAGCCCGACACTCGCGGCGGCCCGGGTAAGCATAGCGGACAGCTCAGCGTCGGCCTCATACTGGGCAGGCATACCTGAGTACCAAAATTGTTTATTGTAAAAAATGTAAACAACTAGTGCACTTAGCAAGGAGCACTCAGCAATTATTTTGGAAAAAAACGTTTATACATTAAAGATAATACTAGTAGTTTTACACGGAGCTGTGCTGCCTCATGGGGTCTGCTATTTTAGAGCTCACATGTTTAGAGCTCACGTGACCAGCTGATTACTAATTTTATAAAAAAATTAAGTGATTATTTTAACATGATGCTGCATCAAAACCTTTAGATGTCAGTATAAGTAAAAGACAACTGCCATAGCGGTCTGCGCAACATAAACAAAAACTGCGTGCGGCTTTAAAAATCTAATATTGAAATTTGTTAATATTACCATAAACTGCGTAGACCCAAAAAATATATGCACAATTATAAATGTGACATTAACACGACAGGCTGAATGAACAGATGGACAATTTTATAAATGCAAAAAAATAATAATAAAAATAAATATTGCCAGCATTTTCTCCTTGCTTTTAAAAGTTAAGTCAAATTACTTTACTATACTTATCTTTGCACAACTATATATCTGGTTAAATTGTGTTTAACATTTTGCGTTGTTTTTGTTTTGTTTTGTTCTGCTGTCCATGACGCTATCAGAAGGTACCTGTAACCCATTTTTGGGTCGTTATTCACCAGTTTTGGAACCATTGTTTTAAGATACCCTTTTTTTTTTTCCAAATTCCAAGGCATGATCAGTATACTTCACAGAGAAGGATATATGCATTGTGACAAGATAACTGAAAACTTCCGTCTAAGATGGTGGACAAAGCAAGAGTTTTATTGATTGTAATACTTTTATTTCATTCAATACTAAAACGTTTTAACCATTATCTCTGTGTAGACTACTGTGTATTTTTAGGCTTATTAGTATCATGTTGTTAGCTTAGCAACATGCTAATGCAGAGCTTTATTGAAATCAATTGAGACAGGGGTAAATACATTTCCCAAACAGATGCAGTTTTTTTTTTTAATCAACAAAACCAACTTCCCTATTCTTAACCTAAAAAAAAAAAACAATAGTGTCATAAAAAAAACAATAGTGTCATAAAAAAAACAATTGTGACACAAAAACAAAAGTGTGTGTAGACTACTGTGTATTTTAGGCTTATTAGAGTATTGTGTTGTTACATTTGCAACATGCTAATGCAGAATTTTATTGAAATCAATTGAGGCAAGTCCAGTCAGTCATGTGCCTCACATGAGGAGCTTTATTTGTTATGCACAAATTGCAGACTATTTAGAGTGGTCCAAATTGGTCACTTGTAAAGATGCTACCTTAGAAGGCATTAGACAGCAAAGGTGCTAAGTAGGTTTTGAAAGTAGCTTTTCTGTATATTTTTAAATTGCCATATGGCACATCTGCTCCATTTCAATTAAAAATCTGTTTCCTCTCCACTAGCTGTTCCACGCACCAGTGATACGCAGTGTAGCTCCATCCCAGAGCCCAGATACGGCAGGCGGATCGGGTCAGAATTCTCAGCTGGCTCCATTGTTCGTTTCGAGTGCAACCCAGGATACCTCCTCCAGGGATCCAAAGCTATCAAGTGTCACATGGTCCCCAATGCACTGGCACAGTGGAATGACACCATCCCAAATTGTATAGGTAAGCTAGCCTGGATTTATCCAAGCAAAATGCACACTGTTCATGTTTTCAATTCAGCCCGACTGAGTGCTGGAAATAGAGCAATACAGACAGTACAAATTGCATTTCACTTTTATTTGCTTGCAAACAGGAGCCATCATTCAAATGTTGATTCACAGAGCTGTCTTTTCACTAGGCATAATGGGGAATATAAATGTGTGGGTTTCCCAGGATTGTGTTAACTTTTAGGTAACCAGTCGGGTAGTAACTAACTAAAAATAGTGACGCTACCATTTCTCAGTAGTGTGACAGTAGCTCAGCTGTTTTCAAATCAGAGTAGATCTCATGAAATTACTTGACTGTGCCATAATTTTTTGCAAAATGATATTACGTGGTTCATTACCTCATAATATCAGTGTTGGGGAGTAGATCTGTGTGGCACTAAAAGAGAATAAAAGTGTTTAGATGTCATAAGATAGCATTGTGTGAGGAATAGGGCTAAAAGTAAGTTTCTATGAAATGGTAATCTGCTGTTTACTTGTGATTTGTGTGAAATAGCATAAATGTTGTTGTTCTTTTAGCACCTTTAGTGTTCATTTCACCAGGATATAATGCAATATGTACTGTACAATGAGCCACGTAAAAATAATTCTGCAAAAATGTTGGTATAGTAACGTGGTTCTAAGGGACCAGGTTGGGTTTCCCAGTAACAAGTTTTTTAGATTAAAAAAATTCTACGAATTTATACGTAGCAGTGTAGAATGACAATACAGCCAAGCGAAATGATGACATAAACATATTCGAGTAAAATATCCAAGATCTCTCATATGAATGAAGTCTGTTTGTTTATGTATTTTGGTTTGTTCGGATGGTTCATTTAAAAAGACTGGTCCCTGTACAGAATATTAAACCTTTTGTGCTTCAACGATATACACTTCAGTGTTAGTAGTAGCTAACTACAAGTAGTGACGTTACTAACTTAACAAAAAATGTGTTAGTAGCTTAAGAGTAGCTCAGCTGCTTTTACAACAGTTTAGCTTTTCCAGTAGCAAACTACTTTTTCCAGCAAGTAGAGGTGTAGCGCGACCAAACGCTACATTATGTTTTGGTCAGATTATAATTAATGGCTTATTTTGTAGAAGCCATACTTTTACCAGTAAAACGGCTACTGAACTTGCAGCGTATTCTGGGTGCTGTTCAGAATCAGTCTTCTTTTTCTTTTAATTGTAACGGCAGATCACAAACTAAAATGGCCACCAAATGATTATGGTCCAATCCCAAAAGTTCTTGTTCGGAATTGCAGGTGTTTGAGTGGAACTGAAGTGGGAGCTAAATAAATGTTAGTTATTTCAATGGTTTTACTGCAAATTTAATGATATTCATCTGCTTCTATGTGCTAAATATACTTCCTAATCAGAAACACGCACAATTCAAGCTTGGTTTTCGTACGTGTGATCCACTCCAAAACCACTCCCACTGAATCTCTGGAGCGTACCAATCGTCTGTGCTTCCCTTTTTATCTTGGTGGCAGTGCTTACCACAAAACTATTGTGACCCATTTGAATTCTACTCAGAATTGTCTAGTTTAAAATGTTATGGAGGAACTAAAACATCTCAAATGGCTAAACAGTACTAATGAGCTAATGACCTAAAGACTAGCTACAGCAACCTAATCATAGCAGTAAGGAGCCACCCATGGTCTTACCTGCTTATGGTATTGCACTGTAAATATAAGGGCAAGTAAATAAAGGGCTTTAATGTCTGGACTTCCAAGATGTATAGACAAATTATGGACACAATTTTGCTCCTGTGTGATTGTCTGTATGAATGTTGTTTAATAAATAAACTGGTCTTGTTAGACTTTAAATATTCCTGAAGATGACTTAAATCATTAAGAGCCTTATGAAAGGAAAACAATGTATGTTTTGAGTCGGTTAAAACATTTTCACTAGCGCAGTCACGGAAGTAGACCAGTAAAGTTTTTAAGTACTGTATTCTCGATGCAGCTAGCTACTTTTTGATAGTAACTTGTAGTGTAGCTAACTAATTTAAATTACAAGTAGCTTGTAGCCTGTCAAACTACAATTTCAAAGTTGCTTCCCCAACACTGATACAGGTATAAAATAAAATGATAGTATTTAGTACAATTTTTGCAAAATCTTTTCAACCGAGATTCTAGTTGTTAAATCTAAAATAAAATACAAATAATCTAAAATATATAATATTTAGTTCATACAGTATATTATACAGTTTTAATTATGTATAATAGCTTGTAGCATAACAAACAAAGTGGCTTCCCCAACATTGGATATAATTTGTAGGGGTTCAGAAATATTGCTGGAGGATGAAATGGTAGTGCCCTCTATAAAGATTTAAAATGTCAGGCCTCTGGTTAATATTTTTGTCAATATAGCCATTCTCCAGGGGCCGACTGCTAAATCCAAGGGTCTCTCCCCCAGTCTTGAGTACAAAGTCAAACCTCCTGGCTTTAATACTGAGCATTTAGCTGCCGTTGTATTCTATAGTGGTGTCACGATTCTATCACTCCCAAGATGCATTCTTGTTGTTTTCATGCCAGTCCACTTTCAAAACCTCACTTCCTCAATTTTTAAGGAATTACAATTCAAAAACTAGAAATCTATTATTAGGAATTAAATACCTAAATACCTAGCCTTGTTGACT
Organism: Moxostoma hubbsi; assembly: GCA_032164185.1. NCBI lineage: Eukaryota > Metazoa > Chordata > Actinopteri > Cypriniformes > Catostomidae > Moxostoma > Moxostoma hubbsi. The sequence goes on along the minus strand of JAVLUX010000083.1, from coordinate 1,975,390 downwards.
GCAAAAATGAATAAATAAATTCATTAAATACATAAATTAATGAGTTTCATTCATGAACCAAAATAAATGTGAAATGCTTTTCACAACCCATTTTGCATCCGTAATGTGATATATTTCCAAGTTAAACAGGATATTCACTGTAGGGCAGGACTTGATTTTATCCAATTATAATTCATTGGATTGTGAAAAGGTGGCAGTACATATCAGGGGTTGAAAAATAAGAGGGATTTGTGATATCAGCTGAAAAGGAAAGTCATTTCCGAGGTGTTTTTTTTTTTTTTTTTTTTTTTGCATTTTAAAAAAAGTATATATTTTGTTTAATTTCAATAATGTGAACCGATTTCAATTTTAATTGATTTTTCATGTATTTTAATAATATTTTTCTTTCATTTAATTTATTATTTGCATTTATCATTATTTTTCCCTACAGTCCTGCAAAGAACGACTGCTTTAAAAAATACTGTGGTTATCTTCTTTGGCTAAAACATAAGGCTTTAAAAAGACAATGATGTCTGATTATTTCTTAAATGAGATCAAAACACAAAGAGTTCCCAGAAAGAGATTTGCCATGCAGGGAATGTATGTTTTTTAGCAGGGAATTGATGGATTTGAATCACATTACCTCAGGTATAAACATATCCTGTGTCAAAGGAGTGTGCCACCTCTCTCACAAGACTCAGTTCAGGCACTTGTACTATTCTGTGCTCAGCGTAAGCTCAATTCTGCCTGTGTTTCGCTCCACAGTTCCATGCAGCGGGAATCTGACAGAAAGGCGAGGTACCATCCTCTCCCCTGGGTTCCCCGAGCCATATGGGAACAGCCTGAACTGTGTGTGGAAGATCAGTGTTACAGAGGGAGCTGGTATCCAGGCAAGTACAAAAGAGCAACATGTGAACTCATCAAATGCAAGATACACCTGCAGAAATGACATGGTGGAAACGGATTCATCCACGAGTCACTTGCAGCAAGGGAACAACATTACATAAGTTAATTTAGCATTGTAAAACATGCATTATGCAGAGCAAGGTAATTTTATCATTGTAAAACATGCATTATGCAGCTCAAGGTAGTGTGTGTTTTATGTAAAAGATCCAGCTGCGTCACCAAATGTTGAGCGTAAATTTTTAGCTTATCTAAATCGTCAAATGCAACTTGGTTGAATCTCTATTTTGTCATCTAATGTAATGACATTTATACATATGTGTGACTTATGTGTCCAAGTACTATTTGGGGCCACTCTTTGTATCAGACAGGGTTGCAAATACACTAATTATGGTGTCTCGATTAATTAATCGCGATTAATCACATATACAAATATTTGCTGAGAAAGCCACTCGTATAACAATAACTCAATATATAATGATTATACATATTTATATCAATGTATAATTATACATAGTTATCTTTAAATATTTAAAAATGATATACAAATACATGGCCCTGCGATGGACTGGCGACCTGTCCAGGGTGTACCCTGCCTTTCGCCCAATGTTAGCTGGGATAGGCTCCAGCCCCCCGCGACCCTGTACGCAGGATAAGCGGTTGACGTTGGATGGATGGATACAAATACATATTTATATATATATATATATATATATATATATATATATATATATATAAAATATTCAGATAATTAAAATGCATTACATTCTTGTGGCAGAATAGTTAATCATTGATAAGACAATACAAAAAAGCGGTTTTAGAATACAATGTATTGTTTACTACCATATTATTGATCATAAGTCAATCATTGGCATACAGTTCACAGCAATCCATTTCACAAGTGAATTTGTCACTCAGTTGGAGATTTATTATGAGGGCTTGTTTAAGGGCCCATGAATTTACACCTACGTCAGATGTCTCGGGTGTGTTGCGGCATAAAAATAAAATGTTTAGGTCACAGTGTCAAGTTAAATATAGTTTAATACTTAGAACACATCTTGAAATCCCTTAGATCACATCTGTGCTCCTTCGAGTGTTTTGAACGCAAGAATGTAATGCACGTCTGTGTTGTTCTGCCTACTGAAGTGTTTTCTTCACTGTATAAACTGTGTGTTGCTCATACAGCTGAAATTTCACTTACTGCCCTCTGGAGTAAACAGGTGGTACTTCAAGCTTACATTTCTCAGGAATCTTCCCTATTATAGGGGGCAGTGTGATTAATTGCTTTAATTTTTTTAACGCATTATCTTTTGTCAAATTAATCGCACTGAATTAACACGTTAAATCGACAGCCCTAATTATAACATATACAACTTTTGGTTTTAAAAATGTAATTCTATATGTTGTAATTAACATTAACCAATATTAATAAATGCTGTAAAAGTATTGTTCATTATTAGTTCATGCAAAGTAATGTTTTCAAGTAACTAATGTTAACAAATGTCAACCTTTTTGTAAAGTGTTACCCAATTTGTTAAACCAATTTCAATACCACAACAAAACATAATATGCTTTTGAACACATTACTTTATTTATTAATATAAATATTAACACATGACATTTAGCCTTAAATATTTTTTTTCTGTAAACATTGCTCCAAGTGTTTCAAGCATTATTCAAGAAAAGTAAACAGTCATTAACAAAAAAAAGTAACAAAGAAACTAATTACAAGCAATAGACAAAATAAAAACAAGCAAAAATAAATAAATAAATAAATAAATGCAATAATAGAACAAATATACAAATTAAGTAAACACTGCTTTAAGATTGTCAGGTATCAAACAGGAGTATCAAGAATTCAAGTTAACATTCAACATCAGATATACTGTTATTTGTCTTCACAGCATAATTATTAGATTTAATACATTAATACCAACTCAATACTATCAGAGTTTGAGAAGCATAATTTAACAACTGTAAAATTATAATTTAAAATGAGTTGCACTGTTTTCTTTAAGCCTGACTTTGTGTTCATTTTCAATTATTGATTTTTTACCCGCCTGTTTACATTTACATATGACATAACGTGTAACGGGGTCTGAAGCCCTTGTACAATCACAACGGTTTATTGGCTGGTGGCACTTAAGCGATGCCCCTTAGGAGATACATCACAGGCTCCATAAAAGCACTCACTTTGAACCATCGCACTGTACACCAAGAAGCAAAAATACGGCACTTGAACATATAAAGCTTCCTAGTTGATGGAGCTCTAGCTTTCAGAATGAAATCAAACACAATGGGGGATTATAAAAAAAAGGCCTGTTGTGTGGTCATATCTATAACACCCACAAGTCTGGCCAGGGGTGACAAATGCTGCCCCGAGCCTGAGGCAATATGTCTGTTCTGACTGGAATCTCCAGAGGTATTTCCTCTGAGAGAGATCAGAGATTAAAACCATACTTGAGATGGCCCAAACAGCGGCTGATCATCTGCAGAACTGCATGCAGAAGACTGATTGGTGGGAATGCGTAAAGATGCATTGTCAACCACTGATGCACAAATGCATCACCAGATTTGCAAAACCTCCAGATTTGTTCCATAATTTGAGGCCTGACTGGACAAGAGATCTGCCCCCAAATTCCACCGGCTCGGGACATGCACGGCTCGTAGAGACAGCACATTTTCCCTTACCCACAGAAGAATGTGATGTGCCAGTCTCAGCATGGCATGAGAACATACTCCTCCTTGGCAATAGATGCAGGACAACACCGTCCTGTTGTCCGACCGGATGAGGACATGGCTGCCCTGAATCTCTGGGAGGAAAATATTTACCAGCAGCACTGTGAACATCTCCAGACAGTTTATTTGCCAATATTGCCACTGTCCTGTCTGAAACCCGTAGGTTGCCTGATCCTTGTATACAGTACAGCAGCCTTACCCGTAGAGGAGGCATCTGTCATTATAACTTTATGGTGACACACCTGTCCCAACAGAACACCTGACATCAAATGGTGGGTCCGTTTCCATGGTAACAGAGTTCGGTAGCACACACCTGTCACTTTGAAGAGATGGAACGCATGTGTCAGTGGTTGAAGTCCTTTTGTGGAGTTCATTCAGCACTGAAAATACCTTGCATGAAACATGCCAAGGGGAATGACAGCGGAAACTGTGATCATGAGCCCCAAAAGCCTGTGAAATATACACGTCCCATTCTGAACATCAATAGACACTGGCGAAATGACAGAATGGTAACTGGAGATGCTTGTTTTCGCACACTTGTTCATCAGAAAATGCCCGCCGAGCCAGGCCTCAGAGCATGTCCGACGAGACTCATGCATTCTCTAAACAGGAGGGCGACAAACACGGGACGAATCCAATGTCTGTTCGCACTCCAATCTTCTTAGACACAAAGCCAAAAAACCTAAACTGCCCCCTCACACGAAGCTCCAATCTGGAGGCTGTGGAACTGGAAGAAGTGGGGATAACACCTCATGGTGAGAAATTGCGAGCCTCAAACAGAGCAGCTGTCCCTGTCAGACCCTTGTAATGTTTGGGAAAAGCCACATTAAAATTGCTCTGAAATTATGCTGTATAAAACTTCTTAAATTCCATCCTTTTTTGCCACTCAAAAGGGACAATAATAATGATCCTCGCTTCGACATGAGTTATTGGTACAACACGGCCCAGACGAGATCGTGCACTGAAGATAAGAAAATTGGACTCGAATGCGCCAAAGCAAGTGCTGTTATGGAGCCCGTGACTTAGCTCCCTAGGGGTGTCGCTTAAGTGCTAACAGCCAATAAATTGGCGTGATTTAACAAGGGCTTCAGACCACGTGACACTCAGGGCATGTCCCAGTGTGATAACACAGCTTGAGTTCCTACGAATGGGAACTGACTGTTTACAGCAGTACCTTTCCAAGAAAAAATTTTAATAAACTAAAAACTATTTACACGCCATTCAAATGAACTAAATGAACTTTTTTTTTAAAGTTTCAAAACTATAATAACCCTGTCATGGAGTTTAACAAATCCTAACAGAGGTGATTTTCACTTAGAAGTCTTTGCAAAAACAGTCATGTAAAAATAAATTAGGGCTGTTCTGGTACAAAAATACATGTCTTACATTTTTATTTGATTGCAAAATGTTTAAATTTGTCCACTTTAAGTAAATGAATTGATCGAATATTTTGTTTAGATTATTGTTATTTCAAGTGATATTTAAATTTTCTTTCAGATTCAAGTCATGAGCTTTGCCACTGAGCATAACTGGGACTCGTTAGAAATCTACGATGGTGGTGATATGACAGCGCCCAAGCTTGGGAGCTTTTCAGGTTTGTATTATCTTTATTCATACCCTTTTAACTGCTTATTTCAATAACAGTCTGTTCAATTTATGTAATATCTGATTTACAGATGTTTTACTACAGCTCATTTACCTATCTTGTAGTTCTTTATACCCCATTACATTTTTATAGTGCAATACAATTGAGACCCAGTCTCCACCTTTGATTTTATGACCCTGAATTGAAATACTTGAAATACTCAAATGAGCTATAGTCCTGTAAGACTGTCCATGTGTCATCCTTTACATAACAGATGAATACTCTTGTTTTAGATTTGGATGAACAGTATCAATTCTTACGCCCTTTTGGGTTCCAGTTGGCATCTCACCACCCACATTTTTTCCATCCCAGTTCATTTCAGTATTAAGATGCAAGCTGCCAGTTTTTAGTGGAAGGATTTCATATTTTGACTGTTATAAATACTGTCATTATCACTTGTGTTTTGGTGCATGCATTTTAGTTTTCTCTTAATTTACTAAAATGTTCATAATGTTTATCGTATTTTTCTTTGTCTCAGCTCCTTTTCGTGAGATTATCAATCTATGTATAATTTGAAAAATGTTGCTTTTTCATACTCAAACAGTAAATTAATAATAATCATAATGATAATATAATAATTAGCTTTATTTAATCTAGCATCTTTTAACGTAGCTTCTCAAGGAACTTTACAGATTAAAATCAAAATCTAAAACCATATATAAAAAGAATAAATCATTGATACAACAATTTAAAAATATATATAGTCCTACTGAATTATGCATAAGTTAGTGGCTTGTGGGGAATTTTTTAAATGAGGAGAGAGAGTGCCATCTCAGGGTTCATTTTTTTATTTTTTATTTATTTTTTTGTCCAGTGCAAATTAATATTTTAGTTCAATTTGAAGTTTACATAGCTTTCAGGCAAAACACATACATAAATCTGATAGATCACACTATGTTAAACATTATATATAATAAAACATTTCATCCACTGTTGTCTTTGTTGGACAGTGTAATTTTAGAAATATGACTGCTATACACATTAATTCAGCTCACATTTTGGAATATTTTATTTGTTTTATTTGTGATTGATTATTGATTATTTTTCTCATCCAAATTTTTTGAGGAGGCACTGTCTCCCTTGCCTCCTAGGAGAAAACTCAACTGACATAAGGGTGGTGTGGCAGGCTAAGCAAGAGACAGACACTGTGGGTGTGGTGTCAGGCCTCAAAGAGGCGTTTATTTAAAAAAAATAAAAATAATTGTTCAAAAAGGGGAATTAAAGTGTCCAAGTGGAATAAGTGTCCAAAATAAAGGGGAATCTGGCGTCCTCGTGGTGCAGGTAGAATAGTTGAAAGGTAGAATAGTACTAAGAGGGTAAGGTCCAGGTAAAAGGGGCAGGGTCTGGTGGCCCAGGAGGACCCAAGAGAGGAGGCAGCTTATTTCAGTGACTAAGGCTCCTAGAGGCTGCGGTGCTTGAGGGAACGGGCTTCCCTACCCTCTTCCATCCTGGATCTGCGAGGCCGCCAGAGTGCATGCACAGGGTACTAGAGGCCAGCCAGCTGTGGAGAGGTGCACTCTAAGTTTCACATGCCGCAATGATGAAGCTCAATTCACATTAGAGCCCGACCAATGCAAAGGTACTCAGAAGGCTGCTTTCTTAAGAAAATATTTTTATCAAAGAATATTTGACACTATTATTATACATTGTCAACAAATTCTAGAAATGAGCACTAAGAACATATAGAATAAATTAAAATACAATAAATAGCTTAAAAAAAATTAGTACCGTATGTTTAGTATCAGTCAGTTGCTGATCATTAAAATAAAGAATATATTTAAAATAAATAGGTAAATAAACATCAGTATTGTTTAGTGTCAGTCAAATGCTGACTATTTTAATATTGCCAGTCAATTATTGACAGGTTGTAAAACAAGAAGAATTTACACCTGTTGAGACCAGATAAACAGTGGCGTTACACCATATTCTGTTATACAAGTTCAGGGGAAACTCAACTGTGAAAACCAGACTTTTAAATATTACATTTTATAAATGCCATGACTGGAATTGTTCAGTTGAAGGGGTACCACACTGTGAAAACGGAACAAAACAGTTTGGTGAATACATGTTTGCACATTAGCTTCCACTCAGCTGACAAGCAATGAAAGTAGCTATGTGGTTAGCCAGTTAGCTATAAGCTTGTTGTCATGGAGAGTAAAATATGGACCAGCATTGTGTCTCACCAAATAGGTAACTAGGTAGCATGAAATCAACATTCAACAGACACAATCCACCACCGCGCTGTTGTTTACTGAGCTGCAAAAATATGCTCTGATGGTTACCTTTCAATCTGCTACATTACTTACTGCACTGACAAACTATAGCTGGCTCACAGCAAACAGACATGAGTGACATGGTTGTCAGGGACAGGGTTAACGTTATATTTGTTATATTGAAAAGGGAAAATGATGGGGTCATTGTTTATTACCTTTCCAGTATGTATTCACAAACTCATTAGTAACTTACCGAGAAGACACTGCTTAATTCCACCCTGTCTGCAGAACCACCATCAGAGTCAGCTCTGTAAATAGTGGAGTCGGAGCACGCTCTGCTGGACAAACTACATAATGACACCAATTCTAAAGTATTGTTTTCTGCATTATATGTTCTGAAAAAAAAACATATCCATGCATATAGGTAAGCATATACGCTGATATGATATATCGGTGAAAGGCTAATATCGGCCGACCGATATATCAAATAAAACAAAATAAAAGCAAATGATAAAAAAAGCTCTTTAGAAAAAAAATAGGAAAAGTAAAACTGAAATTGCATGAAAATATAAATAAATATATATTCTGTGTTGTGATGCTATATTCTATTTAAATCTATTTTAAACAACATTTTGCTCATTCATTTTGCATGCAGATTTTATGGGCACATATTAACTGAGAGACTTCATTGACTTATATTTATACTTTTAAAAATGAGTTTGTCACACCACAGCACCATTTTAAACTAGCACTGGCAAACAGGTGATTAAAATATCGACAAACTTGCAATCATGACAAGTTACCTGACTTAAAGTATACACTTTCCCTTATACATGTATATTAATTGTAACTTAAATTTATAGACTTTTTGTTCATCACCTATCCCAATATAAAACAATACACACTTACTAAGCACTTTATTAGGTACACCTGTACACCTACTTACTCATGCAATTATCTAATCAGCCAAACATGAGGCAGCAGTGCAATGCATACAATCACACAGATAATGGTCAGGAGCTTCAGTTAATGTTCACTTCAACCATCAGAATAGGAAAACATTTTATCTCTGATTTCTGATTTTGACCGTGTCATGATTGTTGGTGTCAGATGGGCTGGTTTGAGTGTTTCTGTAACTGCTGATCTCCTGGGGTTTTCACGCACAACAGTCTCTAGAATTTACTCAGAATGATGCAACATCCAGTGAACAGCAGTTCTGCAGATGGAAACACCTTGTTGATGAAAGAGGTCAACAGAGAATGGTCAGACTGGTTTGAACTGACAGAAAGGCTAAGGTAACTCGAATAACACTTCTGTACATTTGTGGTGAGCAGAATAGCATCTCAGAATGCACAACACATCAAACCTAGAGGCAGATGGGCTACAACAGCAGAATACTATGTTTTGCACTTTAATAGAATCATAGTTTTCCTAATAATGTTCTCAGTGTTCTGTTTTTTGGGGAAAATGACAGCTCATTATCCAACTTATTACAAGACTACTTCCAAATGAATGGACATAATACATTGATTTGAGTTAAAGTTATTTGATTAGCTTACTTGTATAGATTGCAGAGTGATCTGAGAAGCAGAAAAGTTGACTTACAATACTCAGATGACCGGTCTGATATGTCTTTATCCACGGATGTGGAGTTATTACTCAAAGATATCAGACCGCTAGATGGCGCCATTGAACAGTCTGAATCGAGTATTTCAGAGCGTCGTGTAATAAGCAGAGACTTCACAGAATACATGTACTTAATAAAAAAATAAAATAATTAAACCACATTTTAAGCTAGTGAAGGCAACATTTTGAGAATCTTCCATTTGTGGCCAGTTACAGGACTTAAAATATACACTTTCCCTTATGCATTCATATATATTTTAATCTAAAATCTTGTTGTTTGTAAAAAGAAAAAAAGAAAGTCAGTTGACATGCTATGCACAAAATTCCCCTTTCAAAAACAATACATAGATATACAAAGTAATGAAGGTTAAGAAGAGGAATAAATCAAATAAAAACAGAAAAGCTAATTAGTAAAAAAAAAATAGGAGAGGCAAAACAGAAATAGCATAAATGTAAATAAATAAATAAAAACTTAGGCACAAACCCGTGTCTCACAACAGGTTTAGGATGAGAGGGCATTATCTTCCTTTGAGGGAGTACACTTAACCTTTTTTCAGAGGACAGAATTGTGGCCAGGCCTCTAGCTACACTTTCAACATGATTGTAATGAACTCCGCCTCAGTGGCACACTAGTACACTGGCAAAAGGTCACTCAACTGGGGAGTTGCATTCGCTCTGAGGCACGTTTTCAACTGCACTTCACACAGTCTAGCTCCCCACACCTTCCCCATCCCTAATTCTCTAAAGCCCAGTCTTTAAATGCCAAACCGTCTTCTCCCATCAAACCTGACGTCAGTCTATGATTGAATTTGATGATGAAACGGTAATTTCCCCTCATTTAGATCTTAATGGTCCAAATTTATAGAAACCCGGAGTAATTTGTGAACATTGGTAAGACATGGCGGGTGAGACAGCGTCATTAGGAGAAGTGTTTGGTGTGCCATTAAAATGCACTCTCTGCTCTCCTGTCGCCACGCTTTCATATCCCCCACACATTCGCCCATCTCAAACAGTCGTTTCATTCTTCCTCTAGTCACAAATCCATTAGGATAATACCCTTAATTAAACTGTCAGATATGTTTTGTGTTTCTGTCTCCCCACACTTTACATCATGCAGGATTAATTGCGGCTCAACAAATAGCAATTCAATTACAACTGCACACATTTTTTGTGTCTTTAAACGATAACAGCGTCATTATTTACCTAATTCTGACTGCTCGTGATGAATCTGAAGAAGAGAAGTGGTTTAGATCAGGCTATGATCACTCACCAAATGAGGCTTTTTTAATTAAGATTCTATGGTGCAGCCCCAAGTTTTAGCAGACACTTTACATGAAGGTACAAAATAGGTTTTCAACAAATGTTCTGTGAAAGGAGGTGCTTAACCTTCAGACAATGTTGATGGTCAGTGGTTGAGGTCAAACTAAATATTATAGTATATGAGCTGTTTTAAAGGCTATTCTGTTTTCAACTTTCACATGGGGTTTGTTTTAAGCCTCGTACCAAAACGTCTAGGTTACGTATGTAACCTCCGTTCCCTGATAGAGGGAACGAGACGTTGTGTCGAAGAAGCGACACTAGGGGTCTCTCGAGTGCCGAATATGCCTCTGATCTATGAAAAAAGGCCTATGAGAAGTTGGCAGACAATATTTGCATACCTCGCCCCGGACATACAGGTATAAAGGCGGGGAAATACGTCTAGTTCATTCAGGATTTTTCCGAGGAGCCAAAAATGGTGTGGCCACAACAGTGGCTCAGCTCAGCAACGTGGACGGGAGGACACAAAGTCTCGTTCCCTCCATCAGGGAATGGAGGTTACATACGTAACCTAGATGTTCCCCGTCTGTCGCTCAGTTCGACGTTGTGTCGAAGAAGCGACACTAGGTGTCCAATTTAAATCACGCCATGTGCTGAGCAGTGTATGTGTACTGCTGACACAGGAGAGGGTGGGTATTTTACGCGCAAAGGCGACCAGCTGTGTCAGACTGCACGTACCCTTCCCCAATACCCCATAAAAGTCATTGGAATCCTTCTGATTACCCTAAACAGTGGAACAAGGCGACACTTTCCAACCTGGAATGGGCCGAGCCTAGCTGGACTTCTTTTCGCTCTATGTTTCTCGCATAGAGCCAAACGGCTGGGGCCCTTACACGCATCGTGGGAAGGGGGTCTTACCCAGTTTCCAATTCTTTCAGGGGGAAAAGACACTGCAGAGACCACACCTGCCCAGGAAGGTGGAGGTAAAATTGGCGAAATACATCACATTGGCCTGAAAATGCCCATGCGGGAAAATGCCGCAGTGGTAGATCCAGCCTCAAGGAGGGGGGAGTTGCTACAACAAGGTGACCAGAGGGCAGCTGGAATTGCCTAAGGGAGACGCGAGTCCACTCGTAAGGGGACCGTACCGTGGAAAATACACACAGGAGGAAGTCCATGCAGGAGTCCTGACCTGTGGAGCACCTATTCCAGTGCAGGGTAGATTTGTGTACCTGCAGTGGATTGGGTGGGCAAATTCCTCCGCTGAATTGCAGACCCACAGGGCTACAGAGGAGTCATCCAGGGAGCCGAGTTAGTGGGATCTCCTGTGAGAAAAAACGTACGATTTTACCTTCAGCCGAGGGAAAGTGCGCTAGGCACAAGCGGTCCACCCGGTCAATCCATCAGCGTGTTACTGAGTTCTACCGGTTCGGACCTGAGAAAATATGGGATAAAACTGACTCTACCCTGAGATTGTAAAATCTCGCAAGGGTGTTAGGTGTTGCCCAACCCGCTGCTCTGCATATGACTGCCAGGGAGATGCTTTTGGCCAGTGCCCGTGAGGACGCAGCACTCCTTATTGAGTATGACCCGCAAGGGGAGGGGCACGGCCTGGGTGTGATAAGCCAATGTAATGGTGTCAACTACCCAGTGGGAAGGCCTCTGTTTGGAGACAGTGTTCCCTTTCCACTGTCCACCATGGCAGACAAAGAGCTGCTCAGAAAATCTAGAGCTCTGTGTGCAGTCTAAGTAGGTACACAAAGCACATACCGGACACAGCAACGAAGGGCTGGGTCTATCTCCTCCTGAGGGAGCTTCGCTTGCAGGTTCACAATCTGGACCCTGAGGGGAGTTGTAAGAACCTTGGGCACATAGCCCAGTCGTGGTCTTAGGATCACATGAGTGTCTGCCAGACCGAACTCCAGGCAGGTGTCGCTGACAGAGGACGCTTGCAGGTTCCCAACCTTCTTGATGGAGGTGAGCGCGATCAGGAGGGCTCTCTTCAGGGAGAGGGCCTTGTTCGACTCTAAATTCTAGCGCCTCGAAAGGGGGGGGGGACCACTGAGAGACCCCAGAAGGGGAACAGGCTTGGCCGGGAAGGATTTAACCTACGGGCACCTCTTAAGAACCTGATGATTAAATAGTGCTTACCCAAAGACTTGCCATCTACTGTGTTGTGGTGGTCCGTGATAGCAGCCACATGCACCTTCAAGGTGGAAGGGGAGAGCCTCCCCTCTCACCTCTCCTGCAGAAATAAGAGCACTGACCTAACTGCGCACTCTGTGGGTCTTCAGCCCGGGAAGAACATCAATCTGCGAACAAGCGCCACTTCAGGGCGTAAAGTTGCCTGGTAGAGGGGGCTCTGGCTTGGTTGATCGTGTCTATGACGGCAGGTGGTAGACCAGCTAGATCTTCCGCATCCCGTCAAGGGACCAGACGTGGAGGTTCCAGAGGTCTGGGTGCGGATGCCAGAGCGTGCCCCGTCCCTGAGAAAGAAGGTCTTTCCTCAGGGGAATTCGCAGTGAGGGGCTGTCGCGAGGAGCACGAGGTCCGAGAACCAGGCCTGAGTGGGCCAGTAGGGAGCCACTATGGTGACATGTTCCTCGTCCTCCCTGACCTTGCACAGCACCTGTGCAAGAAGGCTCACTGTGGGAAATACGTACTTGCGCAGCCCTGAGGGCCAGCTGTGTGCCAGTGCGTCTGCCCCGAGGGGAGCCTCTGTTTGGGCATACCAGAGCGGGCAGTGGGAGGTCTCTCGGGAGGCACTCTTCACCGGGCAAGCGTTGTCATGACGGGAGTGACCTGAGTCGCTGCTGGCTCCAAAGGAGACGATGGGTGAGACGTGACATGTGGCGGGAGCGTACGCTGCCGTGGCGATTTATGCACGCTACCACGGTGGTGCTGTCTGACCTGATTAGGACATGTTTATCCTGAACAGGAGAAACTTATGCAGGGCAAAGAAAACCGTCAGCAGGGGGGAAAACAGAGCATGACTCTTCATGGCTGAAGACCCACAGAGGTGCGCAGTTAGGTCAGTGCACAGAGGTGCACAGTTATGTCAGTGCTCTTATTTCTGCAGGAGAGGCTGGAGGGGAGGCTGTCCCCTTCTACCCTAAAGGTGTATGTTGCTGCTATCGCGGCCCACCACGACGCAGTAGACGGCAAGTCTTTGGGTAAGTGCAACTTAATCATCAGGTTCCTAAGAGGTGCCCGAGATTGAATCCCTCCCAGCCAAGCCTGTTCCCCTCCTGCGATCTCTCAGTGGTCTTCGCGGGCCTCCAGAGACCTCCCTTTGAGCCGCTAGAATCAGTTGAACTCAGGGCTCTCTCTCTTAAGGCTGCCCTGCTGATCGCGCTCACCTCCATCAAGAGGGTCGGGAACCTGCAAGCATTCTCTGTTAGCGACACTTGCCTGGAGTTCAGTCCAGCAGACACTCATGTGATCCTAAGACCGTGACCGGGCTATGTGCCCAAGGTTCCTACCACACCCTTTAGAGACCAGGTAGTGAACCTGCAAGGCGTGATTTAAATTGGAACCCTAGTGTCGCTTCTTCGACACAACGTCGAAGTGAGCAACAGACGGGGAACGTCTAGGTTACGTATGTAACCTCCATTCCCTGATGAAGGGAACAAGACGAGTTGTGTCCTCCTGGCCCCGTTGCTGAGCCGAGCCACTGTTGTGGCTGGACCATTTCCGGCTCCTCAGAAAAATCCTGAATGAACTCTACATATTTCCCCGCTTTTATACCTGTATGTCCGGGGGCGGAGTATGCAAATACTGTCTGCCAACTTCTCATTGGCCTTTTTTCATAGATCAGAGGCATATTCAGCGCTCAAGAGAGACCCCTAGTGTCGCTTCTTCGACACAACGTCTCGTTCCCTCCATCAGGGAATGGAGGTTACATACATAACCTAGATGTTTTTAACTATTTAGGTCTTCCAGCAGGAGTAATTGGTGCAAAAAAGAGACATTTGTATTTTTACAGATATCATATTTCAATTTGTGATTTTTTTTTGAAAATATTTCAAACTGTGGTTTTAGGACAAATTAATAAACTGTACATAACATTTTTGAAAATGAGAGCATTCATTTCAAATGTGATTTGTCTATTTAAGCTCTATTTGTCGGATCCGCAGAGTTGAAGAGGTTAATATAATTGTGTGATGATGCTGATAGAAATAAAATGAACCATTCTTTTGTCTTTGCTAAGGCTAATTGTATACTGTTGCTAAAAAAAAATAGTATCATAAATACACACAATTAAATAAATATTTCACACTTTTTGCAGAATTTGGCAAAATTACATCTTAATTGGAAATTATGCCAATTAAAAATATTCTGTTAACAAGATATATTTACCTTATTTGTTATTTGCAAACTTTTTTGTTGCATTCTTCTAACATCACTTGTCTTATCAACCACTTTTCAAGCTAGTTTAATTTAATTTGAGAAAATAATTTATCTACAGCTATAATAGTATAGATGGAATGGGACAGCAGTTTTCCAATTGTTAGCATGTTTTTCACAAAGAATCCTTCTCAAGTCCTCCTTATCTCCAAGAATAAGTCACAAGAAAACACAGTTTGCATCCAATATAATGCAGTACTGTAAATATTACTGTTGTCATCACCATATTCTGACTGGCAAACTCAATTTAAGCCCATGTGGATCTCCTCTGGCTGTCTTAAGATCTGATCTTTGCCTTGTCCCTAATAGAGATTATAGACTTCTGAATAGCTGGGCACTGGATAAACTCTTCAGAGCTGTCAAACTTGATCCAAAAATGATTAGTCAAGTCATTCATGCGCAAAGGGGCATTTTTCAGAGTTCGGTCATCAATCTAATGTACTTAGACTCACACAAGCCCCGGAATTACTGGGATATTAGCAGTCAGACCACGGCACAATGTTTCTAATGCAAAACATGTCAGAGAACCATTTTCTGGCAACCATATGACACTATTCTGGGCATTTGTGAAAAGGTGTAAACAAGCCTTGTATTAATAAGTGCTACAGAAGTGAGTTAAAAAGAGGATCTTTCTTCTCAAACTAAACAATTCACTGGGAACATGCCGTGGCTATGTGGGTGTATTTAAGCATTCATCCATGGTCTCTGTGGATTGCGGCATACCAAGGCGTTGAATACTATAAACAATGTTTGTTGATTCCTTTTACAATCTTGTTTACTCCTGCCTTATTTACTTTACACAGTATTTGAAATGTACCGTCATCCGCAAAGGGAGATAAAAAAGAACAGGCTTAAGAGTAAATAAGCTCAAAGGAGAGAAAAAAAGATGAAGCCGGAGGGAAGTAGAGATGTTGGATTCTGATGCATTTCAGAAATGTTCATTTCTCAACTTCAGCTGTTTAAATGAATATGTCTGCATTTATTGACTAATAGTTGCAAGTTAAACTACAAACTGTCCATCTTTTTTAAAGTAAAAATGACACTTTTTGAGTGAGGTTTACTTAAAAAAAACCTAGAAAACAATTTCCAAGGAATTGCGAGTAAATGAACATACCATATTTTCAAGTAAAGGCTACACACAAATTGTGATGACTTTAATTAGAACTTCTCAAGCATAGTTTACTTTGCAGTACTCTGTTTCAAGTCGATTTTACATAATTTTTTTTTAACATTTTACTCAGACAATGAAGCACTGAATTAAGCTATGCTTTTAAAAATGTACTGGTTTCAATGTTTTTTTCTTTTTAAACATATTTAATCATGAATCACATGATATATGGACATCTTCCAGAGTAAAGCTTAATGTATGATTTGTAGTATATTATACAACATCACCTATCTTTAATTGCAATAGAAACAAGATCCAGAGCTATGTATGCAGACCTCAACACTTGGTTCAGAAAACACATACAATTTTTGATCATGAACAGGTCATTTTGAGTTGACTTCACAAAACAAGTAGTTACCAAATGTTTAAACAAAATCAACAATAAAATTGGTGTAAATCAAACAGTGAAACTAAGCAAGCTCATTAATTATTCAAGCCCGGTGCATGCTGGGAACATCAGCTTCGAAAGTCATTTACCTGTGAAATGTTCTCCTTTAGGATTCATACATAATGATGCATTGTAAAGATAACAAACAATCAAGAACAATATTCACTTAAAAGCTAGAGCATTCATTTTGACATGTTTGATAGGAGTATACATTTTGAATTTACTTCATATTTTCAAGTTCCACTGAAACCAACTTATTCAATGTAGTATACATTTTTTTCAGTGGATAACATTTACTTTGAACTATAATACCACTTGAAAAAGCTCAAATGCTTGGACCCAAGTAATAAACTTAAAAGTAATTAACTTTATTGAAAGTCAGTAACTGTACTCTGATTACAAGAATTTAAATTCTAATATGTTAAAACACTACTTTTTGACTAAAACAAAAAGTGAATTAGTTGAAGAACAGTTTGAAAAGAACATTTGACAGATACAGTAATCAGACAGTAACTAATTACTTTGTCTCATAATAATCTAATACATAACATTACTAATCACATAATCAAGTAAAATTGGTTGTGAAAGCCGTTACATGTGGTCTTTAAGGATGTTATATAGTATTTATTAAATTTTCCTCCACATTTCAAAGATTTTTTACTCTATATTATTTTTTCCCCCATACAATTATTAGTAAAGAAAAAGTATCTGCTTTGAATCCAGAGTGGCACTGACTGTTTTGCTTTTTAGTCAGATGATAAGTGACTCTTCCCTCAGAGCTGTGATGAAAGTTCTCTCATAAGACCACAGAAAGATAGTGGCACACTTCAATGACTAGCACCTGTCAAACACTTCCTTTTTTGCTGGTCCTTTTACTCAACGTCGTTTCATTTGGCCGACCTCCAAAACGAGTGAGAGTGATTGGTTTGCCATGATTAACAGCTGCTTACCTCATTTTACCCTTTTGTTCTTGTGTGCACGCTGTTATCATTTAGTACAGCACACACATTTCATATGCAGGCTATAATGTTTTATAGTATTAGCTCCTAATATGATTTCAAACAGGTACAACTGCCTTTTTTGGCCAACGTAATAAAAGACAGATCTGAGCATCCATAGAGCCATATAGCTTCTAGTTAAATTCCTGGAGTGGCAGTGTTGCCATATATTCATAAAAAAAAAAAGAAAAGAAAAATGTATTCATTAAGATGGAAAAGCAGTGCTTAATCTCCATGTATCATTGTAAAATTGAATTAGTTTACATTAGATTGAAGGCAATCTTTTGCATGCTTCTTTTAAGTAAGCTTATTATTTAGTCAAAAGTGAGCCGCACGTATTTTAAGTAACATTAAGTAGTAAACTTAACTTATCTGTGATTAAAGTATCATTGTCTTTATTGAATTATTGAAATTATAGCACATCTTTAACAGTAATATGAATATCAGACTGGAATATCAGTTGGCCATATGGCACATTGGATTCTTCTTGGTGTTACTTAGTCCACATAAATCTACATTTTTCTAAAGTACAATTGAGTAAAGAAGAATGGCTTGAATTTAACAGGCTCTGAGTTCAACAAAAGTAACACTTATCACCCTTTAATGGTGACTGAACAATGGGGCTTTTCCACTGCACGGCACAGCTTGACTCAACTCTGCTCGATTTTTGGGGTTTTCAACTGTGGATAGTACCTGGAACCTGGTACTTTTTAGTACCAACTCAGTCGAGGTTCCAAGCAAGCCGAGCAGATACTAAATGTGATGTCAAAATCCTGCAGATCACTGATTGGTCAGGGAGAATCTTCACTACCAGCGTCACTGGATTTGCGACATGAGACATCAACCCGCTAGTTTTAAAGTTAGCTACAGCGATGGCAGTATCATTTGTTCATTGTAAAATGATATGACTGTGGGCAAAACCACAACGTGGTCAATAAACAAGGTGCAGAAGTTCCTCTCGTTAGCGACAAATGAAATGAAAAAGTCTACCACCGGACCTACCAACAGTTTAGGTAAAAGTAAAAGTAAAAAAAAAACTTAAAAGTGACTACAGAACCATTAAGGTAAAGTGGAAGTGGTTCAACCAAATGGACGCTATCTAAACCGGCAGGCAAAGGGAGGGAGAGTGCCCTGGACTCAGCCATGATGGAGGATGGTACATTTTGTTACTTTAACTCTATACTCTGCTTGAAAGCTTCACTTTATTTAGTTGGCCAGCTACTGGAAGCTTGCTTCTAAAACAACCAGGCCAATTTAACTGTTACACTTGTGTAAAATCACCATGCAACAACTTTATGCAGCACAATGAGCTAGTAGCTAACAGCCAGCGGTCTTGTTATTGTTTATTGTTTTGTGTCACATTTAAGATGATGTCACGGCAGTAGAGGCGTCACAACTATGACAGTCAGCCTATAATCCCACCCACGTTGAAGTATCAGTAAACTGCAGTGGAAAAGCATGCTCAGAAAAGCCAGTAGAGTCGAGTCAAACTGTAACGTGCTATGGAAAAGTGCCATAAATGTACCTTAAAGGTACTCAATAGGTCCTTAGGGTAAAATTATAAACCCAAAATAAGTCATACACATTCTTTATAAATGAGTAATAAATTAGTTATAACTAACTAGAGGTACAAAAAGGACCTTTTAGTACTTTTTTCTGAGCGAAATAGCCAATCAATGTGTCCTAAACCTTAAACCTAAATTTAACCGATAGTGTCATTAAAGGACACTTTTGGCTCATCAGGACTAAAAAGTAAAAGGACGAAAAGTACTCTGTTTTTAATTAACTGATTATCTGCCGTTTTACTGGTGATTTGTGAAAAGGGAATAAAAGTCATTGTTGTTGTTGCAGCTCTATTGTTCATTTCACCAGGAAACTGTTGCAATACATACAATAAGCCACACATTTGTGCAATAGTCTTGACTTACAGTATATTTTTGATTATTAATTTTTTTCTACAGCATATGTGATTTATTGTGATGAATTCAAATATTTAATAAGCATGCCATGTAATTAATTAGATTAAAAAAATTAATCAGTCAACAGCTCTGGTAAAAAGAAAATAGCTGACTAAATGTAAAAAAGCTCATTAAAATTCATCAGATTTGCCTTCTCAATGTAGCCCCAGACATGATTACTTTCAAAATGAAAAAAATAAATAAAAAATGTTATCTGAAAATATGGGTAGCTGGTCATTCTCTCAAGCAACTTCATGAGATGCATCCCACAATGCTTTTTAAAGAGTATTGAAGGATTTTGTATGCTGGACACTTGCTGGCTGCTTCTCCTTCACTTTCTGCTCCAACTCTAATCCATTTAAAACAATAATTATTAATCAGAATTTGAGTTTTTTTTTAAGTAATTCATGTGTAGGCACACTTGACAGCTCATTCCAGTGCTACTAGCTCTCCATATCTCCGGCCCTTTTCCTGCTCAGACCCCTTTCTGCTGTTATCTTCCAGGTACAACAGCTCCAGCCTTGTTGAACAGCACGTCCAACCAGCTTTACCTGCACTTCCATACAGATATCAGTGTCGTTGCAGCAGGATTTCACCTTGAGTACAAAAGTGAGTATAGTACATGTCACACCATGGTGCTTTCATTATCCTGAACCCTTTGCCCCTAGTAACGTTCCAGAGCATGACTTGCTTATACATTTCACAGCCAAACACACATGACAGGCTCACAAACACATGTACACACACAGTCAGCTGCTTTTTTTTGTTTGTTTGTTTTTTCTGTGCTGTTCTGCTGTTTGGAAAGGTAAAGACAGTCCTCCCGAGCTGTCATTATTTGCTCAGCCACAATGTCAGTGTTAGCCAGCACCAGCACCAGCACAAAGAAAACTGGAAAACAATGGAGTTCAACCTTATATGCTTCTAACAAGTCTAAAGACTTTGCCCATGTATATTTAGACATTTATAGTTGTAGACTTTTTTTACAATGTCATCTACACTGGCTCTTTGTGAAATTCAGGATGTTAATGTGAGTTAATGAGATTCAAGCATGTGAATGTCCATTTTCATTTCAAATTCTGAACAGGGACATCATGGATCCTCTGGAAAATTCACCTTCTGCATTTGTCCATTTGAAATAGTGTTGTCATCGGTGGGACAGCGCAGTTTTTTTTTTCATCTGTTTAAAGGACTGGTTTGTGAGCACTGGTTGTAGTAATGTAACATGCAACTAGTGAAGGAAAGTTTGTCTAGAAAACTTTGATATCTTGACAAACTTCATATCCTGGAAGTTTAAAATAAAATTACAGATAGATATGTAGTGAGAATCACCCTGGCACCAATTGAAATGAACTGGGCCTCACACAAACACAAACATTTTTGATCACACTTCACATATGTGTATGGAGTATGTGTGTGTGTGTGTGATTATTAATATCAGACGGCCCCACCCTCCATCCTTGTGAGACCAGCTAAGTAGTTTCACCTTAATAGTAATATAATTATCCAAATGGACCATTCAATCAATTAGAAATATGTCAATTGGAAGGAGTTGGTCATCTCATTAATCTGAAGGATTCGTGAATTTCAGCCTCACACTTTAGAGCTCTTCTGTATCAGCACAATGAACACACAGTTTTAAAAGAAAGATAAACAAGAATAACTAACAAAACTACAAAATGGTACTCATATGCTAATAGATAACATAAACAAATAGGTAAATAAAAGTGTATAAGATGGAAAAATGCAAATGTTTGAATTGTATATAACAGTGGCAAATGATGACTATTATAACATTGAAGGATAAATAGCTGTTTCTCTATTAATAAAGTGAAAACAGATTACAACAGGTTATGTTGTGTAAAGAACATTAGATAATCATAAACTGGTGGTGAACACTAATGCAAAGGTCTCTAGAAAGAGGTTTATTTGTGAAATGATATTCTCCTTGATCGATCGATGAGTTTGGTGATGGCAACATCTTCCACTGGGGCTCAGGGCCACATTACAGTGGGGAAGGAGCTGAATTCATTTTCAGCAGCCTTGGACATGAAGTAGCTGAGTAATGCGGATCTCCTGGAAGCCCAGAGAGGGTTCTTGCAATCGGATCACGCAGTATAAAACTCTTATATCTGTGCAAGATTCATCATCTGGAACACGCAGATGCACGAATCTTGAAGAGAAGGTTTGCTCGCCAGAGGTAAACCTTGTCGCTGTAGTTATCTCCCTGGTATAGGGATACCGAACTTGGCATTGCAATAGTCTCTTGTAGTGAGACTTGGCACTTGGTTGATCTTCTTCTGTCTTTCGGATGGAGACAAAGAACGTTGGATGATCTGTTATCCTGTCTCTGATGGAATGAGACAGTGTGCTGAATGGTTTGTATTCTTTTACATCTCCTACCACTCATGCAGAGATTCAGAATGTTCATTATTATTCTGTTATTGACTCTTGCTCATAGAGTGAGACCAGAACAAAAGTGTGGCTGTTGTAAGGATGCTTTATACCTTCCTGATGAGGAGGAGATTTTGCCTTCCTATTTCAGGGTCATGATTGGCTGTTGGGATCGGAGGGGTCTCACACAGTGTGGCTCACCCTCCCTTCTCTGTGTGGAACATTTGCATATTTTAAAGTACATACTGTAGTTAGAACAATGTCTTTAAAGTCTCATCTATGCATTGTTCCTTTCCCAAACCTATTGTATTTGGTATTTGGTAGTTTAACACAGATGAGTGCTATTCTGAGATACGGGTTGGCGCTGTCTTGGCGGCATGAGGGGGACATACACGATATATATATATATATTTATATAGCTTGATTGGTTGAGGAACACAAACACAACACTAAATGAGTGATGCTATAAAAAAAAAAACTGTTTAAAAGCATGGAACTGCAACAAAACCTCACTGACACCCGCTTTGCAAGGAGAATGCAGAAAGCATGCTTTCATGTGCCACACCACCAATGTCACTATGGCAACATCCTCTATCACGGTACATAATTTACTCCCTGAAACCGGGTGGTTAAATGAGAGCATACAATTACAATGAGCATGTGCTTTTGGATGAGTAGGTCTACCTGACAAAGCACTTTATGAAATCGCCCCCAATAATGCCATGGCATAATATGCTGAATCTATATTAAAGGGCTGGTTTAATAAAAAATTTAATTATGTCATAATTTTCTCACATTCATGTTGTTCCAAAATTTTATGATTTCCTTCCATCAGGAAACGCAAATGGAGACAACCTGTTCTCATAGTGAAAACGTGACTATAAATACATTTTTGCAAAACTTGTTATACGTGTCTCCAGGTACAATTTCCTGCAGTTTCCAGGTGACATGAACACTAAAGGTGTGTGTTTTATAGAGCTGTTCAGCCGTGATGTCAATTTCACTCAAACCATGACATCAATGGCTGATTATGACTTTATAAACATTTATTCTTCTCTCTATTACTCAGCCCCTACTATGTTATGATATCGAGACACTTTTACTGCGACACATCTCACAGGTAACCAGCACATGTGGAGCACCTAGTCACCTACCATACTGGGCCCAGCTAAGAATTCCACTGCCGAATTCGCCAGCCACAGGGCTAGGGAGGAAAGACATCCAGGGTCCACTGGAGAAAAAAAATTGCACATGAGAACAGGTTGTCTCCATTTGCGTTTCCTGATGGAAGGAAATCATAAAATTATGACATAATTAAATTTTTTATTAAACCGGCCCTTTAATATAGATTCAGCATATTATGCCATGGCATTATTGGGGGGGATTTCATAAAGTGCTTTGTCAGGTAGACCTACTCAAAGGCGCTGTACATACGCGATAAACCCGGCCAGCTGCCCTGCATACTTACCTGTTTTTTCCTGACAACACACGAGACGAAACCGGCTAAACCTGGAGATTCTAAAATCTTGTAAAGGTATTGGGTGTTGTCCAGCCCACTGCTCTGCAGATTTCTGCTAGGGAGGGGCCATTGGCTAGTGCCCAGGAGGAAGCCACACTCCTCGTGGAGTGTGCTCGTAATCCCAAAGAGGAGGGCACGCCCTGGGCCTGGTATGCTAAAGCCATGGCATTCAAAATCCAGTGGGCAAGCCTCTGTTTAGAGACAGTGTTCCCTTTCCGTTGTCCGCCAAAGCAGACAAATAGCTGCTCAGAGCATCTAAACTTTATGTGCAATCCAAGTAGATGCGCAAAGCACGCACCGGACACAACAACGACAAGGCTGGATCTGCCTCCTCCTGTGGCAGCTCTTGCAGGCTGACCACCTGATCCCTAAAAGGAGTCGTGGGAACCTTGGGCACATAACCCAGTCGGGGTCTCAAGACCATGTGAGAATATTCCGGAACGAACTCCAGGCAGGTGTCGCTGACAAAGAACGCCTGCAGGTCCCCAAACCTCGTGAGCACAGTCAGGAGGCCAGCCTTCAGTGAGACTACCTTAAGCTCAACTGACTCAAAGGCCTCAAACGGGGCTATCCGCAGTCCCAGCAGGACCACGGAGAGATCCACGAGGGAAAGAGGCACGACCTAGGAGGATTCAACTTCATAGCACCTCTCAGGAACCTGATGATTAGGTCGTGCTTCCCCAGGGACTTATCGCCCACCATGTCGTGGTGCGCTGCTATAGCGGCCACATACACCTTCAAGGTGGAGGGGGACAGCCGCCCCTCCAGCCTCTCCTGCAGGAAGGAAAGCACCTCTCTGGCCTGAATGTAC
Source organism: Moxostoma hubbsi (assembly GCA_032164185.1). Taxonomy (NCBI): domain Eukaryota; kingdom Metazoa; phylum Chordata; class Actinopteri; order Cypriniformes; family Catostomidae; genus Moxostoma; species Moxostoma hubbsi. The sequence continues at coordinate 1,951,388 of JAVLUX010000083.1, read as the reverse complement.
ATCACCAGGCTTGGAAAGACCGCTTGCATGAATATAAGGCAGAAATTGTATCCGCCAGGTCCCATTATTTTTCTCAGATTATTGTCAATAATCAAAGAAATCCCACACAACTGTTTCATACCATTAACAAATTGCTCAAAAGTAACAGTTCCTCTATTGTGCCTGCATCAACTGACATCTGTAATAGATTTCTTGATTTTTCAGCACCAAGATTAACAATGCTCGTAAAGGCATTCTTAATTCTCCTGTCTCATCTGCTTCTCCTCTTTGTATTTCTTATTTCTCTGGCACCTCTTTCTCAAATTTCTCCTCCCTTGACCTGGTTTCTCTTGGTAATGAGGTATCACAAATGAAAGCTGCCACTTCCATAGTTGATCCTATTCCAACTTTTTTGTTTAAATCATGTTTTGCCTCTTTGTGTCCTGTTGTCTTGAGTATAATAAATGACTCCCTGTGCACTGGTGTTGTGCCAGCAGCATTTAAAACTGCTGCTGTAAACCCTGTACATAAAAAGACTAACTGGGATTTGGACAATCTTAACAACTTTCATCCTATTTCTAATCTTCCCTTTCTTGCAAAAATTTTAGAACGAAAGTGTGGCTTCTCAATTATATACTCATCTCACTGTAAACAATCTTTTTGAGCCCCTTCAATCTGGCTTTCGCAAACTCCACAGCACTGAAACATCATTAGTGAAGGTCACAAATGAGTTGTTAATGGCATCAGACTCTGGCTATCTTTCAATTCTGATCCTCCTTGATCTCAGTGCTGCTTTTGACACTGTAGATCATTCTCTTTTACTCACACATCTTGAGACAGTCTTTGGTGTTACTGATACTGCATTAAACTGGTTCAAGTCTTATTTCTCAGATCATCGGCAGTTTGTTTCCTTGGGTAGATGTAGGTCAAAGGTTGGTTTGGTTAAATGTGCTGTTCCTCAGGGTTTGATTTTGGGGCCCTTGCTTTTAGCATTTACATGTTTCCCCTTGGTCAGCTCTTATGATCTCTTAGCCTTAATTTTATGCAGATGACACCCAGATTTAAATCTATTCAAAACCTGGTGATTGTGTGGCTGTCGCGTTCCTTGCGCAATGTATTACTGAGATAAAAAATGGATGTCTCGGAATTTTTTTGTCTTAATACTGACAAGACTGAGGTAATGTTCATTGGTTCACCCTGACAGCTCCGTAAAGCTGGTTCTTTAACCTTAAATATGAATGGCTCTGCCAGAGTTTCAAACAAAATTGAAAAATTTGGGGGTGATATTTGATGCAAATTTAACATTTGATCCCCATGTCAAGAATTCTGTTAAAACATCATTCTTCCATCTCAGAAACATTGCAAGACTGTGCCCCATGTTATCTTTCTCTGTGGCTGAAAAACTGATCAATACTTTTGTATTTTCTCGTATTGATTATTGCAATGCTTTACTTGTTGGAGTTTCTAAATCAACTTTAAATAAATTGCAGTATGTGCAAAACTCTGCTGCTAGAATCTTGACAGGGACCAGAACAAGTGATAACATCACTCCTGTCAGGTTTCGTGTAGACTTTCAAATTCTCATGATTACATACAACGCTTTGCATGGTTTGGGCCCTCAATACTTGTCTGAACTTTTAACCCCCTATACTCCAATGCATGATCTCCGCTCCTCTGAATCTGTTTCTTTAACTGTTCCTTCTACTCATCTACATTCTATGGGTGACAGGGTGTTCTATTCTTTTGCTCCAAAACTGGAATTCTCTTCCCTTTGAGGTTAGACATGCTGAATCTTTTAATATTTTTAAATCTTCTCTTAAAACTCACTTTTTTAGGGTTGCTTTTCTGTGATTATTATGTGATTTATTATTGTATTATTTAAAAATGTATATTTAATTGCATGTTTTCTTGTATTAATGTATCATTATTAATTAATAATTTTTCTCTTGTAAAGCGCTTTGAGATGCAACTTTTAAAAGCACTATATAAAATAAAGTTTTATTATTATTATTATTATTATTAACACCAGTTTGGGGTTGTTAATGAGGGGCTGTCACGAGGAGCGTGAGTTCCGAGAACCAAGTCTGGGGGACCAATGTCGCGGCCCTGTCCAGGAGCCAGCTGCTGCGTGTCCACTGCACACAGTGACCCAGCTTAACTTGGAGGCATCTGTGGTAACAAAGACGTGACTGGACACTTGCTGTAAGGGGACCCCTGCCCAAGGGGTGATCAAGTAGTGGCATATTGGCGTAATGGCAATGCAATCTGTGCCATGCCCATTTTGGGACTCAAGACTGAAGCCAGTGCTGGAGCGTTCTCATATGCATCAACCCGAGCGGCGTGACCGCCGCCGAGGACGCCATATGCCCCAGGAGCCTCTGAAATTGTTTCAGTGTGACTGCCGTTCTCCGCCTGAATGACTTCAGGCAGTTCGGCACCAACTGCTATCATAGAGACTGAGTCTAACACATACTCTGAACCGGGGCGAGCTTGCTCTTTTTCCAGTTGATCCGAAGACCCAGCAGGTTGAGGCGCTCGAGCACCAGGTCCCTGTGTGCACACAACAAGTCTCGAGAGAGAGCTAGAATACCAGGAGATGCCACGTCGAGGAGCCTCGCGTCCTGAGCTTGTGGCTCTGCTGAGGGGAATATCGAAGTACTTGCCTCACAGGACCAGTCAGCGACAGGGGAGGAGGGAGACCATCCTCATGACTCATCACAACCGCCTGGCTGTGGATGTGTGTGTGCTGCTGCTGGGTGTGTGAAGGCGGGGGGCCTGCACTTGTATTGCCCTGGCCATGACTGTTCGGTTTCTGGCTGTCATGATATCAACGGCTGTTAATGCTGGTTTGACCCAGGGAGTGAGGAAACTGCACTTTTTTTTGAAAATGTGGGTACCGAAGCCCTTTGGGCTTTTGGTGAAAACAAAAAAGGGAACATAGGATTCTCCTCCCGGCCCTCCACCGGGGGACAGAGTATTCTGGATACCAGCTTGGGTGTTCCAGCGGGCCTCTTCCTCCCTGGGTTGTCCGTCTCAGGTGTACTTGGGGGCCATCCTGGGGCTCTTAGTGCCAGACCGTGAGAAGGGGGGCATCAGCTTCCTGTGGGGGGGCTCTATGCGAGGGCCGAGCAGTCTCGTTGTATCTGCTCATAATTTATATGTAAGGAATTAGCTTAGAGTATTACTACTCTCATGGCTTTTAAAAATAAAATCACAAATATGTTTAGATATGGTTTGAGACTCGTAGCGTAGATCTTTTAAAATTGTTTATCAAAATATGCCACAGTCAAGACGTTATTGCTAATCTAAACATATAGACAAACAGGTTGGTGAGTAAATTGTAACAGAAGGATAATTAAATACTCTGTACAGAGAAACTGACTTTAGAGCCACAATAATTTGTTTGGTTTACCCTGATTTGCAGTAGAGTTACTTAAATTATATTAAAGAGACACCAGCACTTTCAGATGTACTTGTGTTGCTTTTGTTGTTTGGCTCTTTATAGGCAGTTCTGGTAGTTCTATCGATGTCTTGGACCTCTGTTAAGATCGTGGATAGTTAGTTGCTGTAATGATGAGGCAGGGCTCTGAAGCGAAGCCTCCCGCATGGGAGACTCATGACTCCCATCACGTGTGTGGGTCATAGTGCAGAGAAGAGAAGAGCTTCCTCAGATCTTTACATTCCGAACCTTCCTGGACTCTAAGTTGTGTGGATCCTGGGCAGATGGGCTAAGACCCCAGAGGGATGAGTGCGAAGAGAGTAGAAGAGAGCAACAGAGTAAGAAGTAAGAGATAAGAGAACTGAGCTTTCTTTGTGGGGAGGCTTTGTACTGTTTAGGTTGGCTGCACCACAAAAGTGTCTTGAACTAATAAGAAATGTCTTCTGCGGGGTCACATGGTGATTTCTGTCCCTGATGATTAATTAGCCTTTGTCTGTGAAGATTCCCATTTCTCGCTCAAAATGAACACACTTTTATCCTGGCATTTCTATAATGAAATCAGTGTAAGATACATGACATCTGTTAACATCAACATTCTCTACATAATTAGGCAAGCATTTACATATGAAACATGACATACTTTTGTTTACTTCACTGCACATTACATTTAAATATACATTATTATACACTGTATAATTGAACATCACGTATGCACAAGGTCAGAATAATGCATTCTATGATACTAACCACAGTTAGGCATCATGCGATGCATCTTAGCATATTAAAATTAGGTTATGTGTGCTCAGAAGTGTAGAATGCTGATAAATTGTAGTTTTTTATAGTGTAATTGCTCATAATATATGTATATGCTTTGTAGAAACCCAAGAAAAGATAGATTTGCGATTGTATGCAGATGTGGGTCATCTTCAGACTCCTCAGAACCAGCAGAGAAGTCTTTAATTTATGACTTTAAAGGAATTTCCTGTGGGGCCCTGTGTCTTATGGCAATTTTCCACTGCACGTTACAGTTCGACTCGCCTCAACTCTACTCACTTTACTTTTCTGAGATTGCAATTCCATTGCAGTTTAGTGGCACCTCACCGTGGGTGGGATTATATGCTGATCGTCATAGTTGCGCCGCCTCTACTGCCATGACATCATCTTAAACACGACACAAACTGACCAAAATAATAATCGCTGTTAGCTACTTGCTCATTGTGCTGCATAAAGCAGTTGTTGCATGGTGATTTTACACAAGTGTAACAGTTAAATTGGCCTGGTTGTTTTAGAAGCAAGCTTCCAGTATCTGGTCAATTATATAAAGTGAAGCTTTCAAGCAGAGTATAGAGCTAACGCAACAAAACATTCCATCCTCCATCATGGATCAACGCCCATCCAGGGCACTCTCCCTCCCTTTGCTCGCCGGTTTAGATAGCGTCCATTTGGTCGAACCACTTCCACTTTTCCTTGATGGTTTTCTAGTCACTTTTTTTTTTTTTTTTTTTTCCTACACTGTTGGTAGGTCCGGTGGTAGCCGTATGCGGCCAACAGCTAATACACTTCCTGAGATACTTTTTCATTTAATTTTCTTCTGCCCATAAGTTCCTACACTATTCTGGACATTTGTAGTGAGCAGCATACCATCTTAGAATGAACAACACCTTGAACCTTGAGGCAGTTGGGCTGCAACAGCAGCAGACCATGTCGGGCACTTTATCAGGACCAAAGGAGCAGTCTCACTAAACAGTTGCACCACTGTAGCACATGGTATTTCATATTTCGCACAAATACCTGTGTCTTATTCACTAATGACCCACAATTACGTTTAGCGCATGCAGTCAGCACTGAAATTGCGCTGCATCTTCAATATTTTAATGAAGTCATTGTCATCCCTTTCCATGCAAACATGGCTAATTTCTATGTAAATAGGCTCATTAAAGATTACACTTCATTCACAAAACTAAACGCAATTTACCCTGTGCAATTTACATCGCACTATTACCACCAAATGAAAGTAGGCAGTTAAATGAATTTTATTTGAAAGAGATGTTTATGAAAATTTTCAACCAATCATTTCAGCAATAAATAATCAAATACTCATCAAATGATGTTGAAGAGTTTCATTACCTGGCATATATACAGATATGCGGTGTCATCAAGCACACATTCTTCATGTTTAAAAGATGTTCCAGGTGTCTGCATCAAAGTGATGCTGTTAAGTCCCTGCAGGGTGGGTCAAATACGGTGGTTCGTGGCATCCTCGTCTGTATTGCACTTATAATTGGACCGCAATTTTTGCATGCAAATTGCATTCAGCAGCGATTGTGTGGGTGCGTTTGCACCATTTCCTGATCTGCACAATTCCTTTAGTTAATTGGGAGCCAAATGAACGCAGTTTGTGCAAAAATTCACTCAATTCATTCTTTGAGAATCTGCCACATAGAGTTCTTAATAAAGTGCTCAGTGAGTGTATGTCCATAAAAATGAACTTATAACTAACTAACTGACTAGAAACGAATTACTCCGTAAAATAAAAACTGATTAAATAAATAAATAAACATATCGTATGTAACAAAACTTTTGCGGAAATTAATGTGGCTTAAAATTAAGTAAATTTAAATATTTGAATTACGAGTTACGTGCACATGAATGACAAAGCGAAGTTTATTTACCAATGGGAAACAGACTCTGCTGCGATGTGGGAAAAGGTGTATCCAATTAAAAGAAACTCTGCTATAAATGGCAGTTGAAATTCTGTATATGACAGTGCTTTTAATCAACTAATATAAAGCTAATAACAGTATTTTTTCATGCAAATTAATTAATGATATATTTCATACATAAATAAATCATATAGGTGTAGGATATTTGGTACTGATGAATTTAGACGGGAACCATTAACATGCCCGCATTCTCACACCATTATATGTAAGGGTATTTGGAAAATAGTGCATGTTTAATCATTAACTTTTGTATCTTGCAAATCGTACAAGAGGAACGGCATTCGTTCTCATCGGCTTTCTCTGTATAAGCCAGCAAACGTTTACATATTAAACATGACATTCTTTAATCATTAATATTGTACATGTAGGTAACAAAACATGAAAATCCCTGGTTACAAATCATACTGGTTAATTCCTTGGTTATACAACATGGATAAAACATTACACACATTTTAAAGAGGCTATAATCATTAATTTGTCAGTTATACAAGTTACCACAGTTCAAAGCAATTTTAAGAATTACCTAGCAAGGCTAGATAACCTGTGGGTCCATGCGGTCTTGTATATTTTATAGGATTGATTCAGAAAAGTACTGTGACTTTGTGTGAGATGTTTCTGGATTAAGGAATGTCCTTTTTAAGATGCTGTTTGCTGAACAATGATCACAATGTCACGTGATCTGATGAGTCTAAATGTAGCAAATTGGTTTATATCGGAGGACAGAATCTTGTGTGTCCCGAGTCTCTCGGGAACTCCAAGAGTGTGTGTTCTGTCTTTTATTGCTTTGACCTTTGAACTTAGGGCCTCTTTGCAGAGAAGTTTTCAAGTCATATGGGATCTGGACAAGTTTCTTTGTTAGTTTTATTGGCCAGATGTGAAATTTATAGACACAGAAGTCTTTCAATTTATGACGTTGTGGAATTCCAAGTTTAAGATTGGGTTTTTCCTAGATTCAAATCGTATGGCTGCAATTCCTCTGCATGTATAATACTACATAGGTATTGTATAGAGATGCATTTACTTTTTCTTATCCACCTATGCAACAGAAACAATAGGTTTTGCTATTTTTATTGTTGATTTTCAATAGTCATTGTATTTTGTTTCTCACTTGAATGCCTGACATCTCATTATAACTCTGATGCAGAGCTTCCCAGGTGCACTTGAATGCAGTATAACCAAACCTAAACTGAAATTAGTACATTGGAATTACTTTTAAAAATAGTATTTATAAAACAAACAAATAAAAGACTATTTTAACCTTAGTCTTAACACCGTATCTGTATCTCATTTAGCTGTGGGTCTTACTACCTGCCCAGAGCCCGTAGTCCCAGCCAACGGCATCAAGAATGGGGACAGGTACATGGTGAATGAAGTGGTGTCATTGAGCTGTGAGCCAGGCTACATGCTTCAGGTGAGTTGCTGATTATCCACAGCCTTGACACTGCTGCTACCAGTCTGGGAAATCTAGTTACACTTCATGCTAACACAAATACAACATGCTACACCTGCACACAGGCAGACAAGGGCAAAAATAATAAGATGGATAAGCCGCCAGAGTGCTGATCATGTGATCTCTTGTTTTTGCAGGGACATTCTCACATAACATGTATGCCAGGGACCGTGCGACGCTGGAATTACCCCCCTCCCCTCTGTATAGGTACATGTCCCCTCTATACTATTTAGAAAGCACATTTCCCTAAGCCTACAACATAGCATTTTAGATGTTTTTTTTTATTTTTTTTATTATTTTTATTTTTTTTTGTAGGGTTTTTTGTGTGTAGTTTTTTTTTCTTTTTCTTTTTTTATTGTAGTTTTTAATATTCAAATACCAAAGTGAACTAATAAGTTTGACGCCAAATAAAAATAAAAAGATCTGTCATAATTTGCTCACCCTTACGTTGTTCCTCAATTGTATGCCTTTCTATTTTCCATGGAACACTTACAGAGATGTTAGGCAGAATGTTATCCATACAATGAGAGCTATCCATACAATGCAAGTGAATTGTCATATCGTTGTGGAACAACATACATTTTAGTAAAACTTTTTTGTGAACTATAGCGTTAGCATTGCCTTTTCTGTCTCTGTTCACCAGCAAAGTGTGGAGGAACCCTGTATGATATGAGTAATGTGATCCTGAGCCCGGGATTCCCTGGAAACTACCCTGGAAACTTGGACTGCACCTGGAGAATTGTGCTACCCATTGGATATGGTGAGTGTGCTAAGAGCTTGTGAGTATGAGTCAGCAGGCCAGAGATAATGATTTCAAACCTGACTCTAGAGGAGTATGGTCTCTGTACATTTTTACACAACAGTGAACTGGTTCATTATGAACAGTGTTGGGAAATAACTAAATACAAGTAATTACACTAATAACTAAAAATCAACATGAAATCAACATTTACTAATTTTTCTTTGTTAATATATGTAATATCTGTGCATGTAATTCCAAAGGAAAAAAAAAACATCTTTTTAATATTTCATCAAAATAGTATAACTTTCTCCACCTCTGCAGTGATTTTCCTTTCTTGCTGACCTCACAAATCCCTCTTACTTTTTTAACTCCTCCAACCAGCTGTCCCCATTATGGAATATAATGGGCGCTTTTCACAATCATATCAATTCCTAATTAATAAAATTAAGTCCCAACATATATTGTTTTTGTCATTGAATATCATCTTTTATTTGGAAATACATAAAAGATGTATATATATATATATATATTCATGGTGAAATGCAAGAACAATTGTTTTGTTGAAATCATTTGTAAATTGTGGTCAATTTAAGCAATATTTATTTTACAGAAAATTTACACAGAAATGAAGTCTGCTTGTGTTTTTCCAAATAAAATAAAAAAGTTTGTCTTCATAATCATTTATGAAATACAACAATTCCAACTCTGACACGACTTCCCTCTTCTGTTGATATCACCAGTTCTTTTAATTAAGTAATTTTCCAACCCAATTTGTGTGTAAATCATTCATAAATCCATTTGTATGTAAGATATGTGTGGTATTGAATGCTACAATTTAAATAAAAATCTATAACAAATTAATCACAGGCTCACCCAAAAGATATTTACCCAGATAGATTGGTCCACAACAATGTTGCATTGAATACCAAAAGATAAAAAGTGTTACTTCCTTTTTTGTTAGATGCTTCTGCCATTCTATTGTTTTGTTTCTTTTATCTCAACTTTTGATACTTTTAGACTTAAGAGTTTTGAAACTCTTTTAGCCGTACCCAATTTGCTCTCTCCCGCCCTATGGTTCAAATGAGCAGAGAACAATAGACCCATTCCAAATGTTAACAAGGTAATTGCAGGTCATTTAAAAAAGTCATTCACACTTATCCTCGAGCGCAACTATTTTTTCCTCCACTCCCCTCTAACTTGGAAGAAAACAATGTAACAAAAGCAATTTTCTGCCTTATCAAGCAGACGTTGCACAAGCCAGAGCTCGAACGATCATGTTTGTGCTTTGTAGCAAAAATGCATTAGCTTTCACTGTTAACAGAGTACAATCATTTGAATAAGATGCACAGATGGCTTTATCGATGCTTATTACAGCTTTTAGGACAGTCTGAATAGGTAGAGTTAAGTGCAGTTAGGGGATCACACCACATCAGAATGACAATAAAGCTAATCTTTAAAAAAAAACTAAAATCTCCAAGGCAATTCAATGCTGGCTCACATCTTTGATACTTTTGTTGTCATATCATTCAGTGATCTTCATTTTTATTTTTTTACTATTATTAAGTTAATTGCCAAATCATCTTGTTGGAGGCAGGAATGGGATAATTGTTTGAAGATGATCATGAAGTTAATGGTACACGTACCACGGAGTATAAAAGTCTTAGACCACAAAAAAGCTTTGTTTTTTATGTATACCTTTTCAATTACATTTGAATATATATATATATATATATATATATATATATATATATATATATATATATATATATATATATGAAAAATAAAGAAGAAATCATTTACTTATTAGATTTAAGAAAATTTGTGACATCGACCATTTTAACTTTTTTTGCACAAAGGTTCAGATTTCTTTGATGCAGACAAGATACTTCTTGTAACACTCTCAAATCATGCTAGATAACATGGATCATCATGTTTTCCTCAAACTTGTGGAGTTTGTGGCAGCTTGAGTGCATGCTGTCATTAAAGTGAAAAGGGGGTTACCAAATTCAATCAGGCAGACAGGAAGTAAGGTAGGTTAAATAAAATAGAAGAAGGAAGGAAGGAAAGAAGATTAAATAAATGAGAAGCAAGGGAGTTTAAATAAATGAAGAGGAAGGAAGTTTAAATAAAATAATATGAATGAAGAAAGAAAGTTTAAATTAAAACCCTATAATTTCATAAGCCACCAAGAAAAAAAATGGTCAAAATATTAGTAACTACAGTCTTGACCAACACTAATCCAACACTTGACCAATAGCTATCATTTGAATGCTTAGAAGCTCTACTCTTCAGTGCATGCAGGCATTATTACCAAAAATGTACAAGTGCTTTGAAATTTGCAGGCAAATCAGAAGAGGTCCATTTTGATAATTAATCAAATACAAATTTTAATGTACAAATTACTGCAATCAGTAAAAACATCAAACGATCTGTCTCTATAAATTATGTTTGTTTTGCTTATACTCCACTTTTCCACTTATGACTTAACGGAATATAAACGGAACTTAAAAAAAATCACATACCATTAACTTAGAGAGGGTGATTATTTTTCAAACGAGCCCATACACAAGGTGATTGGATTCAGAGATCATTAGTTAATTCACACAAAGAACAATGATACATATGGCCACCAGGTGATGGCGGCAATTAAATTACACAAACTCGATACAGACTCATTACGCATTGCTCATTCAGACAGGCTGCGTTTCCACAGTCAGGCCAAATGAGGGCGCGCTTGTGCCAGAGCCAGTTGTGTTCCCACTGTCACTTCCGAGGCTTCATCATGCCTCCTCTGTGCTTTCTTGGGGCCAACAACCAGTGGCCTTTGGCCTACCATTTACCCTTCGCCCAAAAAAGGCCAACTGTGGATTGAGGACTGGTCAATGTCAAAAGCGGAGTTTCGCCACAGTGGTACAGATTCGGGGGAAAAATGTAAACATTGTGGGCACAGAACAAATCTTTTAAAATACACATTGGACAAAGCAGTGGCCAAAGGAAGAACTTTCCATGGTTCAAGATTATGGATGTTATGCTAGAAAGCTGCATGTCCTGCCAACATACCTGGCCGTGTGCTCAGGGAATGTGCTGATCAGCTTGCAGATGTCCTCACAGACATCTTCAACATTTCCCTGAGTCAAGCAGTTGTCCCTGAGTGCTTCGTGATGACCACCATCATACTTGTGCCAAAGAAATCATCTGTGTCCTGCATGAATGACTATCAGCCCATTGCACTCACACCTATCATCATGAAGTTATGTCATGAAACACATAAAGAGCAGTCTTCCCACCACACTGGATCCATTTCAGTATACCTACCATCCCAACAGAGGATGTCATATATGCTACCATCCACCTTACTCTGATCTGGACAAAAAGGACAACTACGCAAGGATGCTGTTCATAGACTTAAGTTCAGCATTCAACACAATCATCCCACAAAAATTTTTCTGAACAAATCTTAACCTGCTGGGTCTGACCACCCCCCTCTGCAACTGGATTCTGGACTTTTTGACTGGGAGACCCCAGTCCGTAAGGATCGGCAACACCACCTCCAGCACCACCACACTGAACACTGGTGCTCCCCAGGGCTGTGTACTCAGTCCACTGCTCTTTACCCTGCTATCTCATGACTGTGCAGCTTGATGCATGATCACATCCTGAGTTGTGGGTCTCATCAGCAACAATGAGTCAGCATACAGAGAGGAGGTGAATCAGCTCGCAGAATGGTGTACAGACAACAATCTATCTCTTAATGTTGATGAGACTTAAGAGATGATTGTTGACTTCAGGAGGAAGTCAGGAGCAGACCACTCACCACTGCACATCAGTGGAACAACTGTGGAGAGAGTCAAAAGCTCCAAGTTTCTTGGTGTGTACATGATGGAGGACCTCTCCTGGACTCTCAACACCACCTGCCTGGTCAAGAAGGCCCAGCTGCACCTCCATTTCTTGCAGACTTCCCCCTCCCATCGTCACCACCTTCTACAGAAGGACGATAGAGTGTGTCCTGACCAGCTGTCTCACCATGTTGTATGGGACCTACACAGCCTTTGACCACAAGACCCTAGAGCGAATTGTAAGAATATCTGAAAATATAATCGGAGTCTCTCTACCCACCATCGACACCACATACAACAAATGCTACCTCCGCTAAGACACCATTATTGCGGATGACCTCTCTCACCCCTCTCATGGACTCTTCACCCTCCTGCCATCTGGCAGAAGGTACAGGAGCATCGGTGCCACCACCACCAGCAGACTCTGCAGCAGTTTCTTCCCTGAGGCAGTCAGATTACTCAACACCATGCTGCCTCCCAATGCTCATCTGGTCAAGTCAAACACCTTACCCAGCATGACTCAAAAACATTGCACACCTGCAATTTACAAAGCTGCATCAGTCACTTTTTATTATGGAACTCATTTTTGCTGCCAGTATTGTTGCTATAGTTATTGCTGTTGCTATTTAAATGAATGAATGAATGAATGAAATGATCATTTGTATTATGTTAATTATTTTCTAGTTTTTGAGGACTATCACATTTCATAGGTAGCTAATTACAGAATGAACACAGTTTCTCAGTTTATTTATTTATTTTGCAAATGTAAGCATGAATGTGAGTGAGAAGCGATTTGAGATTCAGCAATTAACGGTGGCTCAGAGCCCTTGAAAGTGCAGGTTTAATGTAATGTCAATGTTATTGTCACTTTAAACACATCCCTTACGTAAATTATGCACATGCAGCCTGACACTTTGAAAGTCTAACATGTTACCACTCACTCCACAGGGGCCCACATTCAATTCCTCAACTTCACCTCTGAGGACAACCATGATTTTTTAGAGGTTCGCAATGGGCCGCACCACAGCAGCTCTCTGATTGGTCAGTTCAGTGGGAGCCAAATCCCGCCTCCTCTGCTGAGCAGCACTCACGAAACCATCATTCATTTCTACAGCGACCACTCAGAAAACAGACAAGGCTTCAAACTCTCTTACCAAGGTGGGGTGACGTCCTGTCCTCTATTCCCTAGTCTCAGTACCCCCCCCCCCCCCCATATTATTATTGTATAATATATAAGATAACCCAACCCCTACATGGTAAAACCTGCTGTTTTACCATTTTAACGCTTTAACGCTTAACATGTCAGTCAGACTGCTCCTCATGTGTGGCTGACTATTTTTGGCCAATTAAAGCTGCAATAGAACTCAGACTTCTTACTATTTAGTCTGGCTATGTAAGACTTTCATTTGCTTACTGTGCTCTCTATTCTTTTGAGCGCATGCCATCCTTGATTTTGTACTGGTCCTTCATGTGAGAGTGACAGCCTTTTACCAGGATCTTTGGAACAATCTAAAGATCCCCTTCCTTTTAGATCACTCAGAGGGCACTCCATTATGACAGCTGGGGTCTTGAAAGCATTTTCATATCAATAAGATTTTGCATGTGCACTTGGATTCCACTTGATATAAATAACTTGCCATTGTCTGGCGCCTCACTTGTAGGTCAAACAGTTTCACTCTGAGTTAAAACAGGCCAGGTGTAGCCTTTATCTGTGCTGCAGATGACTTCAAGGAGGGGGAATACTGATGCCATGTTTTGATACATAAACAATGATGGATGATGAAAGAACATGATTATGAAGGCTGTTGATCATAAGCACTGCACTTGAAAAGTTGCCTGGGAGATTCTCATGTGCTCATTTCATAATCTACCGGCTCTCTGCATACTCACCAAATTGGTGACAGTATGCCTTTATGGTGGTTCACCTTAAACGCCAATAAAAATATACTTTTATACATGTTATGCTTATTTTTGAAGTTGATTTGACTCAAATAAAATTATTCCTATTTATAGCTATACTTTTATAGATTGTATTATTTTTTTATTATTATTTATAGAGATTTTCTCACCCTCATGTTGTTCCGACCCTATATTTTTTCTTTTCTCTGTACCAGCCCAATATTACATGTCAAATACCTTATAAACTTTTTACCAATATTGATTCTACTTTTTTTCAGCATATGAATTGCAAAACTGCCAAGACCCATATCCATTCTACAATGGTTACATCATCAACAGCAATTTCAACGCAGGCCAATCCATAACATTTGAATGCTTCCCTGGGTATGTGTTGGTTGGCCATCCTGTGCTAACATGTCAGCACGGAATCAACAGGAAGTGGAACTACCCTTTTCCTCGCTGTGAAGGTAAAGTGAAAGGAAGGCAAATGAAAGGAAAGGAAATAAAATGGACAATGAAAAGAAAAAAATAAGGAGGAGAGGAGAGGAGAGGAGGAAATGGAATTAAAGTGGAAAGCAAAGTAATAAGGAAAGGAAATTAAAGGAAAAAGGAACAAATTAAAGGAAATAGGAAAGGAAATGGATAATGTAAATGGATAAAGGAAAGAAAAATAAATTAAATGAAAGGGAACATTAAAGGAAAAAGAACATGTAAAGATTGGAAAGAAAATAAAAAGGTAAAGGAAAATGTAAAAAAATGTGCTATCAGTATTTGTTATTCTCACATTGTGTACTGTGATTGGCATACTCTTATTTTCAGTCCACTTTGCCCATTGAAATTAAAAAGGGAAGGGAAGGTAAACAAAGAAACAAACAAAAAGAAAAGAAAAGAAAAAATATATAATTTTGTTCTTTTCCTCCATCCCTTTTTGTGTACTGTGATTAGCGTACTCCTATTTTTTAGCCCAATTTGCCCTCACTTTGAAACAGAAATCATCAATAATTCTCTGACTTTTCAACACTTACAGAGGTATTATCAGCCCTTTGCACTCCCAAATGCCTTTTTATGTATGCTCTTTAACTTCAAGTTTTACTACTTTGTATCACTAGTACAATGAGAGCCACTGTGTTTTAAAACCATCTTTAAAACACACTTTAAACTCGACCAGTGGAGACATATGCTTCTGGGAGCTGTTCTAAATTGTAGCCTTGATGATTAGCGTGGGTAGTGTAGTGTGAACACCGAACTGTCTCCTATCGATCAGTCGCTCAACTTGTTCCTCCCAGTCTTCCGTTTGTAGAATATGAGCAGCAAAGTCTTTTGCATTGTATTCAAGTGTTTTATCGTGTTATGAGCTTTGGAGCTGTGTCTTCTCTTACTACCAGTCTCATGTTCTCTTCTCATCTTCAGTTTTCACTTATCAGCTACAAAGCTCAAATAAAACATCTCTCTGCCAAGGTAGTCTTTAGTGGAATAATTCCCCAAAAAAGAAGATTGTCATAAACTACTCAACCTCATTTCATTGCAGCCAGTATGGCTATTTATTTTATTTTTTTCCCCTATGGAGCACAAAAGGAGAATTTTGGAAGAATCTTCAAGCAGCATTCAGTTTTTGGAATGCCATGAGGGTGACTAAATAATTACTCTAATTTTTGGGTGAACATATCCTTAAACATTGTGTTTATGTAGCGTTTCCTAGTGTGTCTAACTTTCAGAATGATAGCTTACTAATGAAGTCATGGTTGAGTAATGTTTACATCTCCACACAGCTCCCTGTGGCTACAACGTGACGGCTCCAAACGGCACAATCTTCTCTCCCAAGTACCCAAATGAGTACCCAGACTCTCAGGACTGCACTTGGCTCATTACCGTTCCACATGGTCATGGTGTTTACATCAACTTCACCCTACTCCAAACAGAGCCTGTTACGGACTACATCACCGTCTGGTGAGCAGAACTCAGTTTAACGAGCCATTTCGCAAACAATTGTTTAAGCTTGGAGAAACTATACTAATGCTGCTATTGTTGTTGTTCTTCAAATGGATCGTTACCCAGATCAAGTAGCACTGTGTTAACCAGTAAGCTTTGTGTTAAAAGCAATGGGGGAATCCCACAGAAACATGTCATGGTCACATTTAAAATATGTACAAAATGAAATTGTCACAAAAGAATGTGACCTGGACATGTTCTTGACATTGAGATGCACCCAATTAATCTTTAGTTTAAACATCTTCATTTGTTTCACAAAATTTCTGTAATAACAAAGGAAGTTACAAAAGTAAATAAATTTTCTCAAACCATTCGCAAATGTACTGCATTACTATGCCTGTTAATGCAAGGATCACAGGTTGTAATGTAATTTCACTGTGTGTTTCCCTCTTCCAGGGATGGCCCTGAGCAGAGTTACCCACAGCTGGGGATTTTCAGTGGTAACACGGCCCTCGAATCAGCCTACAGCACATTCAGTCAGGTTCTTATCAAGTTCCACAGCGACTTCTCCACAAGTGGATTCTTTGTCCTCAATTTTCATGGTTAGTTTTTCCTCCAACTGAAAAATGTTGCCGCCAAAGTGAAATGCATACTGTAAAGTACTGCTTGAAATATGGGATTCATCTTGTTTTTATACACTAAGGAGGCATGTCATCGTTCTGATGACATCACTTTATTTCTGGAGATTAGATGAGCCGAAAATAGAAACTTATTCAGCCTGTTTGATATTAGTGTCAGCATGCAGGCATGTGTTGAACAGCATTGGAAAATGGGAGTGTGAAAGTCTTTCATCTGAACCTGCAACTTTCATTCCAGAAGAAGTCTGGCATGTTTGCGTGTTTTAGATGCTTTTATCCTTGGGAAAACTCTGACTCAAAGTATGTCAATTCACAGAACTGTATGTTGTTAAATTTTGTATGTTTAAGTAAAATTCTCTGCATGTGTGTCGAGTGTGTGAATTAGGGTTGTGAAATATACATGTGAAATAATATAAAAAATGTAATATTTTTATTTTTATTTATTTATTTATTTATTTTTGTATTATTATTTTTTTATTTAATAAATCATCTTTCATTTTATGGATCATGGAGGAAGAACACTTAATTTTCCAGAATGCTCTAATTTGCCCTTTCATTCATCAAAATGGAGCCAAATAACATGAAGTTCCTTAAATTTTAAGGAATAGTATTTCTTCATTCTAAATTCTCTCATTATTCACTTTCCGTGACTAAATATGATTTTTGGACTATCAAAGTGCTGGCACCTGTATATTTGCATTATAAGGACCTGACAGAACTCTTATCTTCTTTTAAAAATCTTCATTTGTGTTCTGTTGAAGAAAGACACATCTGGGATGGCTTTCAAGTTCACTTTTAGTGTTCATTTATATGTAAGGTCATATGCGAGGAGGCGTGAACTATCATGAATATTGATGGTAATTCACACCTGAGGAGACAAAGACCCCTCCCCTGGGCCTATCGCTGAGGAATTTGACAGAAAGAGAATTAATGTAAGGAGACTTAATTATCAAAATCAAGTTTTAGGTTAAAAGAAGTAATCTGACTATACATTTTCTTTACTTAATTTTAGACCTACACTACCATTTAAAAGAAGTCTCTTCTGCTCACCAAGGCTGCATTAATTTAATCCAAAATAAAGTAAAAACAGTGATATTGTGAACTCTTTTTACAATTTAAAAGAACTGTTTTCTATTTGAATATATTGTAAAATGCTTGTGATCAAAAATTCATTTTAAACATCATTACTGCAGTCTTCAGTGTCGCATGGTCCTTCAGAAATCATTATAAGATGGTGATTTACTAATATGGGCATATTTAAAGTGCATTTTACTCATTTAACCTGAACACATATTTGCAAGCACAAGCTTTGTTGATGATAATGAGGCAGTATAAACACTAGTTAAAATATAATCTAAACATCCATATTATTTTTATATCATATTACATATCATATTTATATCATACAGCATAGCCGAAACAGCATTTAAATGTAACTAAAACTTGCTTATTAGGACATATTTCAAATGTCAATACTCTGAATCCTGGCTGGCAAGTCTAGAAACACTCCCACTAGAAAAATATGTACATGTTTATATAAAATATCATGTCAACTAATATGTAAGTAAAACTAAATGACTTACTCATCCAAAATTGTATCCTCGGCTGGATTAAGTCTCTCTTCAAAATACAAATGTTCATCGGCATCCTGCTCTTCTTCTAAGGAAAATGTGAACTCTTCGTCACTATCCAGGAGTTTCCTCGCCTGTGTATCATGCGATCTTCCAGATGTGCAGAAAAGTGTATAAAATAGATGTTTTTAAGCCACAGTCGGGGGCGTTCACCATTTGCATTGATCGCCACAGCACATTACCGTATGAATAGCGCCCTCTGCCCGTGGGTGTGATCATATTATGCTGAAAAAAATATTTTAGCCTATTTTTAAGATTTATCCATTTCAATTGAGCAACAAATTTCCATCTAATTGAATTGCCTAATCTTTAACAAAATAAAATGTATAAATCTTACAAAATGCAAGTTTTATTAATTACATTTTCTTCAAGACTATTCAGCTCAATTAGATGGAAATTTGTTATTCAATTGAAATGGATAAATCTTAAAAATAGGCTAAAATATTTTTTTGAGTGTATGGATAATTAGCTGATCAGGATAAACTATACATCGCTTTGTTTCATACAGATTACATTACAGGAGAATATTTGTTTTAAATTTGAAGAGTTTTATTTAAAAGTAAATATTTAAAGCTTTCTTTAGACATATGTTTCATGTTTGTGTGATAAGTATTTGTGGAGTTTCAGTTTGTAGTACCACCTGTCACAAAAGCACAAGATTTTGTTGTTATTGTGAGTGTACACAAATAAAAGTAGACCCTTTATAGTCTCTAATGATGTCTTACACTTATCTGTATGCCCCAAAATGACAAAGTGCTTTATGTTGTTTCTGCTGTAATGACGGAAAAATCCAGCAGGACACGCCGGCGCGTGTTCTGCTCTTTCCCAGTTTGATGTTGTGTCAAACTAATGTTTTTGCTCTTTTATGTGACTGTTTTAAATTTCTTTGAATTGTAATTCAGTAAATTCCTCATTCTGTAATTCCAATTCAACATCCTGTGGGCTGTGACCAATTGAATTCAGATTTAAGCTCATGAATTGATGAAGAGCCTATTCTTAAAATCAAAACTTTGCCTTAACCTGGTGTGAATATGTGAATTACTTCAAAAAAAATATTTGTTTTTATATCCTCAGGTTATCGGCTTAAGAAGTGCCCACCTCCCCCTTCGGTTGAACAAGCAGAGATTTTAATTGAAGACCAGGACTATGAAATCGGTATGAAGTGAACCACTCCTCACAAGAATGACAAAGACATGATAAAAAAAATCAGGTTTGAGGGCAAAAAGACTCATTTGTTTTTGTTTCACTCCTTGTACAGGTGATGTTGTGAGGTATCGCTGCTTTCCTGGATTCACATTGATTGGCGATGATGAGCTGACGTGTATTCTAAACTCTCACCTGCAGTTTGAGGGCCCACCACCTGTGTGTGAAGGTAAGTAAAGATTTTGGAACTGGCTTTTTATCATACATTATTTTAGGTAAAAAATAAAAAAAAAACCTGTTCAGCTATTTTAACAGTTTCAGAATCTTAATAACTAGCCACCTACAGCCCAACTTGACTAGGCTCTAAATGCACTGGTATAAAACTTTTCAAAGACACAAACAACAACAAAGGAATTTCAGTGCTACTGCATGTCTTGTCATGAAGCATTTCTAGAAGTGGCATTTTAATAACCTAAAACTGCAAAAAAAAACACTACTAGCTTTTTGAGTCTTACTAAAACAGAACAAGTTACAGTATTTATGAGCATTAACTGAAAGTAAACAATGAAGTATCTTTAAATATGACTGAGTCAACAACTGTTCTCAAAGGACATCAAACCTTTACCTGAAGTGACTATTATGAGTTCATCTACACAAGAGAAGTGATAAAAGTGTATCGTAGTTTAGATGCATTCACTTATTTCCTCAGCAAAGGTTGGAACTATTTGATTGCTCCTACTATAATGAATAAAGCTGTTCACACTGCAAGCTTGTTACTTGCGCAGCTTCATTCATTATAATGGGGGCCATCTATAAAGTCATTTTTAGAGTTTGTAAAGAAATACACTGACTTAACTTGTTGACTTTCGTTCACTTACCAGAGATAAAAGGTGTGCTACATATCAAATCAAATCAAAATCAAATCAAATAACTTTATTGTCACACTACTATATACACAAGTGCAACAGTAGGTGAAAGTCTTGTGTGCAGTTCCAAACAACATAGCAGTCAGGACAGTGACGAGACATATACCAATTACAATCAACATGCTTACACAACACAATTTACATAACAAATGTACACATACTTACACAACACAATCCTATTTTACAATGTACAGTAAACTATACACACAATATAGAATACAAATACAAAAAAATTAAAAAATAAGAGTATATAAAAATATATATGCAGTTATATTGTGGAGAATATATTTGACAGTCCAGTGTGAGATAATAGATTAATAAAGTGCAGTGCTTATTGTTGATCGTGAGAGATCAAGTGTTCAAAAATTGCTTTGGGGAAGAAGCTGTCATGTAGTCGGCTGGTGCGGGTCCTGATGCTGCGATACCGCCTGCCTGATGGAAGCAGTGAGAGCAGACCATGACTCGGGTGGCTGGAGTCAATGGTGATTCTCAGAGCTTTTTTCAAACACTGCCTGTTATATATGTCCTGGAGGGAGGGAAGCTCACCTCCGATGATGTTTCCGGCAGTTCGCACCACACTTTGCAGGTCTTTGCGGTTGTGGGAGGTGATATTACCATGCCAGGCGGTGATGCAGCCAGTCAGGATGCTCTCTACAGTACTGGTTTTGAACCGTGTGAGGATATGGTGGTTCATTCCAAACTTCCTCAGCCGTCTCAGGAAGAAGAGGCACTGGTGAGCCTTCTTCACAATGGCCTCAGTGTGGACAGACCATGTGAGTTCCTCAGTAATGTGGACACAGAGGAACTGGAAACTGCTGACTCTCTCCACCGGTGCTCCATTAATGGTGATGGGGCGTTCTCGGTCTTTCTTCCTGAAGTCCACTACAAACTCCAAGCTTTCCTCTCTGTAGGCTGTTTCATCATTGTCAGTGATCAGACCTACCACCATCGTATCATCAGCAAACTTAATGACTGCATTGGAGCTATGTGTTGACACACAGTCATGTGTGTACAGGGAATACAGGAGTGGGCTGAGAACACAGCCCTGTGGGGCTCCAGTGTTGAGGGTCAGTGATGAGGAGATGTTGCTGCCCATTCTAACCACCTGACGTCTGCCTGACAGGAAATCCAGGATCCAGCTGCACAGCGAGCTGTTTAAGCCCAGAGCCCGGAGTTTCTCATCAAGCTTGGAAGGCACTATGGTGTTGAATGCTGAGCTGTAGTCTACAAACAGCATTCTCACATACGTGTTCCTTTTTTCCAGGTGGGAGAGAGCAGTGTGTAGTGTAGATGCAATGGCATCATCAGTAGAGTGGTTGTTGCGGTAGGCAAACTGCAATGGGTCCAAAGAGGTGGGCAGCACAGAGCAGATGTGATCTCTGATTAACCCCTCAAAGCATTTGCTAATGATGGGGGTCAGAGCAACAAGACGCCAGTCATTTAAGCAAGTGATTTTGGCTTGCTTTGGTACAGGCACAATGGTTGACATTTTGAAGTATGTGGGGACTAGAGACAGTGAGAGGGACAGGTTGAAAATGACAGTAAAAACACCAGTCAGTTGGTTCGCTCTGATGATGCGGCACGGAATGCCATCTGGACCCGTGGCTTTACGGATGTTCACCCGTCGGAAGGATCATGTTACATCCGCAACAGAGACGGAGAGTGAACCAACCTCTGTAGCATCGTCCGCGAGTGCTCTCTCCACGAGGGCGGTGTTGTTGTCCTCGAAACAAGCATAAAATGTGTTAACGTCCTCTACGCACTTCCTGATGAAACACGTCACGCTATCAGCGTAAACCTCGATGTCATCATCAGAGGCGGACTTGATTTGCCAAATGGTGGGTGGGGGAGGGATTTGTAGCCATCCCAGAAAGGAGAATAGAAATGGGTGTTGAAGTTGATGTGTTGGTGGTATTTTGGTGCTATTGTTTTAAAATTGGCTTATATTCCTATACAGTTCCTTGAGTGCCCGGTCTGTGTCGGCTTGTGGGGGGATGTACACAGCTGTGATAATGACTGCTGTGAATTCCCTCGGTAGCCAGAATGGTCGACACAGAAGCATAAGATATTCCAGATCAGGAGAGCAGAAAGACTTGATAAAATGTACGATTACACCATGATTTGCAGTGTTGTGTCGGAACTCGCAATGCAGCAGCCATACTCGATGCCATCTTGAGTCCCTATATCCTACAGTTGTTAGTACTGCATGTATCCATCCTTCGTGCTTCACTACTGCATCCCAGATGTCTATTTGTGTTTTATTTGTTCGTGGAATAGATGCATTTCTATGCACAACATTATTTTTGTTTTTAAATGGAGTACTTTGAAATCAAAAGAGAACCATAGAGGAGGCTAAGGCAGCCACAGTCACACCGTGTCCAAACCTGACGGCAAATGACATGCGATAAAAGATATAGTTTCTATGGTTTTGTCCTAACCAGCCATGAAAAGCGACAGTACATTCTATCAATCACTTGTTTTCTAATTTCGGCATAAATTTTTCTGACTGTATTTGCTATTGCTAGCACATCTTCTCTCTCCCGCACCATCCTCCGCGATCAGCCTTTATCCCTCTCGATTAGCCTAATACGGGACCGGATGTGTAGGATCATGACCCGGCCCTGCAGAACCTCCACCCTGCCACAATCATTTATGAATTTTGGAATGCAGTACATGTCTTCATCGCAACACCTGACCGAAAAACCTATCGCACACACCAAATGACGGAAAAAAAACATGAAATCCGATCTGACCATTCAAACTGAGATGCATTAAGAAAAATCTGAATTTAATCAGATTCCAAACCACCTACAAATGTGGTTTAAACATTGAATTTTTTGGGGTGTTTTTGCCCTGTGCAGACTACAGAAACCTAAATGGATTTGAGTCTGATTGGGCAAAAAAAAAAAAAAAAGAATTCTGCCTGTATGAAAAGCCTTGTTGAAACTTGTTGAAAACACTGGGCTATGCACCCCAGAAAGTGCACCATTAAATTGGTTTGATGCTGAAGAGCCACTAAGAATTACTTATTTTTTACATAATATTCTCTCTCATAAATATAAACAGGTGTAACTATTAACTATCATTATATACAGTATGTTTAAAGAATTTAAGTTTTTCACGCAAAACATGACCTCAGTGATGTCAATAAATTCAAATTTTATTCTAAAATTCAAAATATAAATGTATTAGTTAGGTTTAGTTCTACCAAAGTTTAATGGTGCAATGCTTAAATATTTAGTAGTGCGTAAATTGTGACTTAGTGCCCAATTACGCCACAAATAGGCTAAGTTGTTACTTACGCATAGCTAGTGCAACCGGCCCCTGAACAAAAACATAAGTTATACAGTCCACCTTAGCACACAAAACAGACAATGAACAAAATGACAGACATTTTGTATTTTGCACAAATAACTTTTAATTATGGAGAGTATGAGAATTTTAGCAACTGGGCGGCATCTGAAACGGGTAACAGTCCAGATGTTTCAAATGAAAGAGAACATCAAAGGCAGACAACAACAGCAAATGACAAAACAATCAGCGATGAACAGCTAGACAGGCTTGAGGGCGAAAAACACAAATAAAACACTGAAAAAACATAGCTTGGGCAGAAAATGTGTTTAACGATTGGCTTTACGGCAAAAATACATCTGTGGCAGTGCTAAAGAGAAAGGGGGCAAATGCACTAAAAACCCAGCTGCGGGCTTTCTATGCCACTGTCAGAAGCGCTACGGGCACAGAATATTCTGTGTTTCTCTCGCTAAGAGCTGGGCTGATCCGTTATATTCCCAAGTACAACATCATTGGGCAATCAGAATTCAAGTCATTCAATGATTTATTCAGTGCCGCCCCTTAAATTATTTTGCAAGGCTGGGAAAGTTGTCACTTCTCATTATCCTCCCATCTCCACTGCTGAAATGGAAAGCATTCATAACTCTCCATATCTGTCACCAGTCACAAAAGCAGGGCCGGTTTTGCAAAGTCTGGATTGACATTCAACTGAACATGGAATAAGAGGGTGAGAAGGAAATTGAGAGTGAAGAAAACATTAGTTTGTCATTAAAGAAGACGAAGATGGTCTTAATTATATTTGCCTGTCTCACCATGCAGAAATGAAAAACCTCAAAAAGCCCCCTGATTCATGTTTTCCAATCCAAGTGACCCACTTTGTCCAGGTTAAAAATGTACAAAGTACATCACAAAATGTCCACCTAATGCCAGATCCTTCTAACATCATCCACTGAGAATCCCACAGGAGCTTGACAGGAGAGACTCAATGGGTGTGAACAATCTCAGAAACATGCTTCTGCATATCAGTGAGGTAGATGGGTTATACAAAAGAGACACAGACTATTCCCTGAGAAGCACCGCAGTTCAAATGCTGTCAGAGGCAATGCTGGAAAGCAGGCCGATCATGTCTTTCATTGGTCATAGGTGCGAAACTAGCCTGAGAAGCTTCTGGGTACCTTTGACATAATACTGAAAGCTATTGAGCTTGATCTTGCTGGGAAACAGAAGTTCAAACGACACCAGAAATCTAGCCAAAACAAAACAAATTCTGCTTACAAGCCACCCCATGCCCTTGATCTGCCGTTTTTCATGTCAAAATTAATAATCAATAGAAACATTTCCATTAAAATAAATAAAATATTGCAAAAGTAAATAAAGAAATTAAATAGAATGAACATAACAAATAAATAAATAGAATAAATAAATACATTGATAATGTTCACAGTCTTTTCAGTTTCATTTATTACTGCAGATAATCATAATTGCTCTGTCACGCTTTGTTTTTTTCTTTCTTTCTTACATTTTTATTTCTTTCTTTCCTTCTCTCATGGTTTCTCTTTATTTTTAATTTTTTGTATATATATAAATGAATTTATATATATATAAAACACCGGTGGCCATAAGTTTGGAATAATGTACAGATTTTGCTGTTTCGGAAGGAGATTTGTACTTTAATTCACCAAAGTGGCATTCAGCTGATCACAAAGTATAGTCAGAACATTACTGATGTAAAAAATCACTTTCACTATTTGAAAATAGTCATTTTTGATCAAATCTAGATTGATCAAATTTTCCAGCAGCCATCTCTCCATCACCTTATCCTTGAGTAATCATGCTAAATTACTAATCTGATACTAGAAAATCACTTGCCATAATATCAAACACAGTTGAAAGCTTAACATTGTCTTTGTGTTTGTTTTTGAGTTGTCACTGTATGCAATAGACTGGCATGTCTTAAGGTCAATATTAGGTAAAAAATTGCAAAATAGAAACAACTTTCTCTAGAAACTCGTCAGTCAATCATTGTTTGGAGGAATGAAGGCTATACAATGCTTGAAATTGCCAAAAAAAAAAAACTGAAGATTTCATACAAAGGTGTACACTACAGTCTTCAAAGTGAATGGACAACTGGCTCTAACAAGGACAGAAAGAGATGTGGAAGACCAGATGTACAACTAAACAAGAGGATAAGTACATCAGAGTCTCTAGTTTGAGAAATCGTTGCCTCACATATCCTCCGCTGACAGCTTCATTGAATTCTACACGCTCAACACCAGTTTCATGTACAACAGTAAAGAGAAGACTCAGGGGTGCAGGCTTATGGGTAGAATTGCAAAGAAAAATACACTTTTAAAACAGAAAAACAAAAATAAAAGGTTAAGAGTGGGCAAAGAAACACAGACATTGGACAACAGATAATTTGAAAAGAGTGTTATGGATCTTAAACCCATTGAGCTTTTGTGGGATCAGCTATACTGTAAGGTGCATGAGAAGTGCCCGACAAGACAGACACATTTATGGCAAGTGCTACAGGAAGTGTGGGGTGAAATGTCACCGGAGTATCTGGACAAACTGACAGCTAGAATAACAAGGATCTGCAAAGCTGTCATTGTTGCAAGGGGAGGATTTGTTTAATGAAAACTCTTTAAAGTAGTTGAAGAAGTCCTGAAAAAAAAAATCTAATTGTAATAGTAATTTTTCACATTATTAAGTCCTGACTATATATTGTGATCAGTTGAATGCCACTTTGGTGAATAAAAGTACCAATTTCTTTCCGATCTGATCATTATTCCAAACCATTGGCTGCCAGTATATATATATATATATATATATATATATATATATATATATATATATATATATATATATATATATATATATATATATATATAATTTTATTTTATTTATTTATAAACCTTTTGGGAGATAATCCTTTTGATTTAAAACTTTTATTTAGCATGGCCAAATGTAAAAAAAAAAAAGAAAAAAAATGTTTTGGCATTGGACTGAACGAAAGCTTAAGCGGTAAACAGTAAGCACACTATGACTAACAACATATATCATGTAATGCAATTCATGATTTTGGCCCATGTCTAGTTTAAAGTAAAAATCCTAAGGAGAGAAGAAAAAACAGCAGAAGAGAAGTAATTATGAAAATATTAATGTTTGCATTCGATTTTTATCGATCAACTTTTTTGGAATCATTATATTGAAAAAATTATTTTGGTTTTGTTTTAATTACTTACAAATGATCTCATGTAAAGGTGAAATTCATTACATTTATTAAAGGTTAAGATTACTTAAAATCTCAAAGGTTACATCTAGTAAACTAAAGTTTTTATTTTGTAGAGTTTCAGCTGGCATCAAAGATTGATCTAAAATAATGAAGATGCAGAATCATTAGTGTGATGCCTGCAATAAAAGCTTGAAAAATACAAAACATGAACATATATATCGAAATGGCACTGAATTTCCCAGAGGCAGCATTGTGTTTTACGTTTACAAATAGACAGTAGATGACAGCTGTCTTGGGATCAAGTAAAGTCTTCCAGATCTCCTCAGTTGTGCTTTCAGTTGTAAATCTGAGCGTTTCGTTTGTCTGTAGTTGCTGTACAGTGCCACGAAGAAGTGATAGTTCTCCTGGTTTGTTTCCTTCTTCCTTCTTGCCCACAAGGCAGACTAACAAAAAGCTTTGACTTTGATGCTTTCTTAAACCAAGACTCAACAGAAGTGAAAACAGGAGAAACGCTGTGCATGTATAAAAAAAAAAAAAAAAAAAACTTTTTAAACTTTACTGTCTCTTCTGGAATATTCTTAGAGCTTGTATCTTGTGCTTTGTTAGAAGGGTAACAGGGTTGTATTGCAGTAATATGATGTTTCTTCAAGTATGGGCACTTTTGGCCCTTTGGACATTAAAAACACCTTTTTACACAGTTTCAATAATTTATCTAAGTGTATATACATGCTTAACAGGAGAATTCAGTCATTTTATTTGTTGTTTTGATAAAGCATTTATTTATCCTAAATGCACACAATTCAATATTTTCATACTTTTGTGCATAATTCAACAAAATAACATCTTTATTGGAAATTATGTAGTGGATATTATTATCTTGATTTTTCTTTTTTCTTCACACATCACATCCCATATATGTTTCATAATTTCTTCACTGACACTGTAGGTAACTAATACACAATTTTTTTATAAAACTTTTTAGTGGCAAGATTGTTAACCATGGTGAAAATGACAAGTCAGTCGTAATATTTGTATTATTGTTTTTTTAATTTGGGAAACAGGGTTAATAAAAGTTAATAATTTGTATTCTGTTTGTTATAGGAAGGTCACATTATAGGTGATTATATAGTATGTACATTATACAGCACATTTTTAATAGGCCTTCATAAATGTTTGTAGAAAACAAAGAAAATGTGTTAATGTGTGCAGAATATTTTTATTGTCCGTATTTATGGACAAGCTGCTATTTTGGCAAATTTAAAAGAAAAAAAAAACATTAATAATAAAAATTGTGATAGGAGTCGATTTTATTTCAAAAACATAAAAAATGTCAGGGGGCCAGGATAGCTCAGCAAGTATTGACGCTGACTACCACCCCTGGAGTCGTGAGATTGAATCCCGGGTGTGCTGAGTGACTCCAGTCAGGTATCCTAAGCTACCAAATTGGCCCGGTTGCTAGGGAGGGTAGAATCACTTGGGGTAACCTCCTTGTGGTTGCTATAATGTGGTTCGCTCTTGGTGGGGCACGTGGTGAGTTGTGCATGCATTCTTTGGAGAATAGCGTGAAGCCTCCACATGCACTATGTCTCTGCGGTGTCTCTGCGACCACGTGATAAGATGCACAGATTGAAGTCTCAGATGTGGAGGCAACTGAGATTCATCCTCCGCCACCTGGATTGAGGCGATACGCTATGCCACCATGAGGACTTAGAGTGCATTGGGAACTGGGCATTCCAAATTGGGGAGAATGTAAATTTTAATGAGCTTAATTTCCACCACAGAATTCTACTAAACACAAAACCGAAATTGAGATCTGCTGTAAATGACATTGCTATGTTAATTTTCAGGACTTAATAAATATTGGTTAATGCTATACCAATCTTTGTTTAGAATAGCATAGTTTAAAAAAATGCACTAATAGGCTATAATTCTGATTTTTTTTTTTCACATTTTAAGATCATATGTCGGTGTATGGGACAAGGGTAAAGCAATCAAATCTGAACATAAACGGCATTTGGAAATTATCAAAAATAAGTAATAAAGGGGATACGTTTCCAAGACAGCTTAATGTGAATTTTGTATTACAAAATAATAAAGAAATAAATGTGAAATTTGTTAGAGATCTGTGTAACTTCTTGGACATAAAAGTGAAAAACACCAAATAAAAGTGCTAATTCCTGCAATTGCTTTGTCTACTTAACAGCCCAATGTCCTGCCAATGAGGAGAGGTCCGTCTCCTCTGGTGTAATCCTGAGTCCAGGCTTCCCGAAAAATTACCCGAACTCTCAGACCTGCTCTTGGATCATCAGAGTGCTGCCGACTTTCACTATTGCCATTTACGTGGAGATGTTCCAGAGTGAGAAGCAGTTTGATGAGCTGGAAATCTTTGATGGTAGACATTCTTTTGTCTCCTTTACATCTTTTATTCCTTCTTAATAGAATAATTCAGCCAGAAATGGCTGAAAACTTATGTCCTGTTATTTTTTTGACTTGGGGTACAAATGGAAAATTTTTAAGAAAATGTATGCAGGGGGCCTAGGTAACTCAATGAGTATTGATGCTGACTACCACCCCTGGAGTCGCGAGTTTGGATCCAGGGTGTGCTGAGTGACTCCTGCCAGGTCTCTTAAGCAACCAAATTGGCCCGGTTGCAAGAGAGGGTAGAGGGGTAACCCCCTTGTGGTTGCGATAAGTGGTTCTCGCTCTCAATGGGGCATGTGGTAAATTGTGCATGGATCACGGAGAGTAGCATGCTGGGAATATCCGTGATGTCATGCACAACGAGCCACATGATAAGATGTGCTGATTGACTGTCTCAGAAGTGGAGGCAACTGAGACTTGTCCACCACCACCCGGATTGAGGTGAGTAACTGCGGTACCATGAGGACCTACTAAGTAGTGGGAATTGGGCATTCCAAATTGGGAGAAAAGGGGGTAAAAGAGCTTACTCTTATTGTTACGATCCTCACCGTCTTTGGTTTGTTTACCTTTTTATTTAAGCTTTTGTCACCTTTTATGTTCCACATTGTTTGTTTATGCACTAAGTTTTGGCACTTTTTATGTTCCGTATTGCCTTTTGTTTTGTGCACTCTTATTTTGAAGTTTTGTCATGTCCTGTTTTCCCCCCTTGTCTATGTGTCCGGTCCTCATTGGTTTATTGTTTGATTACTTTATTATCTGTCCTAATTTATCATTGGTTTTAGTTTATTGTCTTGTTATCTTGTTTTGAGTTTTGGTTTTCTATTGGTCCTTGTTTCCCCTTGTTTTGTATTTAAGCCCTGATGTTCACCTTGTCCTTTGTTGGTCGTTGTTCAACGTTTTATGAAGTTGTTCTGTTCATGCTGTCCCTGAATCCTGCCTTGGCCTGTGTTCCTGCCTACGCCTTCCTTGCAAGACCCCCGTGTTATTTTCTTGTATTCATTCCTTTATTTTCCCCTCGTGGATGCTTTATTTGTTCCTGCCTTTGTTTTTGCCTTTACTTTTGAAAATCCCAATAAAGCTGCGTTTGGATCCTTACTCCCTCGTCTGCCCTCTTCATAACAGAACGACCAACCACTAATGGATCCAGCAGCGTTTTTCGTAGAGCTTGCTAGGGCAAACCTGACCGTACGCGAGTTCTCCTATTTCTTTTCCAACGTGGCCAGCTGCTCCGGTTGGGACGACCAGGTCCTAAAGACCATATACAGGTACAACGTACCCGTTCGCCCAAGGAGAGAATTGCCGGAGATCGAGGATTGCACCTTGCAAGAGTATGTGGACCTGATTGTGGAGACCTACGCTGCAGGGGAGCCGCCTCTCTCAATTCCGGGCAGGGCCCCCGGGTGTCCCACGCCTACCACGGCCAACACACCCCCAGTCTCGTCTGCCCCAGGGCCAGTGTTGACAACCCCATCCGCCAGGAGAAGGAGGAGAAGAGGAAAGGCTTCCGCTCCTCAGTCTCTGCCTGCCACGACCAACGAGCCCACGCCTGCCACGGCCAACGAGCCAACGCCCACGCCTGCCACGGCCAACGAGCCAACGCCCACGCCTGCCACGGCCAACGAGCTGGAAGCCTCGTCCGCCCCGGAGCCGGCGTTGCCAGCCTCGTCCGTCCCAGAGCCGGCGTTGCCAGCCTCGTCCGTCCCAGAGCCGGCGTTGCCAGCCTCGTCCGTCCCAGAGCCGGCGTTGCCAGCCTCGTCCGTCCCAGAGCCGGCATTGCCAGCCTCGTCTGCCAGGAAGAGGAGGAGAAGAGGAGGGGCTTCCGCACACCAATCTCCGCCCTTCACGGCCCCGTCCTCTGAGCCAGCGCCTGTAGCCTCGACCGTCCAAGAGCCAGAGCCAGCGCCTGTAGCCTCGACCGTCCAAGAGCCAGAGCCAGCGCCTGTAGCCTCAACCGTCCAAGAGCCAGAGCCAGCGCCTGTAGCCTCGACCGTCCAAGAGCCAGAGCCAGCGCCTGTAGCCTCGACCGTCCAAGAGCCAGAGCCAGAGCCAGCGCCTGTAGCCTCGACCGTCCAAGAACCAGCCCCCCTTGAGCTTCCCAGAGCTCCGCCTCCCGAGCTTCCCAGAGCTCCGCCTCCCGAGCTTCCCACAGCTCCGCCTCCCGAGCTTTCCACAGCTCTGCCTCCCGAGCTTTCCACAGCTCCGCCTCCAGAGCTTTCCACAGCTCCGCCTCCAGAGCTTTCCACAGCTCCGCCTCCAGAGCTTTCCACAGCTCTGCCTCCAGAGCCACCCAGCGCTCTGCCTCCCGAGCCACCCAGCGCTCTGCCTCCAGAGCCACCCAGCGCTCTGCCTCCAGAGCTTTCCACAGCTCCGCCTCCAGAGCCACCCAGCGCTCTGCCTCCAGAGCCACCCAGCGCTCTGCCTCCAGAGCCACCCAGCGCTCTGCCTCTCGTGCTTCCCAGCGCTCCGCCTCTCGAGCTTCCCAGCGCTCCGCCTCTCGAGCTTCCCAGCGCTCCGGCTCCAGAGCTCCCCAGCGCTCCGCCTCCAGAGCTCCCCAGCACTCCGCCTCCAGAGCTCCCCAGCGCTCCGCCTCCAGAGCTTCCCAGCGCTCCGCCTCTCGAGTCACCCAGCACACTGCTTCTCGAGCCTTCGAGACCTAGGTCAAGGCCACCCACGCCTCAGCCACCCGAGCCTTCCACACCCCTGTCTCCCGAGCCCTCCGCGCCTCTGCTGCCAGAGTCCCCCAGGTCTCCACCTCAGAGGACTGCCTCGGCTCTGCCTGCAGCTGCTCCGCCTTCCACGGCTCTGTCTGCTCCGCCTTCCACGGCACTGTCTGCTCCGCCTTCCACGGCTCTGTCTGCTCTACCTCCCACGGCTCTGCCTTCGCCTACTAGAACCCCAGGACCTTCCAAGCCTCCTTGGTCACCGCCCACCATGGCACCGTCCCTGGGGGCCTCCTCGACTCCTCCCAGGCCTTCTGATCCTGTCGTGTGGCCTCCTCCCAGGCCTTCTGATCCTGTCGTGTGGCCTCCTCCCAGGCCTTCTGATCCTGTCGTGTGGCCTCCTCCCAGGCCTTCTGATCCTGTCTTGTGGCCTCCTCCTAGGCCTTCTGACCCTGTCTTGTGGCCTCCTCCCAGGCCTTCTGACCCTGTCCTGTGGCCTCCTCCCTGGCCTTCTGACCCTGTCCTGTGGCCTCCTCCCTGGCCTTCTGACCCTGTCCTGTGGCCGCCTCCCGGGCCTTCTGACCCTGTCCTGTGGCCTCCTCCCTGGCCTTCTGACCCTATCCTGTGGCCTCCTCCCTGGCCTTCCGACCCTCTCTCGTGGCCTCCTCTCAGGCCTTCCGACCCTGTCCTGTGGCCCTCTCCTTGGCCTCCTGACCCTGTCCCTGTCACGTGGCCCTCTCCTTGGCCTCCTGACCCTGTCCCGGTCCGGAGGCCATCTCCTAAGCCTCCTGACCCTTCCCTAGCCCTGAGGCCATCTCCTAAGCCTCCTGACCCTGTCCCGGTCCTGAGGCCATCTCCTAAGCCTCCTGACCCTGCCCTAGCCCTGAGGCCATCTCCTAAGCCTCCTGACCCTGCCCTAGCCCTGAGGCCATCTCCTAAGCCTCCTGACCCTTCCCTAGCCCTGAGGCCATCTCCTAAGCCTCCTGACCCTGCCCTAGCCCTGTGGCCACCCCCTAGACCTCCTGACCCTGGCCTAGCCCTGTGGCCATCTCCTAGACCCCTTGACCTGATCCCTGCCCTACAGCCACCTCCCCGGCCTCCAGACCCAGTCCCTGCCATAGGGCTGCCTCCCTGGCCACCTGACCCAATCCCTGCCCTACGACCACCTCCCCGGCCTCCTGACTCAGTCCCTGCCCTATGGATTGCCCCCTGACCCAGTTTCGACCCCGCAACTTCCCAGTCTTCCCGACCCGGTCCCCTCTGTCCAAGTCTTGTCCCTCTGTGCCCCTCGTGTTCCCTATATCTACCTGTTCGTCCTCGTTTTCCGTTGTCGTTTTGCCCCTCCTTTGGTTAGGAGCGTCTGGGATCCGCTCCTTAAAGGGGGGGCTCTGTTACGATCCTCACCGTCTTTGGTTTGTTTACCTTTTTATTTAAGCTTTTGTCACCTTTTATGTTCCACATTGTTTGTTTATGCACTAAGTTTTGGCACTTTTTATGTTCCGTATTGCCTTTTGTTTTGTGCACTCTTATTTTGAAGTTTTGTCATGTCCTGTTTTCCCCCCTTGTCTATGTGTCCGGTCCTCATTGGTTTATTGTTTGATTACTTTATTATCTGTCCTAATTTATCATTGGTTTTAGTTTATTGTCTTGTTATCTTGTTTTGAGTTTTGGTTTTCTATTGGTCCTTGTTTCCCCTTGTTTTGTATTTAAGCCCTGATGTTCACCTTGTCCTTTGTTGGTCGTTGTTCAACGTTTTATGAAGTTGTTCTGTTCATGCTGTCCCTGAATCCTGCCTTGGCCTGTGTTCCTGCCTACGCCTTCCTTGCAAGACCCCCGTGTTATTTTCTTGTATTCATTCCTTTATTTTCCCCTCGTGGATGCTTTATTTGTTCCTGCCTTTGTTTTTGCCTTTACTTTTGAAAATCCCAATAAAGCTGCGTTTGGATCCTTACTCCCTCGTCTGCCCTCTTCATAACACTTATGCAGCTCTTTTCCAGAGAATGACGGTTCTTAGCAACTACAACTGTCTAGCCACAAAAAGGACAAAAAAGCACCTTAAAAGTATCATAAATTTTGTCTAATACCACTACTACTACTAATATCCTACACTTCCACTTCCAAACAACTACTACTACTACTATCCTGCACATCCACTTCCAAACCAGTACTACTACTATCCTACACTTCCACTTCCAAACCACTACTACTACTACTATCCTACACTTCCACTTCCAAACCACTACTAACTACTATCCTACACTTCCACTACCAAACCACCACTATTACTACTACTATCCTACACTTCCACTTCCAAACCACTACTAACTACTATCCTACACTTCCACTACCAACCACTACTACTACTACTATCCTACACTTCCACTTCCAAACCACTACTAACTACTATCCTACACTTCCACTACCAACCACTACTACTACTACTATCCTACACTTCCACTTCCAAACCACTACTACTACTACTATCCTACACTTCCACTTCCAAATCTTCTGAAGCCATTCGATAGCTTTGTTTGAGGAACACTGATAATCTTCACCTCCACCGCAAGTGTCAAATCTCATTCTTTTTCCACTATTATGAAAATGGCATGTTGTGTTCTTACATTATTCACAAGAACCAATGGCGTTTTAGCATAAATTATAAAAAACACGACGCGTCAAGGTGCCATTTTTTACTTTGAATGCATTTGTAAATTATATTTAGAGCTTCTGCGAAGGGGAAGATAATGACTGGATAAAGGCTTGGATTTCTGTATTTTCCTCAAACAAAGCTATCATATGACTTCAGAGGACCCAGAATATACTGCATAGCACACGAGTTGTGTGAACTACTTTTATGGTGCTTTTATAATTTTATTAGGACATTTTTGGAGCTTAACAGGCACAGTTATCATGAACTGTTTTTTTTCTGAATATTATTTTACAGAAAAGCAATGCATACAGGTTTGGCACAAGCATAAGAGTGAGTAAATAATGAAAGATTTTTCTTTTTTGGCTGGGCGAACTATTCCTTTAACCTTCGTATAAACTTTTTCAGTTCTTGTGCCTTGTTGTTTTGCCCAACAGATTCGTGGTTTGAAATATTTATCTTTATTTGTTGTGTTTGTGATGTTTTATTTACCAGGGCCATCTGGACAGAGTCCGTTGTTGGTGGCTTTGAGTGGGAATCACTCCACACAACTCAACTTCACTAGCAAAACAAACCAGCTTTACCTCAGATGGTCAAGCGATCATGCCACTAGCAAGAAAGGCTTCAAAATACGTTACACAGGTTTGTAAATCATGGCTTCATTTATATCATATTTACAACCTAGGTATTCATATGTAATGTAAAGTGTGGTCCTAGCAAATATACAGTACATTTGGATAAACAATGAAACATACACGTGAAGATTTGTACGTACTCAAAGTAAAAGTGTTTACATAATATCCCAGTGTACAAAAATATTGGTATACTCTTTACGGAAAATGAATGAGTTCACTCTGGATGGGGTAATACCGTCAGAGTGGATTAATACCCAACTGTCAGCCCTTCAAGGCTGTTTCTTTGAGTCCAACTGGGTCAATAAGTGAGAGGAAGTCAGACTTTTCTAAGTTAGCCCTCATTAGGATACGACCAGACATTTCCTACCTTCATAATACCTTCATGGAGCCAATGGCAAGTCTGCTATAATAGAGGTCAAAGATCCTGTAATTAATTTAGCTGAAAAATTACCGTATCCTTTGCTTCAAACCGACATTTCTAGCAATGGGCAAACATGATGTATGGCCCGCCAGCCCAGTGGCCATGATTACTCGCCATATCTTCAGCCTATTTGCTTTCTCTGCCTTTGCCACTGTGTCTTGCTCACTCCGTTCATTTCAGTTGATCTTTCTGACACGTCGTGCCCTATGCAGGCCTATTTTTCCTGTGCCGCCACATATTTCCTGTTTATTGAATTTTGTCAAGAGTAGACAGAAAGAGAAACATCGCATCACTCAGAGAACTGGTTTTCAAAACCCTCAGAGCGTCTATCTTGTTTCACCCTAAAATGAAATCATTATTTACTCAACCATAAATCGTTCCAAACCAATATGATTTCTTTTATTTTTTTGGAGCACAAAAGAAGAAAATCTGAATAAGGGTCTGGTCACTCTTTTCCATACCATTACAATTAATGGAGGCTGAAGATTTCAAGCTTCAAAAAGGATCCAAAATCACCAGCCTGATCTCATGAAATTTACGTGACGTTAGCAACATTTTTGCAAACCAAAATAACGTGCTTCAGTACATATTTGGCTGTAGTTTCCCAGTGAAATGTTCAGTGGGGTGCGCCAAAAACGAATGAAATTATGGTGTAATCAGATGAGGTTTTCATGGTGACTATTAGATGGATGTTTTTATGAGTAAAACGTACCTCCTTAACCTAAAACTTTAAGCTAAACCTAACCAATAGTGTCTTAAAACATAAATGAGAGGTGAACAATAGAGACATCCTTACCCTAAACAAACATCTAAATCTAACTGATAGAGTTCTAAAAGAAAATTTGACATGAAAAACACTGAAGCAACCACATCATTTTGCTTCTATGGCATGTTCCCTTCACTTTCAAACTTCCTTGGCTAGGCTCAAGGCTGGGTTTCTGAGTCCAAAGTTTAATAATCTATCAGGTGGGCTACTGGGGAAGCAAATCTTGTTGGAATACATATAGAAATGTAGGTGAGTCTGTAATACAAGTGTAAAAATGTATCATTTTTCAAATGATGCATTATTAGAGTAAAAGTGTTTTGATATCATAATATTGCAGGGCTTGAGTGATAGAGCGAAAAACAAGTGTTTATAAAGTGTTTATTGTGATTTGTGTGAAAGTGATTAAAATGCAGTTGTTTGTAGAATTTTGTAGAAGTTAGTAAAATGTAGTAATAGTAACGTTCATTCTATGAGACTGGGTTAAAAAAAACACCATAAAAGCAGTGTTTGGCTGTAGTTAACTAAAGTAGAGATGCTACTAAACTGAACAAAATTGTTTTGTAGCGTGATAGTAGTTCACAGTAGTGTAGCTTTTCCAGTAACATGCTCCAGGTATTATTCTAATAAGTAGCACTGTAATGCCACAAAACGCTACATTTGTCGTATTATATTGCAAATGCAGTAATAAAGTCAAGGGGGTAATCACACTTATCATCTAAACCGTCCTCTCTTTCACGTGTAGTGCTGGGAAAGAAAATAATTTAAGTTAATTGGTTCTTTTGGACAGTTCATGAGATGAATTGCTTAATGCTTGTGCGACCTTTGGGACATTTTTGTCTTTTTCATTTTAAAAACTGTGTACACAGAATTATTACACTCAGGACCTTAAGGATAAAAATGACTCCATTGAAACTCATTAAAACTGTAATATTTGATCCCAGTGCCATTAAATCATAAAATCATGAATTCTATGATATTCTGCTTTCATTCTGGAGCCCTGGCTTCAAAATTAAACATTTTAATATTTTCCATCAGATAGCGCCATTTTTCTCATGTTTTGCCTATGGAGCAAATACATGCTTTTTCCAATTTTCTGTTTGCTGTATTATAGAACACAGCAGGTCAATTGAATAAATTATGTAGCTAAAATAATGTGGGTGTGTTGGTATGGATGTGGTATGGAGGGTGTTTTGAATATGTGTATTGAGAAATGTGTGTGTGTGTGTGTGTGTGTGTGTGTGTGTGTGTGTGTGTGTGTGTGAAAAACAACAGTGGTATTATATAAACAAACTGGCATTTATAGGGTTACAATCTTGAAAATGAATGAATATTTGGTAGTTATGAAATTTGTTAATTATAATTTAAAAAAATAACTAATTGAAAGTGGAAAATAATATTAATATATACTATTAGTATGGCAGTGTTTTGTCCTCTAAGGACCTCTGAGTAACTTTTATTTATTTATGCACAGGGTTAAAACAAAAAATGCCCTTATATTAAGCAATGGGAACTTTTAATGGTTTGTAATGGTCCATGTAAATGAACTATTTCACATAAATGATTCACCTCAGTGGTTGAGGCTCAGGTTTACTGACCATCAAGATGCCACTGTTGGGCCCTTGAGCAAGGCTCTTAACCCTATCTGCTCCAGGGGCGCCGTATCATGGCTGACCCCACTCTGACCCCAGCTTAGCTGGGATATGTGAAAACTGATAAATTTCACTGTATATGTGTATATGCAAAAAACTGTGTGTATAATGTGTGACCAAAATAAATGATTCTATTCTATTCTGATTCACTTGAGCCCCAAGCAGCCTTAAAGAGACATTGCCTTCTTTACTGAAGAAAATTATTTGGTTATTGCTGCTGTTTATGCAATATTTCGAATAGGCAGTTTTCTAGTTTATTAGTGGATATTAAGTACAAATATATACACTACCGTTCAAAAGTTTGGGGTCATTTACTCATTCTTTATTTATTATTATTTTTATTTTTTTCACATTTTATAATAATAGTAAAGTCATCAAAACTATGGAATAACAGAAATGAAAATTTGGGAATTATGCTGTGACTAAACAACCCAAAACTGTGTTATATTTTAGCATCTTAAAAGTGGCCACACTTTGCCTAGAATTTGCAGACATGCACTCTTGATATTTTCTCAACCAACTTCTTGAGGTATCACCCTGGGATGCTTTTTAAACAGTATTGAAGGAGTTCCCATCTATATGCAGGGCACTTAGTGGATGTTTTTCTTAATTATTCGGTCATCCATTTCAAAAACATATTTTTTCTTTTAAATAAAATTTTAGTTTTGTAATTAAATAAATTAATATATTGGCACAATTATATTTTTGTCTCTAAAACTAATTTCAATCATTTAAGCAAATGTCTTCAGATCAAAAGATTTTTAAGATCATGAGAAAAATTTCAGACAAGTGACCCCAAACTTTTGAACAGTAGTGTATGTTCAGTGT
>JAVLUX010000083.1:0-107500 GCA_032164185.1 Moxostoma hubbsi | reverse complement strand
TAAAAAATGTTCTCCCCTTTTCCCCCCAATTTGGAATTCCCAAATCTCAATGCACTCCTTGTGATGTGCTCTAAGTCCTTGTGGTGGTATAGATCCGGGTGGCGGAGGACGAATCTCAGTCGCCTCCGTGTCTGAGACCATCAATCCACGTGTCTTATCATAAGTGCATCACATTATAGTGACCACAAGGAGGTTACCCCGTGTGACTCTACCCTCCCTAATAACCAGGCAACTTTGATTGCTTAGGAGACCTGGCTGGAGTCACTCAGCATGCCCTGGATTTGAACTTGTGACTCCAGGGGGGAGTCAGCGTCAATATTCGCTGAGCTACCCAGGCCCACAAAAATTCCCCCTTTTATTTTTTGTCTTCAGTGCCTAATTGCTTAATAAGTGTTATTAGAAGAAATGGTAATGACTTGACTGTCCCAACTTTTTTGGAGTGTTTTGCAATTATCTGATTTGAAATTACTGCACATAAAAAAATATGAAATTCACAAGGTAAAACATCATATAATGTTTAGTTGTAGTGCTTTCAATATAGCAAAGGGTTAATTTAATTTTAAAATCACACCTTTTTGTTTTTATTAGCATTTTTCATACTGTCCCAAACATTTTTGAATTGAGGTTGTACCACTGGCATACAAATGTGAAAACTTTCATTGCAATGAAGCTTCAGCAAGAGAAAATGTGACAGTAAGAAATAATATTTTCTATCCTTTCATGATGTGCAACAATTTTGATGAGGAAGTCAGTTTTTTGGGCAATAACGTACAAAAATCACAGTCACAGCTATTGAAATGAAACTTCAACAAAGAAATAAAATGGGTGAGCAAGAAACAGGCAAGAGGCAGAGCAAAAGAGAAACGTTTTTAGGCTTTGATGATAAGAGTGAGTATTCTCAGAACACTCCATAAAGATCAGTGATGTAAAATCAATGGGCGGGTCATCGAGTTTCACGTGTTGCCCGTTCTTCCCTTCCTGACTGAATTTAATAATCCCTTTAAAGATGCTGTTTAAACCTTAGGGATGGATTGTTTTGTCAATAAGGCAGCTTTTATGAAAGTCTTAAAAGCATGGAGTGAAGTGTGGCAGGGCTACTTTAGAGAAACATTGTCCACACATATGGGATCAGGTTTCTGCGCCTGAGAGAAGAAACGAGAGCGTATTAAAGAGAAAGAGAAAGAGAGAGAGAACTGGATGACTGGCATGCTTCAGTACTCTGACAGCCAAGCCCGCCCATGTCAAGAGAAGTTGAAACTTGTTCAAGAAAAGCTCTGGATGATTGCTCTGTGTGCTTTTCATGTGTAAAATTTGGCAACGTTCATATAGCTTAGATGTGACCTCTGACACAATAGGTATCTCAAAGAGGTGAGAGGTGGCCAACATTTTTACCAATAGGAAAGAAAAGTCACAAATGAGAATTTTCTAGTAACTCAATTGGTTCTCCTAGACAGCAATGATATTAAATTTATATTAAACTTTTGCTTGAGAATAATGAAAAAAACTAAAACAAAACGGTAGTCTCAGAAGAGATCTTAACAATGTCTCAAACTGTGCTCAGATTTGCTAAGGTTCCAAAGTAATCAATCAATCAATCAGTAGCCAAATTATTTTTGGTTAGCTACACTATTCAACTTACATTTTTTTAGCTTTGGAAATATATGGCAAAAACTTTGGTGTTTGGAACAAGACAAGGGAATTGTATCACAAGATATTGACATACATGAGTAATTTGTATTGCATAAATAAATATGGAATGAGTAACCAAATTTTTTCACAGACATTTCCTTTCTTAAAATAAAGGGTTGGGTAGGAGGCTAGCTAAAATTTCATGTCTGTATTGGGAATAAAAACTGTACCTTTTCATATGAGACAATTTGTGAGATATCTTAGGATTTCGCCTCTCGTACGGCTTTTGTTGTCACGAGACTATGATTGTTGTCAGATGCTTCTTGAGGAGAAGCATCTGAGACAAAGCTGATACTATAAAACATAATTAAGAACTCCACAACTATCAAAGAGCAACCTCTAAGAAATATAATTGTCCTTTAAATAGTCCTGGTTTTGGACTATAGTATATTTGTGTTTGAGAGTAAGTGCTTGCTTGATCTATCAATCTAGATGAGTAGTGTGTAGTGTGCATACATGTCTGTGAGTGTCATTGTGCATGAATGCATATGTGTGTACACGTGTGTGTGCGTAGAAGTGGCCCGCAAGATGTGAAAAGGTCTGGATGAGATGAGCAAGAGTCTGTGTCCTAGAGCACTCTTCACACAGTCTTTCTGTCAAGGTGTTTTAGCATGAATATCCATGGTCTTTCAACAAAATACCTACACACCCTGGGGTCAATCCGCCAAACAAAAGAAATATTTACACCAGAGAGACACCAAGCATGCCGGCCCAGCCTACACCCTGAAAATCCCCTCGCTACATCATGGGTAGATGGAGACATTGTGGAGAGCTCAACTCCATGAAGCTGGATGGATATAAGTTTGCCTTTTTCTGCACAGTTTGGCTCAGTCTGTTCTCAAGTGTTTGCTAACAATTCTGCCATACTGGAATTTCAGCACTTGCTCAGACCTGATCTCTATCTGTATTGTGTCAACAGCAGACAAGTTGGAGTGGTTCTGTGTGTGTGTGCGTGTATGTTCATGAGTGTGCGTTTAGTCATCTGAAGTCGTTTGTCATGTGTGTGCTCATGTAAACAAGAACAGCGCAGTTAATATCAATTCTTTGTCCGTGAGAGAATGTGCCTCTATATGTGGAGATATATGTGCATGGATGGCTCTTTGGCAGTAAGTTGTCGTGGGATATGTGCATGTGCGTGCGTGTGTGTGTGTGTGTGTATGTGCATGCATTCGTACAGAGTCTGTGAACCATAAAAGGGTGCACCCCTCCTCTTTCTCTCTCTCTGTCTTACATCACAAT
Source organism: Moxostoma hubbsi (assembly GCA_032164185.1). Classification (NCBI taxonomy): domain Eukaryota; kingdom Metazoa; phylum Chordata; class Actinopteri; order Cypriniformes; family Catostomidae; genus Moxostoma; species Moxostoma hubbsi. The sequence continues at coordinate 104,572 of JAVLUX010000083.1, read as the reverse complement.
GAGCCACAGGCACTGCTTACATTTTTTCTTCATTTCTCTCCTTTTTTGTCCTCTCTTTTGTGGGGGAATGTGCACATGACAGACTGTGGGTGGATCTGCACTAGAGCAAATTGGTTATGTTTATAAATCTAGGAACAGATTGGACCGCTGATTAGCAAGCCGACCACTGATTAGCTAATGAGCTTTTAGCATTACATTGATTGCAAGGTCATAGTGAACTTCACCTCGCCAACAACAACCACAAAAATAAGCAAGCTAGAGCGGGTAACACCTCATATATTTATACTACCTGCTACAGATTAAAAATATGGTGCTATCCTTGGTATTTTCTCCTTAACACCATGTTCTAACCAGGTGTGATAAGGTAAAGTGACTAAACAATGAAAACTCTCTTTCATTTAAATTACAGTTTTTGTCCTAACAAGCCGTGAACACAAGACGATATTTTGTCAGCCGCTTAGTTTATATTTTTTTCAGCATCTTTGAAACCCCGTCCATAGTGAAATCTCATTGGTCCAAAAACCTGCTGTACACAACTCTATGATATATATATATATATATATATATATATATATATATATATATATATATATATATATATATATATATATATATACTACCGTTCAAAAGTTTGGGGTCATTTACTCATTCTTTATTTATTATTATTTTTATTTTTTTTCACATTTTATAATAATAGTAAAGTCATCAAAACTATGGAATAACAGAAATGAAAATTTGGGAATTATGCTGTGACTAAACAACCCAAAACTGTGTTATATTTTAGCATCTTAAAAGTGGCCACACTTTGCCTAGAATTTGCAGACATGCACTCTTGATATTTTCTCAACCAACTTCTTGAGGTATCACCCTGGGATGCTTTTTAAACAGTATTGAAGGAGTTCCCATCTATATGCAGGGCACTTAGTGGATGTTTTTCTTAATTATTCGGTCATCCATTTCAAAAACATATTTTTTCTTTTAAATAAAATTTTAGTTTTGTAATTAAATAAATTAATATATTGGCACAATTATATTTTTGTCTCTAAAACTAATTTCAATCATTTAAGCAAATGTCTTCAGATCAAAAGATTTTTAAGATCATGAGAAAAATTTCAGACAAGTGACCCCAAACTTTTGAACGGTAGTGTATATATATATATATATATATATATATATATATATATATATATATATATATACTATATCTATTCTTATTGGCTGGGATTGTGTTGAGTCTAGCAGCTTTTCGATTTCAGTGTGGTGAAAATTACAAATTACATTGCACCAAAGTCCGTTTAAGTCAGGTCACTCGGTGACCATGTTCGTAACATGTTCTGGCTGCCCGTGGGGCGTTATTTTCTATGGAAACAAGTACAGCTTCTATCTATTTGAATGGGGAAAGACCAAAATCTCTAAAAAGACTGGTCAAGATAATAAGCAAATAACATATTTCCAATCAGGAATAAAATCTGACAACAATTATTGTCCATGTTGTAATCCTCTGGGCAGCCTGGGGGTCGCTATTTTCTATGGATACGAATAAAGCTCATACCTATTATAATGGAGAAAAATCTGAAATCTCCAAAATTGTTGGTCAAAATAATGACCAAATAATATATTTCAAATACATAAAATAAGACAACAATAGTATTATAAATTGTGTTCCTTTAGCTACAAGCTTTAGCTCCTCGCTACTAAGGTCCAGCTCATTTAACTGTAAGGCAGAGCATCCATTCCTACATATCTGCAATATTCAGCATTAAAGTGATCGCATGTTTCATTCTCCCTCTCTCGCCTCAACAGTTCCATGAAACTATTAACTGTCTTGTCTAATGATAAAAATGCAAATACCAATAAAACATATCATATAATGTCTGCAAATATGAGATATCTCATTTAAACAGATGTAATAAACTAACCTCACACAACTTGTGCAGATCCAGCATCCTGTTGAGCGCTCATAAATCTTCCTCTGAAGCACGTATTTTAACAGTCTATCCTCAACAGTTCTCTGTAACTTTTAACTTTATTTTCTAATTATAAAAGGCAAATATCAATACAACTTTTATTATATACTGGCTGCAAATATGCAGATTTCTTGTTTAAACAAATGTAATTCACAATCCTCATGAAAATCCAGCATTTTCCCATCGAGCGCTCATCTAATATCTTCCTCTGAAGCGTGTTTTCTATCAGCCAGAATCAAAACTTCAGGATCAGGATCAAAAATTCCTCTCATTCACAAATCATGACAGTCAGTCTGTGACAATCCAAGCAGTTGATCCAGGCCGTTTAAACTGTCAGGAGATTGCTGCTCACGCTGGATCCGCACAAGCACAGGAGAGCAACTTCAAAGTAAAAGCGCTTAACGTGTGCTACAAGTAAATGTCTTATTCACTGTGCACTGTATGTACAATTTGTTTTTGTTTTTAGTAAATGTGATTGCTAAAGTGGACATGCCATCCATGGTTGCTGGACTGTTGTGTGAACTGTTATTTCCTTCTTCCTAATATTTTAACAATTTCTTCATGAGGAAATAAATTACAAATGTTTGATAACTAAGAAATCTGAAGAAACTGCTATCTGCAAAATATAGTACTAAAAAAGTTTTTTTTTTAGCAGTTTATGTTATTTACTATATTAAATTGTGTGATATATCGGCATAGTTTCGGCCTATCTGCCACCCTGCTCTCTGTAGATTGGCATCGGCCATTAAAAAACCCATATTGGTCGACCATTATTGATATGTATACCAGTGACAAGTCTCATTTTATACAGTCTCTGATTAAGCCTGGTTGGGACATACAATAGTGTTAGATGTTGCAGTATAAAAAACTAAGTAAATGTGTAAAAATTAAGCATCGTATTACAATTAAAAATATACATTTGATATCACTTCCAACACCATGAAATTCTTTGAAATACCTTACATTACTGATTAAATACCATAATATGATCACAAACAAAAAGTACCATTGTACTATATAAAGTAAAGTGTATGATCTGATACAGTCATGGTACCATTGCAGTACTTTTTTTTTGGAAGATTAAGTTAAAAACAAAAAAACTGACTAAACTTGTCAGACCACAAATCTAAGGTTTTCATGTACAGTATGTCCTCTACTGATTATTCAAATGAACAGAATTTACAGTGAAAACAGTGGTAAATGCCTGGCATGGTTGGTGATGACAGTCAGATCATATGTATGTGTGTGTTCTTCTCACTGAGGCCTTATATGTGTGTCAATAAAGCTGGCAGTGCCAGCATGAGCTCTACAGAGACCACCAAAGTGACAGCTAGGTGGAGACCCATTAAACCTGCTGCCGTGATGTAATTTCCTTTCTAATGCCCCCCCACCACACACACACACACACACACACACACACACACACACACACACGCACAAAGTTGCCAGTAGACTTCCTACCAATGTGTGGTTGCTTGTTTGTGTGTTTGCCCAGACGAGAGGCAGTGCCCTCTGGCCCAAACGCTTGCCTGCGGCATCAAGCTGCATGAAAAAGCCCTCAGAGATACTAACAAGGAGAACTTTACAATGTTGTGTTTGGGAATTGGGCATGTGATGATGCCCTCCCTCACTGATGTATTATTGCTCTCTTTCTCTCTCTGGACTGGGTGGGGAATCAGAAGAGAACAGGCAGGCCAAGAATGACCTCATATTCCCCAGCTCCAGAAAGTGGGAACTTTCCCTCTCTCTGTCTCTCAGAAGCACATCCAGCACCTCACAGCAATTGCACTCAGCTTAGTTTTTAGTGTTGTGTTTGAATGCTGAAACAGAGGTAGATCACAGCAATGGTCTTCTCTTGCCTTGGGCTGGAGGTGTTCAGGCCTGTAGTCTTCCTGCATGTTCCTGGCTGTGTTCACTCAAACAACTCATTGCGATTGCCACTGCACCCTTCACTCCTTCTTACCAACCAGCTGCATGTTTATAAAAATGTGTTCCTCAGATCCCCAGGCAGCGGCCCCTCTCTTTAAAAGCAACTTTAGAGGGGACTTCACAGCTCTGTTAATGGAAAGGTTTTGACTTTGTTTGGCGAGCAGAGTTTGTGGGGGTGCACCGGGGGTAAGTTTGCTGAAGTAATGGCCAGCCTCTGTTGGAGGGGGGCTGATGCAGCAGGGATTATAGACCAAGCCCTGCTTGAGACTTGCCCAAAAGCCCCATTTACGTCTTCTCTGTTTTCTTTGGAAATAGGCTGTTCTGCTGTGCTAGATTGGACAAGGTAATCCCCATAATGTTTGTGGTGAATACAACCAAGTAATACCTGGCCACGTACACACTGCAGAGTTTTGGGAATGACAACCACATTTAAATGCAAGTGTGAATCCCCTTAATTATTATTCCTTTTGTGTACAGAATACAGTAGTCACTCTCGAAATTGTAATGGTTGATAATGATAGCGGAGCAAATGTTTTAGCAGAAGTGCTTTGTTTGGTTTATACTCCTTAAGCTTATTTTAAGCAGTGCACTCTCTCGACCGTACTATACAGGTTTCCGCTAGACTGCAAGAATGATGGGAGCAACTACTGTGAAGAGAGACAGACTTGAATCAAAATTTGCAATTGAGTCAAGACACTCACCTAGCACTGTCTAAGGGAGAACAGTATAACTATTTTAAAGAGTTAGTTCACCCAAAAATGAAAATCATGTCATGATTTACTTACTTTAAGCCATCCCAGATGTGTATGAATTTCCTTCTTCAGCAGAACTGAAGTGAAGGTTTTTACAAGCACATTTCAACTCTGTTTGTCCATACAATGCAAGTGAATGGGTGAATGGGAATGAATCAATGAGAATGAATCACTCTGCTGGCTGTTTGATGATCAAAAAGTAATATTTAGGCAGGATAAAAGTAATCCACATTACTCCAGGCGATCAATTAATGTCTTCAGAAGCACACTACATTTGCATTTGTGCTACAGCAGGTTTTTGCATTGTTGAACTACAGTCTTCATCTGTCATGACATAATGTGTAATCAAATATTTGAAAGATGAACATTAGCAGAGGAAGTGTTAAATACATGTGCTTTTCACCTCTGTCTTTTGGAGCATGTGCACAATAACTAGGCCAATTGTGGTCTGACAAAATTCACATGATCTTTTAGTCTGAATTTGCAAACATTTCAGTCATCGGACCAGAGATTAATTATTGTTTTAGTCTGGCTAAAATTGAACTTTTAAAGTGCATGTAATCGTACTGTGTGTACAGAACAGGATTGAGCACTCAGAAGAGGACTTCATTATTTATCTGCATTGTCTACATGGCCACTGTTTCCCTCAGACCCAACGGAGTGAGTCCTTCTTATGGGATACCATCTATTCGGTCTAAGACACAGCACAGAGGCTGAGGGGAACGCCAATGTTATTAAGAACAAGAGGAGAGGTGAGAAAGGCAGCAATATGGGGAGGCAGAGGGGTGTGATGGGGCTGAATGGAATTGTATGAGGTGAGAGATGCGAGTGGATGTCATTAAGTCGATCCCTTATGCACCCACCCTCGCCTGTCTCCACCAATGTAACAGGTTAACTCCTCCAGGCCTGAAGTATAGGAGTTGTGTACTGATTTAAAGGAGTGTGTAAATGTGTGTGTGTGAGAGTGGGGGGGTAGGAGTGTAAATGGAATTTGTGCAGCAAACAGCTGGACTACTTTATTTAAACACAGGCAGGCCATAGCAACTGACCCTAGATTGACTCCAAGTGGGGAGGGGCCAAGGTGGACTTTTATGACTTTGAGGCCGATAAAAGATGCTCGTATTTTTTTAAATCTCCTCTTGAGGCATGCCAACATGTGAATGACTAATTACTTAAGTAAATGGATCTGTGAAGCAGACATAGATATAAAGTTGGTTTCATCCGTGGGGCCTTACTTGAAGATTATCTGTTAGCAAGCAAAGTTAACACAATGGGTATTACTGCCTACTTTATTTTAACTAATTACACCTCATAGCATCTTTGAAATCTTTTATTCAATGCATTTTTGGGGGGTTAGATTCATGTAGAGCCACAGATGCAGATCTGATTCATCCAGATCATTATACTCCGTCAGTATCACCGATATGCCTGTTTGTGGGTTTTTAATATACATGTAAATGTAGCTGAGTGTGTTGAAATTTGATTTCATGAGTGAATTTGTTCCTCTGTAGTCATGCATGTGCCCCCATACACAGTTTACATCTGAAAGAGAGAGGCGATCATGTGAATGAGCAAATGAAGAGGGCATTTCTGAGAAAAAACTACACACTTCATATGCATTTAGATAGACATACTGAAATCTAACCTTTTGTATCTCCAATCCGGATCTTTCCAGCAATGCTTATTAAATTATTCCCTAATTGGTCACGCAACACAGCCAGCTGATGAAAAAGACAATTTCTTGCTTTTAATTGGCCATTTCATGTGCCGTCCGCGCTACACCTGTGCATTTGTAATGAGAGTGGGATATTAGTGGACGCCCTGGCAGAGCAGACAGAGATCACATCGACTGTCAGTGAAGATGAAAATGAACTATGGTGCTCCAACACATTACAAAACACACTCTCAGTAACGTAATGAGAAGAACCAAACTGTGGCCTCTATCGAGGTTCATTTGGCTCATAAGTGCTCCCAATTCGATCTTTCTTCTCTTCCCTTTCAGTAAAGTTCTGTATTTTTAACCCTCCTCTTTTTACTCTACTTCGGAGGTGCCACTAGTGGCATTTTGCTTTAAAATAGCCCCCCATTGTCCCAAGCAGGCCTGAATAGTCAGCTTCATTGTGTGCCTATGGGAAGTAGAAACCGAACAGGCCATAAACGCAGTCCTATAGCGTGGAGAGGTCGCGCAAAGGTGAACTTTTACTCCTAATGGAGGCGGCAGCTTTACCCGGGCCCATATGGCTCCCTGCTCCTTTTGATTGCCTTCTTAACCGTCAGCGCCAGGGCGTCCGCCTGGCTCACAGAACAGAGCATGACCATTCTTTCTCTTTTTCCTCACACTTCTACACCCCCTCTCTCACTGCCACCACCACCCCACCACCCCCCCCACCCCCATCCATCCCCCTGCCTGGTATTGTGTAGCACTTGTCCTTTGTTCCAGCCTTTGGCGCATCTGGCCTTAGATATAGTGAGGACCAAGAAAGGAAGCTTAAGATACCTTAAAAAAAGAAATAGAAATAACAGCCATTTCCACAATTTAAAAAAAAGCGAGTGGAAAAAGAAAGAGAGAGAGAGTGAGAGACTGAAAGAGGGAGGAAAATCCAAATGGCAGAGGTCAGCAGATAGACAACAGTGGCCCCCCTTTGACCTCAGCCTGAGATGAAGGTAGTAAAAGGAATGCCTAGTCTGAGACTCCCCCTGCTTTGCAGCCCTGCTGGTGATAAAACTCCAGACATTCCCTCATTTGATGGTGCACTGCCATGTCAGTACATTCCTCCCTGCTCCTTGCTTTTTTTAAAGGTGATGTCGTAGAGTGATATTGGTGATAACTGTTTGCGAAAGTTGTGTGCTCTGGTGAAACATATTTATAGGAACAAAAAACATTCTAATTGTTTTTCTAATTGAATATTCAATGATTTTATCACCCTAAAAGTTTGTTCATTCAATAATTAATATTCTGTCATCATTTATTCACCATCATTGTTGTTTGAAATCCTTGTGACTTTTTATCTTCTGTGGAACTCAAAAGTAGATGTTTTATGCATTATGTATGTCTCAATCACTATTTACTTTCATTGCATTTTTTTTTTCATTCAACAGAAGTCAATGGTGACTGAGTTTGTCATTCTGCCTAACATTTCCTTTTGTGTTCTATGGAAGAATGAAAGTCATGTCACAACATTAGGGAGAGTAAAAGTGTTAAAATCACTGTATCGCATGGTTTTGAGTGGCTTATAGCTTTTAAAAATAATGGAAACAGCAATGTGTTAAAAGACGCCAAAGACTAAGAACCTGTTTTAATTTAGTGCTAGAATTATGGGAATTCATCTGCTAAAGTAATATAGTTCACGAGTCAAAGGCCACGTTAACATTAATCCATTTCAGTTTGAATACTCCGTTTTTAGTTTCCTAACATCATCGTTTTCCAAAGTATGTGACATTGGGGAGCATTTTCGAAAGTATCCATTTTTTGATGGAGGAAAACGCTGTTCTAGTGTGGATGAAAGGAATAAACGTAGAAAAAATAATATGTTTTCAAACCAAAACGCATTAATCTGGACATGGCCTAACTGTAGACTGTTTGTGGTTGCCAAACAACTTGCTGTATTAATATAAAATGTGCGTTCGCAAGTGCGCATTTATCAGCATTTTGCAATGGCTTTCAATGTGGCTCATTTCAGAATGTCAAGTTGAAACTATCTGTTTTATAATTAAGAAGCATAGCAGATACCTATGTGGACATCTATTTGTTTGTTAGTTCTGCTCTTTCTCTTTATTTCTCCTTTTCTCTCTCCCTTAACCCCAAACTCTCCTCTTTTGCTTTTCTCAGCCTGAAAAGACTAGTTGGGCTATTGTTTCATTAAAAGTCTACTAATGCCCCCCTAAAAGGATGAAATGGAAGTGTCCAACTGTGGTAACAGCAGGAGGACATAAATCAAGTTGGAACCCCTGAGCTTGGTCTCCTGGAGGTGACCGGGGTCACAGGGTCACGAGAGGGGATTTAGGCACAACAAGGCCAGAGTGGTCCAATGTATGGTGCAGAGAGACTGGGGGTCAGAAGCTACAGGGGCCAGATATGTTTTTGTCGTTAATGTTATGCGTAATATGCAGAAATGCAGTGCATGAGAAACCAGTCTGTTCTTTTCTGATGAAAAAAAGTGCCTCATTCAGTCCACAGTTGTATTCTTCTCTCTCTAGGGAGACACAAGGAAAAAGAAAACATGGCTTGTACTAGTGTTCTTTTGACAATGCAACACTTTTTCAGTTAGCAAACATTTCCTAAACAAATTAATTCCTGTGGTGCATAGCAACTATGTTACATCTGGCATGAGGATTTTGAATGGTTCAACTGTTTAAAATAAAGTAGATAAAAAGGAATGTACCTTGAACGTGCACAGAAAGAGAAAAACACAATTTTCCTAAAAATGCTTTTAAGCACCACACTTAGTAGACGACGTATTGAGCCAGTGCAAGTTTGTACAAGTCAAAATCTTTGTGAGCATTTCTGTTATGGAACAACTTCTCTCTGACACTCCCACTAGATTACTACAGGATTATAGAAAAGAAATCCCTCAATTACCCCTCCGATTAGTTATCTGGGCTGGGCTAGCCTGGACAGCAGCAGGCTTGGATGTGACTGTGTTTAGAGGACAAAAAAAATCTCCAAAGAAAATGCATCCACTTTTTCTTCATGTGTTCCTAAACCTGACTATGTGTTGTTCCTTCTTGTCTTACAGGTTCATTAATGCAAGAAGGAGAATAGTGCAGCCCATGATCGACCAGTCCAACCGAGCAGGCAAGTCCCCTATAGTTTCTGTATTCAAGTCGCGCAGGCGCAAGCCCCCAGCAAGCCATGCACCCGGAGGCCCACCTGCCGGTAAATACTTAGCCCAGTCTGGATGTCAACAATGATTGACCACTAAAATCCATCCAATTAACCCAAAGCACTAATCATGCTGACTTGGGTGCAATATAACCCAATGATGGAGAGGAGCAAGCAAACACATACACTTGATTAAACTATTGAAACTAACTACAACCGAGACGTCAAATGTTTGACTGCTCCTTATCTAGCCCTGTATCCTCCAAAATAACTCCAAAGCTTAGTGGAGAGTCTTTCGACTAAGCAAACAGGAGGATATTAATATGCATTTTTTTCATTTTATTTTTTAGTGACCGTGTTTTGCTTTCCATCTTCCTCTAAATTTGTCCTGTTATTGAGCAGTACCCCTGGTGCATGGCTTGTTGTGGACTGCTGTAAAGTTTATTACCTGTAATAGAGTTCAGGGGGCAGGGTTGCATTAGGGACTCAGTAAAGTTCAAAGGCATTCATTGGGGTTGAGCTGTTTCTTTTGACCAAATAACCCCCTCAACACAAACACACACACACACACATATACATACACCCTTTTAAAAAAAACAGTGCAAACTCAAGGCAAGTACATCTAAAAGAGCTCATGTGGGAAAATAAGTATTGCTTGCGTGTATTTTATACTGGACAATTTAATGTGTACTGCTAATGTTGAATTAAGATTTTATGTTGTCTACAAATTAAGGCTGTCGATTTAAAACATTAATTCAGTGCAATCAATTATATAAAAATATTTTGTGTTACAACAAAATGTTTTACAGGCATGATGTATTAGTCATACATCATGCCTTAACACAAATTCTGTAATAGCTAATTTTCCTGCCTAATTCAAGCTTGAAGTAGGCATCACCGTCCTGTTTTAGTGAGTCGCAGTCAGCAGGGGGCAGTCAGCGCAACTCCAGCTGTAAAGAAATGCAAAGAATCAGCTGTACTCCAAATGCAGGGATCGCAATTTACATTTTACAAAGTTTAACACTACAATTATCCTGGCACATCATCCTAAAAATGTGCCATTTATGGCAAGATACACTGAAAACTAGTGAAAATATGTATGTAGACCAACAGAAACAGCACATGCAAAACAAAGAAATGTGTTCTGTGAGAACAGCCCTTCATTTTACCTTACCTATACAAACTGTGCAGTGTTGGGGGCCTCCAGGAACAGGGTTGAGAAACCAATCAATGCTTTACTTGTCTGCCACAATAATTTAATGTCTTTGAATTATCAAAATTATTATATTTCTTATAAATATTCTGTTTGTAATTATTTTTACTATTGTACTATTTTATATTGTATTTTGTTAGGGAGCCTTTTTCAATTAATTTTGATATACAGTTATTAATCAATATATTATGCAATTAATTCAATTAAAATTTGTAATAGATTGACAGCCCTTCTTAAAATATATTAAATATCTATATGGTTAGGTCTGTTCCCAGTACTTCCCAGGCATTGGGCATGTTCTGTCAAGTGTGTTAGCTCTCATGAAACCCTAAGAAACTAGGCGAAATGCTTCAGTCTGCGTGTGTGTTAACAGATGATGTTTCTCCTGCAACTGAAACTTAATTAAAAGCACTAATTGACCGCTGTTCATTTCCCCCACATTCCCTCACCATGCCCTCCTGTAGTAAGTCAAGGAGCTCCCTACAACCCAGATGGTCAACCCATGGGAGGCTTTGTGATGGACGGCCAGCAGCACATGGGAATCAGACCACCTGGTAAGACCTTGGCATGTCTTCTTCATCTCTGACATCTTCCACCTTCCCACAAGCCCCCCTCACTACCTCCTTCTCAGTCTGACTCCGATACTCTTGCCTGGCACAGGTGTGGTCCAATGCATTACACCCCTCACTCTTCTTTTCCAAAACCCATTTTCCCAGGATTCGCTCTCCTCTCTGTATCCAAGCCTCTTCCACCATGTGCAACTGGTCACTGTCGCAAACCACTCACCCCACCCCACCCCACCCCTCCACCTCACCAGTTAAGCCACAGGATTTGTCCAAAGCCAGGCTTCCTTCCAAACTTTAGCCTTTGAATGTTTTATTTACTTGTTTGTTTACTTGTATTGTCTAATTTCCGTATTCTTTTCCTCTCTTCTCTATTAATAAATGGGGGATTGTGCTTTTATTTCTTGTCCTTCTGTCTCTTGAGTTGTGGTCTGTTTATTTTCTCATCTTTTGGCATCTTCTTCTTCAATTTTTTCTCTCCTTCTAGGGCCTATGAGTGGGATGGGCATGAATATGGGCATGGAGGGACAGTGGCACTACATGTAACCTTCTAGTTAACCAATCGCAAAGCAATGGGGGAAGTAAGTACAAAAGCAGGGCCACCAACTATTTTGTGACATGTTTTCGGCAATACATTTGATTTGATTTTACGAAATGGGAGAGAAATGTCTCTTTACTTCCTGCTTACCAATACTAATATTTCCTCATATATAAAGATTTTTCTCATGGGTGACTAGCGTCAAGCAGGAGTTTGTGTGCTAGTGTGTGTTTTCTTCTATCTTTTGTCTCCACAGTTTTGGCTATATTATTAAACAGTGCACAGAGTCATATGGAAGGGGAAAATGAGAGTGGGCGAGATAGAGAGAGAGAAAGAGAGAGGGAGGAGGGATAGTTGAACGGGGAAAGAGGCAAATGCAGGGTGGGGGGATTGAGATTGGGGTTTTGGTCTGAGAAGGGGAGGGGTGTGTTACCATAGCAACAGACTGATTGGCAAAATGTAAGCAGTCTGCAGCAGTGCAAGGAGAGAAAAGTGCATGCTCCCAAAGTGTCTCCCTACAGTTGATGCATGAGTTACATTTATACACCAACCTGCGAAGCAACGCACAAAAAATTGCTCTCTCACTCCGCGGCTGAATACATTCAGAAATTATGTTAGCCTTCCTTGGAATGTTTTAGGTGAAGCTGCTTCTTTCGACTCTGAGACTTGGTCCACTGTTTTCTCGTTTGTCTTTACTAATAGGATTATTAATGGCAAAGGCAGAGGAGATGAAGCAGTGCAAAATGGAGGTGTGCACAGCAGGGTACACAGCTTAGTCCAGCCTAATTGACTATATCCAAAATTAAATATGCCATCACAAGCAGTGTGACAAATGTATTTGACTTATTCAGTATATAAAAATAGAGATCATTAAGGCAGCCATGCACAGAATACCTCTATTGTCAAAGATGCTCTTTACTTCAGTGTCTTTAACCAGGAGACACAGGCTCATAACACAAACTCCCTGTGTGTCATCTTGTGTGCAAATCTAAACACACAAGAGTGTTTCCCCATGTGCAAATGGCTGCTTACAGCAGCTGCCATAGTTCCCAGAAGACAGGAGAAAGAAACCTGCTTTAAACAGCCTCAATTTGCTTGCCGAATTCTGTAATTGGGGGTCGTATGTGGAATCTTAGATGAGATGGGTTGAGGTAAAAATGAGAGCAAGTAAAAGGGGGAAATGAGGAGAGAAAAGGAGGCAGAGTGTGACAGAAATATGTCGCCATGGTGAAGAATGCCTGGTCTTTATGGCTTCATCTCTGAAATTTCCTAGCTTGTCTAATTTAAATATTGTTACTTTAGTTTCTAGGTCAATTAAACGTAAGTGGTGTTTTATACTTCATGGCCAATTAAATTAATAGGTTATTACAAAAAAAAAAGTTATCTTATTTGATTAAGAGACCAAGGCTTCCTTATATTTTACAAGCAGTTTTCATTAATTGAGGAATTTTCCTCAAGGCGAGATTAAGCAGTTATTTGCTGGGAAGTCCTAAAACCTGAAATTAAGGTATACCAAGCAGTCAAACTGCAACATTACTTAAAACCGAAGCCAATTAAACCTACTTAGCAAAGCGTTATGCTTTCTGCCCATGACGATTATAGAGCTTATGGCTCACAGAAACAATACACCTGTCAGCGTGGATAAAGCCTAGCTACTCAAGCAGAAGAGGGCGAGCCTTTGATAAGTGAGGGAACGACTGTTTTATGGCCATTTCCCCCTGCACCGTTCCTTGTATTTTTTCTGCAAAATTAGCCAAGAATAGACTTTTTTTTTTTTTTTTCATTTTAATTTCAAGACAAAAGCAAACACAGAAAGCATTAATTATGGGCATATGGACATAAAATGTGCCCCCTCCACCCATACTTGAATGTTGCTGGTATGCTTTGGTGAGCTGGAAGCTCTGCTGGAGACTCCCTCCTTTGTCTAAATTTTCATTCCTCCCAATCATTAAGCAGAAGTTTGTTAACCTTTTGCAGGGTCAAAGTACCCATTTTTCTGCTCTGAACTTTTACTTTTAAGGGGGAAAGTGGGCCTTTAGGGATTTAGCTCCTGTATTGTCTGTGTCAAACATCCCCTGTTGATTCGGACCCATGGCACCTCTGAAAATAGACAGGCAAGGAACTCAATGTATTGATTGACTTATTAAGTGAAAAAACACATTTGCAACGTGTGCCCTTTTCATGGCCAAGCATTGCTTTTCTGATAGAGTGGATGTTTTCCTTCCTAACAATATTCACCAACAATGTGTTCAAGGATTGAAATCAAATACAGCTGACGACCCCTCAAAAGCTCGGGTCAGACCTTTAGCAGTGAATAATTGCAGGGGCATACAGATTACTGCTTCACATGCGAGTGCAAAGCACAAATCATTCTATATGCTATTCGAAAGCTGCAACCTAAGACCTATAACTAGGGCAATCACAAAAGAGGTCTTTTTTTTATTAACTTCAGTTTTATTTGTTGCTTTGTATCGCTGCTGTCACAGGGTTATGGCCTTTCCGCAAGTGGCACATGCACGCACCCAGGTGAGGCCTCTCAAGTGACGGCCTTTGTAAATTTTCACCTTTCGTCTTTAATTTGAGCACAATAGCGGCGTTTCTCAGAGGGACTCTCAGAGTGAGCCAAAGACCTTTGCTCATTGTGTTTAAAGTGAGATAAGTGAGGGTAGAACATAGAATAAAGGCATGGCTTATTTTACCTCATTTGACATTGTTGTGGTCTCCTCTGGCAAAAAGACTTGTGCTTGGGACACTTAGCAGTTCATTTTCACTTATGTGCCATTTAGTGTTAGACATCCTAAGCACTATTTGGACAGAATCATTTTCGGATGGGATTAGGATATCTGTAGTTTTTTCAAAGATGGGAGTGTTTATTGTCTTGATGCAGGGGTTACGGAGGTCATGCACTCTGTATTTGTGCACCACAAAACCAACAGAAACAAATAAGACTTATACATGTAAGATTATAACATTATGTATATAATAAATTGAATTAATTTAGGTGAGGCATAACTTTCTTACTTAAATAAAATATGATGATGTTGTTCTGAAAATGTAGGCAGTACTTGATTGACCTGGCATTTTGCCCGAAAGTTGGCAAAATGTTAAAAAAAATAGTGAATTTGCACCTGGCTGTGCAACAAGACATGTATCTTTAGTTACAGTAGTCCATGAAGGAGGATAAGCATTGTGAAAATCAGAGCAATCACAGTTATTCATATTTGGATGGAATTCGATTTCTCACATGTTCGCAGATTTAGACAAATATGAAAATAATTTGCTCCGTACCTTTTATCGCTGTGTTAGCGAATTAAACTGATATGTTTGATTCAGATGGGATTAAAATCACAAATTATGTCTGTGAAACAAAATTTTTCCTGGCATCCTCAAGGAAAGCAAGTACCGCCCAAATAGGGCTATATTTGTATTAATTTGAAGGTTCTCTTGGCTACTAGAACATATACTAGAATGTGGTTTAAAGGTTTAGAGTGTGCACATTAATCAATGCTTGCCCTCTTATCAGAAAATAAAAGTCAATGCCTTATTCATTATAGGCACATCATAGCTGCTGTTATCCAGTGGGTAGCCAATTATATAGATTTCGTCACAGTGTTGTTCTTTGAGATGAATATAAAATTTGCAAATTAAGCCAAACAACAGATGCATATCGACCGTTGGGTTGACCTTAGTGAAGGACAGCCTTCCGGTTGACTAGGCGGGTACAATGGTGGCTGGTACCCGGCTTGATAGATACGGCACTGAGTACAGATCCCTGCAAAGTGCTGTGTTCAGGCCAGCGAGTTAGTCCCTAAAGAGGCACCTTCTCCCACTACATGGATTGCTCTCTTCCCATTCATTACAGAGTACAGTACTCTCACAGAGGCATCTCTTACAACCACATGACTTAGTCACATGTGCATTTCTGCTGCTGTGTTTGCAGAGTCAAACTGTCCTTGAAAAGGGAATTATTGGCTTAATGACTTCCCTAATGGATAAATGCATAAACAAAGGATAAAATGGATAATGTCATGTCTGAAGGTTCCAAATGCAGCTTTAATAATATTGCTGTTTTATTTATTTTTTTCATTCCAGGACTGCAAGGCATGCCAGCGGATTACCTGTCACACAGTGGCCCAGTGGGTATGGCTATGGGACAATCAGGATACAGTGCCTCCCAGATGCCCCACCACCCTGCTCAGTTGGGGCACGGACCTCCCATGCGTTCCTACATTTCTGGACACCCCCCCCACCCAGCGATGTTGATGCATGGAGGACCACCTCACCCTGCCATGCCCATGTCAGTCTCTAGCCCCCCCATGTTCAATCCAGGAGACCCTACCATGGGCGGACAATTCATGGACATCCATGCCCAGTAATGTACTAAAACGGATACTTTAATTGACTGTGATGGACAGAAGAGGAACTGCGATTGGTTTTCTGGGGCTCACGTAGCACCCATTACATACTGACTTGTTACAGAGACTGAGGAGCTTGTATCTTGGCTATACATTTGGACCAAGAAAGAAGCCGATTTCTGTATACTATTGGACACACTAAAAGGATGTGCCCTTTGTGTAAAACAGAGAGAGTGAGAGAGAGAGAGAGAGAGAGAGAGAGAGAAAGAAAGAAAGATTGAATTTATTACTATATCAGCCTCTAGAAGGGAGGGATGAGGACATACTGTATACTGTTGTAAAATTGCATTGGACTTTCATAAGAACTGGGGGGAAAAAGTATTGTAAATGTTATCGTATTGTTCTGCATATTATGTTGTTTCTAATAGATTTTTTTTTTAAAGGATGTGAACTTTTTTCCACACTATGTGTGTGCCATCTCCATAGACTTTTGGCCTCCTCCGTCACTTTGCGTTTAAAAGAGAGAAAAAAATATATGTGAATAAATCAATATTTCATGGAATTCATGATTTGCCGGGCCATTTTTTTCCCTGTCCTGTGGGAGGGTGGATTACCTTTGACCCTTCAGGGCCTTAAGGAAGACACAGAATGATATCCACCTGTCTGAGCCACATCCCCCCTGTCTTTAAGGAGGTCTTTATTTTGCATTCCCAGTTTGTACACATAACGGACCCCACAACACCTAACACATCAGCACTGGAACCAGTGAAAATTATTTGGATGTATGAGAAGCTGAATGTGATTGTGAATGTGTGTCAGGCCAACCCATCAAACTTTAAGCATTTAAGTTATTAATGGGACTTGGGATTCATATATGCTTTTGATTAAGCAAACTGTTTTTTGGGATATTGGTTTAACATGTTGCTATCACTTGTTTGAATTTTGGAGAGTTTATGTATACATTGTAAATGAATAAATTTTGTGTAAAAAGAGGGGAACGTGAGCAATATTTCATATATTTGTGGTTTCCGGGCCTGGTTTGATCTTTAATAACACTGGTTCATTATTCATGCTTTATATCTGCCCAATATAACCTACATATTCTAAAAACTAAGTCTTCATGGAATCTGTGCCTGCAGAAATGTGCAGACAGCTTTCAGCAGAGCTGAATAGCTTCTATTTACAGTGCAGATCCCATGCAGGCATACCAATAATTTTTGACTACAGAATATGAGGGATTTTATTTGTATTTTTTCACAAGAAACTATTACAAAAGATTATTTATATATATTTTTACACAGACTTTTTTTTTTATATACTTGTTCAAAGTGGTTATATTATGCATATGCACCTCTTGGTTTAATTCCCATACCATTACACTGAGGTGATACATTTTTTTACCTGATAAATGCCCTAAAGCAAATGATAATTTATAGTTCTATAAGACATCTATAGATTATGCTGGGGATTCTTATTTTAGATTTTAATACTCACATTTTATTCCACCTGAGAAATGTTTGCCAAACATTACATTACAGTGTAAAAGCTAGAGAGTAATTAAGTACAATAGAGCAACAAGCATATTAATGTTAACATGTTGAAATTGCACACTGTTGTTCAATTAATTATAATAACACTAAATATGTTACACAGACACTGTTATGTAAGGTGTCACCAAACTTTCTTATCCCATTAATAAAAAATAAACAAATCTGAACACGGGGTGATAAAATGCACAACAAGGTGAGTCCAATGTTTTAAAAGGGAGAAGCATATCTTAGCCTATATCGAGTAAAAACAGGTGCTCAAATCCGGAAGCAAACAGGTTGAAATGACAATGTTTGTCTGCACATTCAGCTTTCTCACGTTTGCTAGTGTGCAACAATGTGCGGCCAATTCGACGGAGGCTCACACGGGGGGATAGATGAGGTGGAGGGACGGATAAAGGAAGAATTATCCCCCGTTTAGCATTAAAATTCATTTAGATAAAATTGCCACAAACACTTAAATGGGAAGATTAGTTCCCCCTCACGCCTTATTTCACTCACTCAATGGCTCCGTCAAGAGCGCTTGAAACGGCATTATCCAGGCGATGGCTGTTTCTAAGAGACCCGCTAAAGCCGAGCGCTGAAATAATCCCAAAACAGACACAACTAATCGAAATGTATGTTTACGGTGGATTCAATACGACCACGAGAGGAAAATGTGGTAGGCTATATAATTATTGTGGGAATGCTGGAAAAAAAAGTTAGCCGGCTTGTAGCGAAAGGGCTGATGGCAGGTTAAACTACACTCCCATAATAAATCAATAAGTTCCCTTTCACAAACCCGTCCCTCAGTTTTCTATCGCCATTGTAGTTTTATTACCGTCTCTTCGCTGAATGTTTTGCTCTCAAGCAACGCGGAACACAGGCGACGTTTTAATGACACCGTTTCAGCTCCTCAGATTTGGATTCCTCAAGCGTTCGCCATTCGGTGCTCTGGAGACACGGGAGATAAATCCCATGTTTGACTGCCATCTTTAGGGGATCTGGAAAACTGTCCTTAAGGGGGCATGCATATTTTATGTTGCGCTGTTGTCCAGATATTCCCTAATGGACTGAAATAGTCAATAACTAAAATGATGTAGGGGGAAAATATTTGTTGATAATTTTATGTATAAATAGGCTAGATACTAAAAAAATAAACGATTTGTTATGCATTTGGGTCACAATTCACAGTGCAGTGTTCATGTTACCATGCTACTGAGCAATATTAATGAAATATATCCTATACTATTATATTAATACATAATTTTTTTGTGTGAAGTAGCTTGAAAAAAAACCGCATTGTTGTTGTTGTTGTTGTTGCTGTTGTAATTAACGGTAATGTCCTATACAGAAATCTGATTTAGCCTATGGACAAATTGGAATACTTATAGTTTATATATTTGAGCATAGGCTGCATATACCAATTCCACTATATTACTTAGGGGGGAAATATATATATATATATATATATATATATATATATATATATATATATATATATATATATATATATATATATATATATATAATAACATTTACATATAAAATACATTAAAACTGATATTTTTAAATGCACGTTCCATATATGTAGGCTAAGTCTAAGTATGTGACTTTTTTATATTAGTGAAAACCATATATGGACATATATTTCTTAATTGTGTTTTACATGTGTTGCCCGTATGAAATATAGGCTACTACCTATACAAAACCGAAAATAGGGCCGCTGTATATAATAAAGTAAGTTATTAAATCTTGATTCACTTTATTCCGTATTTTATTCAGGCTAGCACTTTTTTTCTTTATCTGTTTTTTTACAAAGTGCTTAACAGAAGACGTAGCTAATGTGCGTTCACATAAATATATACAAGACAATAAACTAATAGGCCTACATAGCCAAAATATAGCTAATACACATTTATAAACCTTGTTTCAATTTTTCAATGCAATTTCAATAGCGTTTAATAAACGTATGAATTCATATGACTATACAGATATACATTTACAGCTGTCGGTTGTGAATTCCCATCGGTTAGTTTAGTCTCCTAATGAACGTTTCGTGACCTTTGCCAAATTAACATGAATATTGATTTTCTTTATGTATACGCAGTCAAATACATATAAGGACGACGCCTTTTCCATCTGTTGTTTAAGAAGAAAGCAGAAAGCTTTTATCTGACTCTGACCACATATTGAACCCTGTGAGTAATGACTGAAAGAAATGTGTTCCATAAGCACAGAGGTGCCCAAACAAGACTTTCTGCCTCCCATAAAGAGCAGCATGGCTGTGCTGTTGCATGCTTCTGTCATCTGTACTCTCTATTCAAGTAGTTTTGCTTCAGTTTGAAAACTTTCACAAAGGGTCATGTGTCCTCCCAGCACGCCAGCAGAAGCAGTGACAAATGCAAATGCGGTCAGATCCACTGGTCTTGTATGAGAGGGTTATGTCCACTCACCATGACGTGTGTGTTTGTGTCTGTGACTTTTTGTATGTTAGTGAGAAATACTGCAGAAACAAAAAAATGCCTTAAGCACACTTGGGTTATTCCATCATTTATTTATCATTTTACATAAATAAAAGATCAAATCAAATACAAATGTAAACTTGTATGTTCGAAAAACGCTATTAAAAGATTTTATTTCTTTTTTTTATGTGGATTAAACAATGTTACAATACAAACCATATGAGATATCGTCATTTGTAAACATTTGAAACAACTGCAATGCGATTTGTAATCAATTACAATGCATTAATCATAGCGTTTTAATAACCAAAACAACTTCTCACTTTAGTTGTCCAACTAAAGCATTTAACATTACTAGTGGTAGGCTACACAAAGCTAAATATGTCACAAACTCGATCAAAGCAATGCTTTTATTCTTGTATTTATTTAGCCTAATATGCTGAAAAAATTCCAATAGACAAATCCACTCGCCTAGCAATCAGACAAACGCATAAAACTAATAAACAATAGACTAAATAAATATATTTGATCAGTCAAGTCGGTTCAAAAACAATTGTAGGCAATAGCATGATGTTAAATACACAAAATTGTGATTTCAAACGAGAAACCTGTGCCGAATGTGTCTCTATGACAGTGTAATTCTGTTTCAACAACTTACCAAGCGTGTTAACACATAGAATAATGCTGTGTGCCAGCTGGTAGACTACTAGAGAGAAAAGTCTGAAGAGAAGAGATGGAGTGTCCAGAACTGCACCAGGGCCATTTTGGATGTCATCTGTTTCCTTGGTGACTTGAGCCCACCCCTGAAAGCCCCTGGGCTCCAGGACTGTTGGAGAGAAACGCGCTATTTTCTGCACCATCATCTATCACTGTCACCACGTAATGATTCCCTTCGCAGCTCCTTATTGATGTTTGTAATTGCATTATCTCATAAGGGGGTGATCAATGAAAGCGAACTATGCATTGTGGGGTCAGAGGATGCAGGATTGCTTTCTTGTCGGCTCAATTCAATAAACGGTTATTATACCGCGTCGTACTCCACAATTAAGATATAGAAATAGATATATTTTCTTGTTTTTTTTTTCCAGAGAAATAACAGAATAATTCAAATGTGTACCTCGTGAAAGCAAATAGCACACGGAATGCAAGAATAATTAAGTTGCAACATCATTTGACTGAATTTCAACATGATTCTTGAAAGAGACATTTTGCGTGGCCAATTGGACAAATAGCACACATTTTAAATCACACATGAGACTCGTGAAAGTTTTGGAATAGATCATTTATAGCATATAAGCTCAATATTTTGATTGTTATTGTGCCACAATGGCCCTGAAGAACAATAATAAAATATTCATAATCATAATAATAAAAAAAAATAAAAAATTGTGGCATCTCAAAGTTGTTGTTTTTTTTTTTTTTTTTTTTTACAGATCGCACTTGATGGTTTTGGTCGTTGAGTCCAAAATGAAGCACGCAAATTAAGTCATAATATCATGTTTCAGGTTCCAGAGGGAGGAATTTTGAGCCCACGAATAAAGCAAATGGTAAACAAAGAAAGAGAAATTAAAACGGGTTATTGTTCCCCTGTACTTATAAAGAGAGTATACATAACATATTTGAACATGAAAAGCAGTAATCAATCATTTTAAATTCAAATAAAACGTAAACACGAAAGGACTTAATGAATGAGGTGCTTCAATGTGAAAACATGATGGGTTTTTTTTTATTTATTTTTTTTATTATTTATTCATTCATTTTACGCAACGTGATGGCATTATAGCAAACGTTTTGAACTGCAGCAAATCGGTTGGAAATATACTATCGATATATTTATGTATTTGCTGATGCATAACTTGAGCTTTTAGCTCTGTTTTGGCGCAGGAGGAGTTCTGTCAACAGATGTGAATAGAAATATTCCAGAGAGAGAATGGAGACGTGCGTGTTAGTCTGTTCCAGGAACCACAATGACGCGCACTGTTGCAATAGTGTCTCTAAATGTAAAAGCTGTCACATTGTCTCTGTTTCCCTTTTCGCACCGAATGCATGTGTACATTAATTATTATTATTATTATTATTATTATTATTATTACCTATGCTGCTGTTGTTGTCATTATTCGAGAAAATTGTAAATTATTTGACTTTTTTTGGTGGCAAAAATGATTGTAAAAGTATACTGATAACAAACTGATAACAGCCTTTATAGTTTATTTCTACAATTATCTTTGTCATCAAAATATTTTTTTTTGTCACCAGAACAGCGCCTTGCCAACTGGGACATGGTATAAACAAAACGTTGTGATTAGTATCTCTTTCTCTCTTTCTCTATCTCAAGGTCACCACGGCAGCGGATTATGAAGGACAAGAGCTGGTAAAGCAGCCTCGGATGTCAGTGAAAGGTGCGCCAGCCCGTCTCCCGTCTTCACCTGGCGAGATCCGATCCATAATAGTCGTTGTGTGTTAGGCTTTAATGAGAGCTCACCGACCCCCACCTGCCCAACCGTCCCGATGAATGTCAAAACGCATTCAGCAGCATCATCTCTCCGCTCTCTTTTATGTTATGAAGTATTATGTTTCGCTTATACAATAACCACTTATGTTCTCTCGGCGCTTTGATCCCCGGCGAGACAGTGAAGTGCGATGCATCTGCTGCTAGGGAGGAAGATAAACGCAACACACGTTCAAAGACCGAAACAAAAAGAGCCTATCAAGTTATGAGAACTTTCATAGGATTAAGGAAGCTTATATATTCAAATGAACAAATAGCCATACTTTAACATACCTCTACATCAACAAAAAAAAATAATGGACTCTACATGGAGATCAGTTTAACATTAAATCAATACGTTATCATATATGTATTATGCACATAGCCCTTTGATAATTAAATGTTATTCATTTTGCTGTTTCATGTACATATGATACAACTTTAAAATAATATGAATGACACTTGAAACTATGAATGTTTAGTTTTGAAAGCAGCACACGACTTATTGGAAAACTGCATATATTCGGATAAAAACATGCTAAATACATTTAGCATGTGTGCTTAACAATCTTAAATTAGTAGCCTATATATTTATTGATTGTTGCTGTTAATATTTTGAATTCGCCACCATTTGAGGGCAAATAAATATATCGGGATTCAAATATTCTTAAGGATATAATTGTTCAAAGGACAATATGAAAACAAATTTTAATATATGCAATTAAATTCATGTGTGGACTGAAAAAAAATGTCTTCTAATGAAGTCTAAAAGGTTTTATTGATCAATTTCTTAAAGATTTTAAGTTTAACCTATAGAAACAGAGGAGTTTTGAGTTTTACGATACAGTAGAAAATCCCTGTGTGTCACATGACTGGAACCGAAGGTGAAAAGGTCACGACTGCTTTAGGTAAATATGTGAGCTGCAAGTTGAGACAAGGCAGAGAGTCACAAATTCCACTCGCATAGCAGAAGAGTGATAAACCTCCGAGTCTGACCCGAGGCCATTGGCCTCCTCATTTATTTATTCTCGGAGGCTGTATTTCGGTATATGTGAACGTTTCTTTTTGATGTGCCATAGCGTACTGCTAGAATCGGATAAAAAATCAGACAGATCAAAAAGGGAAAGGTTTCAGTATTACTGTGTTGAATATAGGTAGCCTATTATAACCATTAAGCTGAAATAACTTACACTTTAAGGTATAATAGAGAATAAATCAATATATTAAAATAACCGGGAATTAATTATTTAATAAATAACAGTAGCCTCCGACAATATAGGCTAAACAAAGAGTAACGCCATCATACCAATGTTTATAAATTAAATAATAATAATAAAAAAAGATATGACCATTAGTTAATGTCCAAATATATCTATATTTGACTGTACACGAATTACTGATCTGTTAGTCAAGTGGGCTATTATGTGTTGGCTATTAGAACGTGTTTATCACAAATTAAATAACGTCTTAGACATTCAACCAGCAATATGTCTGTATCAAAAAATAATACACGTTTTCTTAAGAGGAAAACAATTAAACGTAGGCCTAAATAAATAATACAAAATAAATAGGCCCCTGCGTGTATATTATGTAGACCTGCATAGTCTATATTTGTTCCACCCAGGCATTTAGTCTCTTTTTGCATCAGTCGTGGAGCATGGTCTGCATCTCCTCTGTGCAAAAGGCTCCTTTGTGTAAGGAATGAATCTCTGGTAAGCTAATGCTGTAAATAAAACAGTTGTTTATTCACACATCACACTCCGTTTTAAGACAACCGTTTCCTAATGATGAATTAAATCCGGTAGCGATTTCAAAGTAACACCCAAAGTGTGTGTGTGCCTTACAGCACGCATAATTATCAGCCACACATCCGTGACGGGTTAAAAATGTCAGCGAGAAGCTCTCTCACCTTGTCAGTTTTTCGGAATTGCTTGTTTTCACTTTCCCACCCTCAAGTGCGTGAATCAAACACAAATACTTTGTTGTTGTTGTCGAGAGGAGCGCACGCAAAACCGCAGGATGCTTTCAGAAATGTACGCGCAATGTGTTTATTAACTAAAACCAATTATAAGTTTGTGGTATGCAGCTGTTTCATTTTATTATTTATTTTACTTTTAATCAACGGGAGTTACTTTCACACTTTATCACGAATGCATCATGTGTAAAATCTGTGCAAACGCAGGGAAACTATTATTTTGAGGAAATGCAAATACGCAACGCTCAAGTAAACAACAAGAGTCTGATTAGTGTGATATTGGGGAGACAAGGGTAGATGTCACACTTTTAAAGTGAATATTTCTTGGGTGGTTTTTCTTTTCTTTTGAATGACACGTTTTGTATGAGCACATAGCTTAATTTCTTGGCTAAAAAAAAAGCTATTCAACATTTCCATAGTTATTGCCCAGGAAAAAAGATACAGTTATTTTAATTCATGTTGGCACTGTATGGGATAAGTATAGGAGCCTCCCATTAAACAGTCTAAGCTTTTCTGTGAAAACAATTATCAAACATGGTACATAAAAAATAGCAAATGGAACAATTATTAAACCATTGTTTTGGCCAACATAAATGAATGTAAAAAAATGAATAATAATAATAATAATAATAATAATAATAAAACAGTTGCCCCAACCAGGCATTATGAAAAATCCCCTTGTTCTGTGATGTGATTTCAGCCTTTTAAAATGAGCCTTTATTATATAATTAACCATTGTTTTAATGAATACCAGTGTTCTTTTAATTGTGTTTACTTTACTTTTTATTTAACAACTACAAAAACATAATGAAATACAAATTTTAGTTTAGAGGATAGAATTTAGAAAATATTTAGAACAAAATATTCTAATTTAAGAAAGTTTTGAACTCTCTCATAACCACTGCTAAAAATAATAATAATAATAATAATAATAAAAAAACGTGAAGGGCAATTGAATACTTTTAACTCAAAGCGTGTAACTGATCTATCCCCATACTCCCCTCTTCAATTTGAACATAATTCCTACACAAAATATATCATACATATAATGTTTAATGTTTACAGTATTTCTGCAGTTTCATATCATTATGCAACAAATGCTGTAATGTTTTTATTATCTGTATAGCAGGAATCAATCTTAGCATAATTGGTAGTGCTCATTATAACAGTCTTGAGTTCAGCAGTGTATGTGAGTGAGTGATTACATCATTGCTGGAGAATCAAAATAGATTATCCTGCCAGTTCATTCATGCATTCGTTTGAAAATCTTTATATTCATCCATTTAGTCATCTGCTTTGTTTTCTTTTCAGTCGTCTCTCACTATGAGCTTATTGTTGCATGATTAATTTTTTGTCTTTTTAATGCTTTGCAACATTTGACTGTGCATCTGGTGTTAAACCATGTGACAGGCCACAAGTATATACCCGTACAACTGTTTATTTTACACGAGCACTTTTAAGACGCACCCATGCAGCAAACAGTTGGGTGATGCTCACTTGGGTGGGTGACTACTACAATGTGAAATTTAGCTGCCATGGTGTCATGATGCCAATATATCTGTTTCCAGCTGACAAATGCATCCTAATATTCTGCTGTCTGAATCAAAATATGCTCACTTTGAAGTGATCTTCCTTTTAGTCTTTGAAATATATGGAGCAAGATTCCCATTTACAGTAATATAAGCTACCAGAGGTCTTAATCCTGAACAGACACGCACAACCCAATGCTACGCTTTCTGCTGTGTAGTTTATGGTCCATAGACAGTTTATAAAAAGCAATGTAGTCTATCAAAGTGGCTGACTGGCTCTGCACAAGAGGTTCAGTTAGAAATAGTGTGCTCACTCTGCTGTAGAGGTTTGCAGGTAACAGTGGGGAGCCCATCAGCTACTTACACTAAACCAAACATTTAAAGGAAGTGGGAAAAGCCTCTTCTCCATCTTTAACTCACTTGAAAAAGAAGAGTGATTGCAGAATAGATGACAAGTACATGTGTATTAAGGACTTCAATCCACTGATGTTCTGCTTCATATATGGTTTAACATTTAAAAAGAAAAAAAGAATATTACTGCAAGAATACAATTTTAGCACAAATATAAGAACTCTGTTAGGACATTTTGCATAAATTATAGTATTCTCACTATTGCTATTAAGGGTACAAATTCTGTGTCTTGATAATTTTCTTAAAACATACAACATTTAAAGGGATGGACTAAATGTTTGTTGACAAATGGTGGACAGAGGGACAGGTTTGGAAATCGATTCGATTTTTTTTTGCAATTTTCTTTGGTGACGCAAGTGGTGCGTATCTCACTCACCTTCTCAGCTGAAATACATTTATTTACTAAATATTTTGATATTAAAAGACTAGTTCACCCAAAACGATTATTCTCTCGTCATTTACTCACCCTTGTGCCATCTTAAACTCGTATGACTTTCTTTCTTCTGCGGAACACAAACAAATATATTTGGATGGAAATATGATGTTTTTTGTCTATATACACTGCAAGTCAATGGGGTGCAAAACTTTTAAGGTCCAAAAAGGACATACAGGCAGCATAAAGGTAATCCTTACAGCTCTTGTGGTTAGTCTTCTGAAGTGATTAGATTGGTTTTGGGTAAGAATCAAACCAAATCGTGAAGCTCAATTGCACTGGCATGAATCTGATGCATGTGCAGTGTGTTGTGCATCATGCATCAAGCGCAAGGAAGAGTATTCAAGCTTCAAATCATGATCACGCCTAGGAGAATGCAGATGGCATGGTTAATAGTGAAAAAGAGTTATATTTTGGTCGGTTCTCACCCAAAACTGATTGTATTTCTTTAGGAGACATAGATTAAACCACTCGGAAGTGTTGGACCCCTTTGACAAACACCTCATACCAAAATATCTTGTTTTGTTATCCGTAGAAAAAAGAAAGTAATTTGAGTTTGAGACAGAATAAGGGTGATATCTTACCATTTTGCCATCGTGTATGAATTATTAAAGTTGTCATTAGACTCGGCTAAACATTCTTGTTTTGGTTCTCTTTTAGACCTTCCCTGAAATCCTCGTCTTAATGTTGTTTTCCACTACCACAGTCATTTAAAGTCTACCTGTGTCAATGGGGTTGAAATAAACCTCTGTTTTTTTCAGTCCAATAAATGATTGGCTAAAGTGTGAAAGAAAGACAAATTCATCACCTTCCTTGATGTGTGAGAGAGCTTGAAACAGAACTCCCAAATATTTAAGCTGGTTCAAAGATGTGCCACCACCATTCCTGCAGTCCAGAAATGTTTATGTCTAAGATAAATCCCTCTCCACTTAGATGTGAAGGTAACACATCCATCTGATAAGGCACCCTTTGCCCCCTCCCCAAACACTTTACTTTGGACAAGGCTACACATTTAGCATAAAAGCTTTTAGCGTGCCATGCCGCAGTTGAGGCAGGCTATTGTTAGGCTTTGTGATGGATTAGCCCGAGATCCTACTAAGAATGTTAGTGTTACACGCTATAAAAATGTTGAATTTATTAAGGTTTGTATAAGCAGGGTCATTGGTGCTAAATGGGATGTCAATGAGTAAAACAAAATTCGAAGATAAATATTAAGCACTTTAAACAAGTAGTAACCTGAGTTGCACCTCCGCAGATCCGGGATAAAAGCATTATTTGAACTGAAGGGTGTTGGCTAAGGGGTGAAGAGGACAGTCAAATCTGAGCTTGGTTGAACCGGTCTAATAATGTCATCAGGTGTTTTTTGAGTGGATTATACATTGAAAACAACATCCATCAGCTTTAGTAATGTTTTGTTTTATTTTAATCTCGTACATCTTTGTTCTGGATTTATGTGGCACTCTGATGTTGTAGTAAAAATCAGTTTCTGCCTACATTATCATTCATCTTCATCATTTTCTCCTGTGTTTTAGTGAGTTATGCTGATTGTCCTATACATGGTAAAAGGAAACCAATATTTATTTATGGTTTCATGTGTAGACTACATTGTGATCTCATGAGTATTTCAGGCCAATGTTCATATTCTTTGTTATTTTTCTTTTCCATTGCATAATCCACATGGCTATGGAAAATTCAGGAGTCTATTTTAACACATACAGAAGTCTGATATTTGGCCACATATATATGTAAGGGCTGTCAATTTAACACAGTAATTCAGTGCAATTAATTATATAAATAATAGCATGTAAAAAAATGAACGCAATTAATCATGTTCCACTTTTTGTGTTGTCTTAATGCTTAACTCTTCTGCCACAATAATGTAATGCATTTTAATTATCTGTATATTTAATAATATATATATATATATATATATATATATATATATATATATATATATATATATATATAATTATTTTATCATTATATATTTAATTATTGTTATTAGAGGGGCTTTCTCAGCAAATATGTGTATATGCGATTAATTGTTATTATTTCTATTAAGTAATTGACACGCCATATAATTAATTTGCCAAAAAAAAAATTATATATATATATATATATATATAGATAGATAGATAGATAGATAGATAGATAGATAGATAGATAGATAGATAGATAGATAGATAACATTATGGTCCATATATTTGAATTTATTTGGACATATTCAAATTCCACTTGTAATTGTGAAAAAATGTTTTACAAAATAAATGAAAATGACAATTTTTGTAGTATTTTAAAATTTGTAGTATGTGACTTTTTATATCAGTGAAAATTATGATATTTTATATTTGTGTTGTACATATATTACCATACTATCTTGTATATCATATCTCTAGAAACAGTTTAAGAAATGTAATATTATACTATATTAGTACAGCATTGTATCCTTAGATAAAGGTTTATTAACAAAATTAGAATATCTTTTTTTTATAGGTATGTTTTTTTTTGTTTTTTTGTTTTTTCCTGAGATGCACACTGGCCCCAAAAATAATTTGAATACTTAAACTACTCTTAAAAATGCTGCATGTCATAATGTCATTAAACCAAGTGCAATTTATTTTTAAGACAGAAGGCAAGTACACTGTAAAGCAAAACATTTCACAAAAACAAGTTTGTTTGGTTTAAAATTACAGAACGATTGATATAATATTCAATAGTGAATGTGATGAACAAAAACCTGTGTTTGTTCTGCTAGGACACCTGCGTGAACTGAAGGGAAACTGACTAAAAATCATCTTATTAAGAGAGCAGTTAGTAGTTCTAGGTCAAGCCATTTGGACTGATATTTTGTTATCTAATGCAAAACAATTCATACATTTTTCTGTCTAACTTAAAGAAATATATCGGATGAATACAAGTTAAGCTCAGATGACAGCATTTGTGGCACAATGTTGATTACCTCAAGAATAATTTCAACTTGTTTTCTTAAAAAAAATCTAAACTAAAACTAGATTCAAAGTTACATTAAGACACTTTAAATGAAAGTGAATGGGGGAAATATTTTGGTGTCTTTAAACACAGAAATTTGAAGCGTATACATTTATAAAAGCTCTTTTTTGGGGGGTCGTTTTAGGGTTTTAGTGTTTGCTGCGTTACGTCATCATGGCAACGTAAATGTAATAAAACTTTACACAGAAAATATTAGCAAGCGATTTTATCACATTCAAATCATGTAAACACACATTTTGTTTACATTTTTGACTGTCCTTTTGAAACAGTGAGTATTTTAATGTTTACAGATAGGCCCCATACACTTTCTATTGTAAGTGCCTCACTGGGACACAGATTATTTATTATTTTTTTTTTTTTAAGGAAAATGAGGGACGAGTCAAATACATTTTTGTGGTTATCAACATTGGGCCACAAATGCTGTCGATTGAGCTGAACATATATTGAACCCGGTATATTCCTTAAAGCTTGTGTTTGTGGCCACAGCAATTATTAATAGTTTTTATGTTCTCAGTGAAACCTTCTGAGTATTATCCATTGCATTTCTCTCCCTTTTTCTCTCCCCCTCTCTATTATTGTGATGGTGAAGTCCATGCCCACTCTTGGGACAAGAGACCTTGATTTTTTCACTTACAGCAGCAGTTTAGTTTACCAATGAATTGTAGCTGGGTGCTAAACTGTGTCTAGGCTGCAGTCAATGTTTATGTCTACCAATCAACTGCAGTGTGCTTATGTTCTATGGTATTATGAACACAGAAACCTTAAAACATGCCAGGCGTATTCAGAGGGGCAGATTTATGACATGCTGGATTTCAGGCGCTGGGAAAAAAACATGCTAGAGATGCATGTGTGAGAGTATGTTTGTTTTTCTCTTAAGAAAACCTGTATTGTTTATTGTTCATGTGACCACAGATGTTGGAGATTCTTATCTCATACAGAAACATACATTTTTGATACTGTCATGAACACATATCCATACTCTCACAGAAGTTAAAAGTGTGATTTATATACAAATGAATGATCTGAACGGAAATGTAGGCAGATATTCTCAGTGCAAACGTAAATGAATGTATGTAAAATCTGCAGATAATATTGTTTTATAAGATATGAGCAATGGGCATATTTACAACAATAATTGAAAGATAATTTTGTGAATTAAGTACAAATTAAAAGATGAGGCCTCACTTGCTCCCAAATGAACATCTGCAATCTAGTTTTGGTTTGCAAAAATGTTGCCATGGTCACGTAAATTTCATGAGATCAGGCTGAACATCTGCATGATAGCATAAAAATTGCAACTTGTAATAAATTATTTGCTTTTGTTCTTAAAATGACTTAAAGAGCCTATGACATCTAGACTAGTTGATGCTTTCTATGGAGAAGCATCTGTTATTTCAAGTTTAGAACAATTCATCCAATTTAATGTGATTGGGTTATTAAAATGTATGTATTTAATTATGTATGTATGTATTTATTTATTTATGCAGTATTCATGTTTATTATTATTATTATTATTATTATTATTATTACTAATATGTGTTCGGGCTATTCAAATATTTATTTATTTGTTTGTTTGTTTATTTATTTATTATGATAATTTTCCTTAATCAGAATCAGAATTCACATTCATTGGCCAAGTAAGTTGCATTAACAAGGAATTTGACTTGGTGGTTTTCTACAAGAACACAACATAATACACACAATAAACTAAACAATGCAATATATGGTATACAAACCAACATACAAGATGTCCAATACAGCACAACATACACAATATATATTTTAATACAATGTACAATACACAATACCCATGTAAGTTGTGTAATGGTGTAGGTTGGGAGTGCAAATGGAATCATCAATTAAATTGTATTTAATTGGCTTTGTCGTCTGTTTTAAATATTGCTGTTTGTCATTTGCTTCCATCTTGGTCACTCATTCATCTAAATTTTTAATCCCAGTGAGATTTTTCACCAGTTTTTTGGATGTTCATGTTGTT
Organism: Moxostoma hubbsi; assembly: GCA_032164185.1. NCBI lineage: Eukaryota > Metazoa > Chordata > Actinopteri > Cypriniformes > Catostomidae > Moxostoma > Moxostoma hubbsi. The sequence continues at coordinate 72,601 of JAVLUX010000083.1, read as the reverse complement.
CTTTCAGTAAGATTTCTTTTGGGGTTTTTTTCTTCACATTTGCATTGTCAGCTGATGTCACATATGTAGCTTGGATCTCTTAAAAGTGTGCATAACACAATTCAGCATCCTGGTAGATGAGTACAGTGGATTAGAGAGGAAAACAAATAGCAGCTGAGTCTGTCACATTGATAAGGTCCTCGTAAAGAATGAGCAGCAAAGCCTCCTATTCACACATGCCTTTAAATGGAAGCTGGAGAGGCCAGCGGAAGAGTGCACAGACTCTCTACATGAACTCAGATGGGCAACAGAGATTAAAGTTTTGTTTCCATCCATGTTTTTGTAACAGGGGGCAGGTTGAGATGCTTTGTTTGGAAGTGCTGTGACTCGAGCTGTTTTGTCCTCCAACTACATGTGAGCAAAAAGCAAACAGACACTTAATCCTGACAGAGAGAACAACTTGACATGAATTTGTCCCAAGTGGGGAAAGACCAAGAGTAGCCTATACTACGACAGGTTCAAATCTCAGGTCCTTTCTTTCTGCACAAATAGACTTTTCAAACAAACCTTTTCACAAAAAGAAGTTTAAGGTTATAAATTACAAAAGAACTGACACTGTTAAAAGGCATTTTCAGTTAATGTGTAGAACTAAACCTGCGGTTACTGACTTCATACATTCACTAAAAATCACTTTGAAATTAGTTGGTTCAAAGTAATTGCGAAAGTGGCTTAGAAAAGTGAAGTTAGCTTTGAGGATTGTTACGATTTGATCAATCCATAGCCAGGGAGCTGTGTAGCATATTATAGACTTATACACACGCTACCTCAGAACTAATCCATAAAGAGTAGGTTAACACCAATGGACATGCATATATTTTGTGACTCTGAGACTCCATGCTCATGTATTGCAAAATAAAGCCATTTATTTTCCTAAAGTGCTCTCTACACATGGAATTCCCATCTCACAAGATCTTAAGTGATTGAGAGGTTTCTTGGACTTTTGGAACCCCAAGGGAGAGGTCAGCGGGCCAGAACACACTAGTGCGGACAGAGGGAGTTGCCCGTTTCTGAATCCCTGACTCTCGGCATGGCCGTTGCCTTCAGAAGGAGAGGCCCAGGCCAAGGGGAGTAGGGGGAGTGTCTGGGAGAGGCCCAGTCAAACATTTCCCTCTTCTCCATAAGGTAAAAAAGCAGCAGAGAACCTCGGGGTAACTCAGAGGACATTGTGTCTTGTAAAACACATGCACTTAATATAAGAACCATAAAACTTGTTAAATTAAAAGCTATTTTGGAAAATAGAAAGGGAAATATTTATGTGTCTGGCTCATGATAGAAGCTATTTTATCCTGAGGCCAAGGGTCTGCCAGGGCACAGGTAACTACTGTCAACAAGTGAGAAACCCTGCTGTACAAATTCTCAAGTGTGGAAGGGGACTTTTAACAGGCCTGCATAGTTCATCTGACTATGAAAAAAAAGGAATAGTGTAAATTGACTTGTTTAAGAATGAGGTGAAAATACCCCTGTGCCATTATGTATGGTTCAGTCCTTAAAACGAGGAGAAAAACAAAGCAAAAAGAGCTCTCAATAATTGAAAATCTGCAAAAAGCAATTATGATTGTGCAAATATACAGACCTCTGTGTTTAGCTGTGGCAAATTTCAGTGTTTACACTATGACGACCTCCTAGTGCCTGAACAGGATAAGCCGTTTTCAATATAGGGGGACACATGACCTATATTTTTAGATTGTATTGTATGCACTTTTCATTATGCAAAACTCTATGTGAAAAAGTAAATTAAATATTTTTTATTTTTATTTTTGTTGATTGTACCCCCCTCCCCCCCCCCCCCCCCACACACAATAAATTTAAAGGTAAATGGATAACACTTTTCATGAATATTCTCTTTGTTAAGGGTTTATAAACGTGTTTATTAATTACTAATAAGCCATTTACAGATGCATTACAAATCACTGATATGCAGTTATAACAGCCTGAATAAAAAGAGTGACTTTAATGCACCTACTTGCCAAATAGTGAGCATTTTAACATAGATGTTGTAAATGCTTAATAAATACAATTATTCATACTTAACTCATCAAATTTAAAATTTACCACATACTTTGATCTTTGAAATAATAATAATAATAATTATTATTATTTGTATTATTATTTGTATGATTTTATTTATTTATTTATTTTTCAAAAACATAAAATTCCCACATACTTAGGGTTTATGTCATAATGCAGCAAAAATAGGTTAATATAGTGAGATTTCAACAGGTATATTTCTAATTTCTCAATAAATTAATAATGTGTTTCCACTTTAGATTATGGTACATTTTCATAGGTCGTTAATGTTAAATAACTGTTATTAAGTAATATTATTTGTAACATGTGAGGTAAAATTGCTGACTATTTGGCATGTTTTGCATGAAATTCATCCTTTTTATGCATGTTGTCATAACCACAAATCAGTGATTTATAATGATTTGTAAAAGACTTATTAGTCATTAATGAGCCCTTTTATGAACCCTTAATTAGGTCAAATTAATGTAAATTGTTATCGGTATAATTTCTGACCGTGTCATTTTATTTTGTCACTTTTTAATAAAAAGTCATTTGATATGTATTCTTATTAACAAAAATTAATGATGATTTTTGGTTTAATGAAAGTACTCTTTTGATTTAAATTACTTATATTTAATGTGAACAGTTTAATTCTTCGAGAAAGAAAGAGTGAATGTGGCATGCATGCAGCCACATCTTTTGATGCTTCAAAATGCATTGGATGGTTTGCCTTCCAAGGATTTTTCGATCTTTAATGTAAGCCAGCAAGTATGTGTAGGAACTCCATAGAGTACTGAAGATTTATGGACCATTTGATCTTTGAATGGAAAGGCACTTTAAGGCCCACAAAGGTTTTGGTGTGTCTGTGAGTTTGTGTGTGTGTGTGTGTGTGTGTGTGTGTGTGTGTGTGTGTGTGTGTGTGTGTGTGCCCTCTCCAAAATGACATTATTATTAAAAATAATAAAAACACAGACGCAGTCGCACAGTGAAAGACATATGCACAGACATGCATTTACCCAAACACATAGCCAAAATGCACTACAAATTTATGGCTCTAACATTCCTGCAGGGTCAAGCAATTTATCAAATCCTACACATTCTGGTTTCAATTCCAGAGCCTATTGTGAAAAGCAGCTATTTTAGCAGGTTCATTTGACTCGGTAGGGGACACGAAGGCTTTTGGTTAATGCACCTTCTCCGAAGGCTGCTAGTTTGGTCCTCGCCGAGGAGCCAAGCCTGAGTTTTCTGAGAATAATGGACAGTGGCCTCCCTCTCTCTTTCGGCTTTTAACAGAGAGAGACACGGCGAGGGCTATGACTGTGGTAGAGAGGTTATAAATCCACGTTTTATTACTGAAGAATTCCACTCTCTCCACAGGCCTGACAGCTCCCCACGTTCTCAGACCCTTTTGGACAATTTCGACACCGTGTCCATCTGGTTCTGATTAAGTCCCAACTGGCATGCATCTCGCATCCGAAGAGGAAAGATGGTGAGAAAGAGAGAGAGAGAGAGAGCAGGAGGAGAGAAAAAGACAGCAAGGTGAGAACGAGGAAGAAAGTGTGATGGAGAAGTACTGCAAGCGGATGCCAACAGCAGAGAGATCCGTAACATCAGCGTCATCATTGAAACGCAGTATTGTGACATCAAAGGCCCAGCCATGGCCAAAAGACATTATCTGGAGTGAGTATCCAGCTTGTTCTGTGTAGCTGCTGTTTATTAACCTCTCTTTTGGCACCTGCTCCCACACAACGCATGCCAGCACTGTTCCTCGCCCTCATTCTGCCTCTCAAACTAATGACGGTAATTCTGTCTATGGATTTAACGAATACTTCAACCAAAAATGAAATTCTGTCATTTATTTTTTTTTTTTTTTATAATAGTTGTGCAGTTCTTTTTCGTCTTTGGACTGAAATTTAAACCATTATTTACTGTAATCTTCCCCTCCTCTACATTATTTAAATCTCATTCACACTTCCGCATATTTGAACTAGTACATCGCATTCAGCTACGACCAGTGTTGGGTGCAATTTCATTGCATAGTAATTACTAAATGTAATCTAATTATTTAAAAAAGTATTGTAACACATTACATTTAAAATTCTTGTAATCAGATTACAGTTACTGACTTTCAATTCAAGTAATACTTTTATATTACTTGTACATTACTCGTGTTACACATATTTAGCAAATTATATAATTTAGAATACAGTATAGTATATTTAAAACATTTAGAATTCATTTCTTGGGCAGCTGAAGGGTGTGCAACAATGAACAATTAATTATTTTGAATTTGTTGAGCAAAAAACAAAAATGGTGATGTTATTACTAATTTGATGACGTAATCTCTAACGTAATCAGATTACAATTTTAGAGAAGTAATCCAAAAGTTGTTGTGGACTACTTTTTGAGCAATTTACCACACTGGCTATCACGAACATGATAAACAATGACATTAAGCTTCAGTGTCGTCAAACATGGCGTGCTGCATTGACACACCGTTTTGAATCTGGACGCAAATGACGGCTTGAATTTCAAACTGTTTGCCACAAAACAGATTGAATGATTTCAGAACCCTTGAAATATTATGCATGAGTCGCATGTACTGCTTTAATGGGTCTTTTTTTGTCCTTTTTGAACGTTGACAGACACGTTCACTATGAACTGTCATTGTATGGAAAGAAAAAAACTGCATGAAGATTCTAGCTAGCATGAGATGTGCTATAATGGTTATTTAAATGTTTTTGTTCTTGTTCTTTTTTTTGGAGCTTGACCGCCATGGTCACTTTGAAATGTCAGTGTATGAAAAGAGCTGCTTAAAGATTCATCATATTTTCTAGTTTTGTGTTCCTTAAAAAACATAAGGATGAACAAAATAAGACAGAATTGACATTTTTGGCTGAACTATTCCTTTAAAAAGGAGGTGGCCATTTAGGTAATCTCACTGAGCTTTATGACATCATAACCCAAATAATGCCCCAAGCAACAACTCATTGACAGCACCTGGGCAACTCTCACCATAACAACCTTCACTCCCATATCATACTGATTAAACAGGGATCAGTACACTCAAAGGTTAACCAGCCTCTCGTGTTCCCACAGAAAAGATGATTGGGGATGGATTAGGGAAACAAACAGCGCATTGAAAAATATTTGCTACATATTTGCTACTATTTCTTGCAATGCACTTTGCTGACCCACTGTAGTGGGGAAGGAAGGTAATGTACATGTGTGAGTGTTTGAAGGACGGGAGGTGGGGCAGATGGTGGAGGTGTCATGGTGAGCCTGACCCGCGTAGACCCCACACCTCATCAGAGGATAAAACTCACCAACACAGCTCGGCCTTTTCTCTTGAAGAAGCTTCTCTGTAAAAATAGTGTTATTAATAAAAAACAGATGTGAACATGGACAACCACAGGCTGGCTCTCACTGAATATGTGCCACAGATTCTCACAATGAAATAAAATCACCTCTACATACAGTCTATACAAATTCATAAAATAGTAAATAAACACACTGAATGGAAAAGTGTCATTCATCAGCATTGTAACCAACATATTTTTTACAAACTGAGTTTGTCTGATCTCAGTTTTTGTCTGTGAAAAATTTGAATGAAATTTGAATGAGATTTCAGTGCATGCATGTGGCAAATACACCATCATGTTAAGGTGTTCTGTGTGGTTTCTAGCAATTGGGCATTGTTAGGTGGTTGCTAGGATGTTCTGGGTGGTTGCTAGGTGACCCACTCCCAAGTCTCCACAATCTTCTGGTCTCTAGATTTGGCTCAGACACTTCCCTCAATGTAAATCTCTGGGATTTGTTGCCTCTTTTATCATTCACCAGGTGGAAAACCAAAGTCAGACAAAAGCCTGATCACTTAGAAAAGTAGCGTTAAAAGAGTTTGCCCCTCATTTATTTAGTTACAGTAAGGAACTTACAATGGAAGTGAATGGGGCCATTCCATAGACGTTATTGCTTCAAAAGTATAACCACAAGATTTAAACATCATGCATGTTAGCTTAATTTTAGTGTGATAAAATTGCTCACTAACCTTATCTGTGTAAAGTTATATCCAATACCAGGATCACAGGGTTGTACCATTGGATATAACTTTACACCGATAAGTTTAGTGAACAATTTTATCACACTAAATTAAGTTAACATGTTTAATGTGGCTATACTTTTGAAACAATGTGTATTTTAATGTTCATGGACTGGCCCCATTCACTTTCATTGTGAGTGCCTTAAAAAGATCTTTGCCTTTGTTCTTCTTTTTTTTATTTTATTTATTATTATTAAAGGAGGAAAGAGTTCATGTATTTATTTATTTTGAGGAAATCTACATTATGCCATAAATGCTGTTGATTGAGCTTAACTCGTACTGAATATATATATATATATATATATATATATATATATATATATATATGGGATGAGTAACACTTCTAGTTTGATATTTACAGTTAAGAGATTTTAAATCCCTAACACTCTGTTTAAGCAACAGTAATAACTAATAGCTCACTTCCTAGGAAACTAATATTACAATTGAATACATACATTTAATTATTTATTTCCACAATCTAAAAATATATGGTGTGAACACTATATGATGCTGTGATTGATTATTTTACAAATCTTTATGCAGCCTGGAGATCGGAGATCACATAATGTTGGAGAGTGTATTTGCTGTTCGGAACTTGGGAGGATGCACATTACTTTGTGGAACAACAATATCATTAAAACCCATGCCGGACGAATAAATCATTTTTGCCATTAATGTCTGCTAACCTATTCAAATAGTCTTTTCCTTTCTAAAGTCCACCCATCTGTGTGAGCTAGTGTTATATTCAAATTACCATAATCAACTTTGCCGTGTGTGCTGCATCTGGAAACGATAATTAATGGCATTGTTTAAAACCTAATTTTTGCATCCATGATAAATGAATAGATGGCTAATGGTATAATTTGAATAAAAAATGAAAGCTAAAAAAACATATTAGTGGGAAGGGACTCTAGAACTGTGCAATGTTTATGGTTGTTTTGAGCTTATGAGCACTGTAATGGGAGTCTTTAAACAAAATCATGGTTTAATAATCATAAAAAATTAAAATAGGATTAGAAATTTGTTTTATGCATTGACATCACTCTGTATGCAATTCCCAAATAGATTAAATCAAGCCTCGTGTCCTCACCTGCAATTTGAGCCTTATTCTGACAACCCACCGTTTTTCAAACATTTATCAGTCGTGACGAGTTAATCTGCCATTTAAGATTTTGTAGTGTATTTGTTTTCTTTGAGGTGAACTATACTGTTAAAAATGGGATTAGAATGATTTTTTTTTAATAACAAGGGTCTGCGCAATCGAAGAAACTAAAAATAAACAAACTGACAGAAGACATACAAAATACACACTGAAATAAATCAATTTTCCCATGATTTTCATAGGTTCAGGAAGTAGTAAAGGTTATTATTGGGATCTCAAAGGCCCAATTAAATGTGATGGATCACCTTGCTTGTGATTGTATCCACTATCGACGCCTGTGAGCTCAGGCTACAAGAAAAAGAGAAATGTAAGAAGCAGACAAGTTACGTTAAACAATCAATTCCCACTTAAGCTCAGTGACATGCTCCTTAAACTGAACGGAAAACTGAATTTAACACATAAACACTCAAAAACAACTCTCCAGATTTCTCAAGCAGATGGATGTGTTTCCTGTAAGCACCACATCGGACTGCGGTGACATTGATTATGATTTTCAACCTCTCTTAGGTTGATCTGCCCGCCAGTGCAGTCAGACTGACCTGGTAATGCCATATGTCTTAAGTACTGGCTTCTGGCTAGGAAAGAAATCTGACTCTACAGCCTGAACTGTGGCTCTGCCTGGTGTTATTTCTGACACAACAGCCAATATATTTGAATATTTCAGAGAACTGTGCTGACAGAGATTTACATTAGTCTGACACAGCTTCATGAATGCCCAGATATGCTCCAAAAGCATTCAAAGAAGCTGACGTTAAGCTCGAGACGAGCACAATTTACGAGACAGGATAGAGTACGGCCTCCCAGAGATGGGGGAAGATTGAACAAATTAATTTATTTTGGTAATCTCTCTCTGCCCCTCTCTCTCTTTTGCTGTCTTTGTCAAAATGAATGACAACAATTTGGTGGAGGATCTAGGATGTGCAGGCAGCATTGACAGGCGAATTATCAGGGGCCCAGCGCTCCTTATTATCAACGGGGAACTCATCAGAGGTGCAGGTCCAGGAGCCCTCACTGCTGTCACTATCTGTCAGTGGGACAAGCTCTGCTGCAAGGGCTAGCTGACAGGTCATTTCAACAATAACAATTACTCAGATTACTGGTGTCATAAACAATTCACCCAAGGCAGAGCAATAACAAAGCTTTATAATTCACAGCCACATAAATAAATGCCAGCAGGTAACAAGTAATTTACCAGAGGAATGGGTCCCAATATATGGCGTGTTTCAATGTTACAGGGCAAATGAAAGCCAGGCACTGGAAACATACATGAGATAACAAGAAACAGGAATTCGGCTATTAGAGAAATTAAATGTTAGACCACAGCACAAGGTGTGCACAGCAACACTACATTGCAACAGAAAACAAATGCAGATAGACAGACAGACAGACAGATTGATAGAGAGACAGATATAATTTTGATAATTATTTCTTTATAACCCATTTATAAATGCATTATAAATTATGTATATGCGATTATAAGACCATGCATAAACAGTGTGACTTTCATGCAATACTCTCCAAATAGTGAGCCGTTTTACCTTACATGTTATAAATGCTTAATAACATGTATTCAGCATTAGTAACCTATGAATATGTCCCTTAATGTAAAGGAGTTGCCAACATTGAAAACCAATGTACCTAAAGTTCAGTATGGTTTGATGGTCATCAGGCTTGATTATATGAAATATGCTGTGAATGCGTATGAAGACCTGAAAGTGTTTATGCAGAGGACTTTAGGTAACTAAGACTAGTTGAGTTGCGACAGCATTCAGAGTAGCAGCATTCTTTTGACATCAACGTGACAAGGAAAGTGACAACACAAGTGAGTCAGGATATTACAGAAATGAATATCAACACAAAGTGGACTGTAGCAAAATGTCAGAATCCCTCCTTTTAATCTCACTATTATAGTCAGTTTTTGCTACATTGTGGCATACATCATGAATTAGAGCTTTGTGTGTTTTTGTTTAAAATAAGTATGAATAAGTGTATTTATTAAGCATTTATAGCATGCAAGTTAAAATGCTCACTATTAAAGTCGCTCTTTTTTATTCATGTTGTTATAACAGCACATTAATGATTAATTATGTATTTGTAAATAACTTATAAGACATTAATGAACCCCCTTAATAATACCTTTACAAATGGAACATTAATATATAGATAGTTAGACAGACAGACAGACGTTATGGTTATAATATTTCCTTTTTTTTTCCTCGTGCGCTTAATATTTAGTTCAGAGAAACATGCAGGTTTTCTTAATATATAAATGATATGATAACCCGATTGTTATTAGCAGGATTGTACGGAAGTGTTCAGTCCTCAAATAATGTGTCAGTGAGTTGGTTGCGGACAAACATCAGATATCCGCCCTGCAGCAATTCAACTATTCCACAATTCCTAATTAGGAGAGCTGTGGAGCAATTAACACATGTCAAACTCGCCATCGTCAGGTGCCTCTCTAATTTCTCACTAAAAGCCAGCATTCTCTCTCTCTCTCTCTCTCTCTCTCTCTCTCTCTCTCTCTCTCTCTCTCTCTCTCTCTCTCTCTCTCTCTCTCTCTCTCTCTCTCTCTCTCTCTCTCTCTCTCTACCCAGGGCATGTGGAATCAGATTGCGCGGTAGTAATGCACTGTCTGTCGGTCTATCGCACCTACAAAGCGCTTCTGTGATTACCAGCCCACGAATCTTTAATTCCACACTCGATTTCTTTCTTTTTAGCAGCAGCCAAATGACATACACCGGTTAACAAGAAGTAATCGCAGCAGTCGCAATGCCCTTATCGACTTCACAGCCAGTGCGGGTAAAAAGCACATACTGAAACGGGAGAGATATTCTTTAACCAGAAATGATCACAATTTTTTCATACATTTTACAAACTTTTGTGTTGAGTCCTTTTGCCATTTAGTTAAAATGTAATATGCCTATTCTATTCTATCTAGAAAAAAAAAAAATAATGTCACATATAATAAACACCTGACATACGTTGCACATTTTCAGATAATTTACAAGCGCCGAAAATTAGTTAGAAAATAAGTCACTTGTCTTCATTTTTAACCTCATGGAGCATATACATGCCTAGTTCGAAAATGTCTAATAATTAAATCTATTTCAATATAAGATCATTTTTAACAAACAAAACAAAACAAAACAAAAAAAAACCTCATCAAAATGAAAATATATTTATTAGAAATATATTAGTTGATATGTTACATTATTATTATTTTTCCGCAGGAACAAATTCAATTATAAAAGGAATCCAAACTCATTCACATAATTTGTCTTTTACTTGGACAAATTACACTTATTTAACTATCTTAAACTTAAGCAAATCATTTTGCACCACAACTGTGCATTTTATAGATATATATTTCTTTAATAATAATAATAATAATAATAATAATATATATATATATATATATATATATATATATATATATATATATATATATATATATATATATATATATATATATAAAAACAAAAGATTAATTTAAATGAATATGCCACCTGACATACGTAACACATTGACTATAAATCTAAACATTACATTTTGTGAAACAGCAAAAAGCATATTTCATAATGTATAATAGCCATGAATAAATCATACTTCTAATTAGCTAATAAAAGCTAAATATTTCACATTTGCACAGCATTCAAAAATAATTTCCCACCATATCTCAGAATAAAATGTTAAATAAATAGTACCACTCAAGCTTTACAGATTCCATACAGCAACATCCCAATCAGTGTTGCTATGACAGCATTCTTATCCATAAGGATCCTCCTGACATTTCTAATTATGCCACAACTGATTGAATATATCTAGAGGAATCAAGCCGAGAAAAGAGAGAGTAAGACCCAAGTGCACCCTGACTTCTGATTAAATAAGTACAATTCCATGGGGTGAAATTGAAGATAAGCTGGAAAGAGCATTGCTTACAGTGGAGGATGAGAAAATGTGCTTTTGTTACCAGTTCTCAGATGTGAGAGCACGAGAGAGAACTCATCCTTCTCACTCAGTCAGTTGCAGTTCGTCTTCTCTTCTTGGACCACCATCCTTTTTGGGTTGTGCATCTCATTTACATACATTTGTTTCCAGCCGAGGAGGCCTTCAGCTCATTAAGGCGTTCTCTTACAATCTCCCAGAACCCTGCTGCTCCCAGCCACTACCTGCTGCGGAACGAGAGCACTGCTAGGCACAGGGGGGAAAAACGAATGAAAAAGGAGAAGGGAAGAAAGCGGAAGGGAGGGGGGGAAAGGCAACACGTTCTTCACTCCTAAACAAAAGCACAGTGCTGGTATAAAGAAATCCTCTGTGTGTGTTTGTGCCTTGTTTTCTACACTCCCTTGGCAGCGGGCACTGTTTTGTGTTAAGTAGCCTCCTGTCATGACAGATACCTCTGTGGGTCAAGAGTCAAAGTTGAGAGGGGGGTCAGGAACACAACATGCAAGCCAAGCTCTGAACTGGATACCTTGCCAGTGGACTGAATTGGCAAGCCTGTGATGTGATGCAGAGTTATGAAGCTTCTCTTTTTTTTCTGTATGTGATGTTGAAAGACAGGTAGTATCAAGAAAAAACAGTTCAAACCAAAATTCTAATTATATCACCATTTACTCACCCTCATGTTGTTCCAAACATGTGAGGCTTGTTGTTCCCCTCAGTCACCATTCACCTCCATTGTGCATGTGTGTTATATACAGTGTGTGTGTGTATATATATATATATATATATATATATATATATATATATATATATATATATATATATATATAAAAGTGAATGGTGAATGAGACTTACATTCTGCCTAATATCTCCATTTGTGTTCTTTGGAAGAAAGAAAGTCATGAGGGTGAGTAAATATTGTAATTTTTGGGTGAACTATCCCTTTAAACACACAAAACCCGATGCAGAACATCAAATGATAAACAGTCCATTGAGTGTAAAGGCAAGGGTAAATGCTGATACCCGGTTGAAGTGCTGGAGTGATTTCAGTTTATTTAAAGCATGACGACCCCTGGCCAAAACCTGCTTCAGTGGAGGGATGAATAAAATTTTAATGGCTCATAAAACACAGCAATTCCTCTCAGTGCATTTTTTGAGCACATTATTCACGGCCGTGCCGTGTCGCCTCTTTTTGTCTGCAGAGTGAAAGGCTGCAGTGAGTGGCCACGGTTGGAGCTCTACTGGCATGAGGAGGAGGGAATAAAGGGAAAGCCATGAATACAACGGCATGATTGGTGCACTAAAAGAGATTTTCACAAAGAGAGAATTGGAAGTTAAAAGTGCCCTTTAATACAATATACAACAAAAACAAAATTCAATTTCACAAGTCAAAACAGTGAATAATTGACTAAATAAATACCATCATTTTAATCTCGGAGATAATAAAGATCTACAAAAATGTCATATAAATTACAAAAATTAGTAACAATATTCATAACACAGTTCTACTTTTTTACATGAAATGAGCTCAAAATTCGAAATAAATAATAAGTATTATGGGTAAGACTTCATTACCTTTCTAAAACGTTTATAAATAGGTTTATAAAATGTATTTACAAATGTATTATAAATTATTTATATGCTGTTATATCAACATGAATAAAAATAAAGAGCGACTTTAATGCAGTACTTGCTAAATAGTGAGCATTTTAACTTGCATGCTATAAATGCTTAATAAATACACTTATTCATACTTATTTTAAACAAAAACACACAAAGCTCTAATTCATGATGTATGCCACAATGTAGCAAAAACTGACTATAATAGTGAGATTAAAAGGAGGGATTCTGACATTTTGCTACAGTCCACTTTGTGTTGATATTCATTTCTGTAATATCCTGACTCACTTGTGTTGTCACTTTCCTTGTCACGTTGATGTCAAAAGAATGCTGCTACTCTGAATGCTGTCGCAAATCAACTAGTCTTAGTTACCTAAAGTCCTCTGCATAAACACTTTCAGGTCTTCATACGCATTCACAGCATATTTCATATAATCAAGCCTGATGACCATCAAACCATACTGAACTTTAGGTACATTGGTTTTCAATGTTGGCAACTCCTTTACATTAAGGGACATATTCATAGGTTACTAATGCTGAATACATGTTATTAAGCATTTATAACATGTAAGGTAAAACGGCTCACTATTTGGCGAGTATTGCATGAAAGTCACACTTTTTAGGAATAATCATATATCAATCATTTGTAATGCATTAGTAAATGGTATATAAATGAAAAATCTTGCATTGTCTCTTGCTTAATTAAAAAGCCTCTCAGCCATATTCAGGTTTGCTCCACCCATGACATGCACCATTTGCTTGCATGGAAATGGCCCTGGTGTTGGTTCACTCAACAACAGGGTAGATAAATGAACATACATCTCTTGTGTTATTTAATGTTCTGTCTCTTACTGTCGGGTCAAAGTCTAAAGGCTTCCAAAGACACAACTCAGCCTGCCTGTCTGGCTAAAGCTTTTAGCATAGCAGCAATTCATCACTCTGTGTATACGTGAGTGTCTGAGAAAAGGTATGGAAGAAATAGAGATGTAATCTGGATATCGCTGTGCGCTTGCTTTATGAGTTTGTGTGTATTTGGGGATTATGGAGACTGAGTGTCAGAGAGGACTCTATATAATGGATCATTCTCAGTGGTCACAATCAGAGTTTGAGTGTTAATTGAATTTTCTTTTCTAAATACTGTGACATTAGGGAGTTGTTGAATTATCTATCTATCTATCTATCTATCTATCTATCTATCTATCTATCTATCTATCTATCTATCTATCTATCTATCTATCTATCTATCTATCTATCTATCTGTCTGTCTGTCTGTCTGTCTGTCTGTCATCTATCTATCTATCTATCTATCTATCTGTCTGTCTGTCTGTCTGTCTGTCTGTCTGTCATCTATCTATCTATCTATCTATCTATCTATCTATCTATCTATCTATCTGTCTATCTATCTATCTATCTGTCTATCTGTCTATCTATCTATCTATCTATCTATCTATCTATCTATCTATCTATCTATCTATCTATCATGATGTCAATACATATTTGAAACATGGGAAGGCAAGTGCATCCTATTTATTTTACTATTTTTTAAATAAAGAATTTAACTTCTCTTCCATTGACATACTTCCATTCAAAATACACTGTAACAGATGTCTTAATTTTTGCATACTGAATTGCAATTGGTTTTCTTTGTAAAAATGTATTTGCATACCAAAATGTGATTGGTCATTTCTTTTCTTGCATCTGTTTTTGTACATATTCTTTGCATATTCTATGAATCTATCTCTGTCTATCTCTCTCTTTCTTTCTGTATGAGTTAGTATATTTTTCTTTATCTTTTAATAACGTTTCAGTAACACTTTACAATAAGGTTGATTTAATTAACATTATTTAACAATACTTAACATGAACTAATAATAAACAATATGTTTACAGCTTGTATTATTCTTGGTTATAATTAATTGTAACATATACATATTTTTTTTTTTACATTAAAAGTTGTATATGTTAACATAGTTAATGCATTTTTAACTAACATGAACAAACAATGAGCAATAATACTTTTATAATTAACATTAACGAACATTTATAAATGCTGCAAAAGTCATTGTTTATTTTTCATTTATGATAACTCATGCATTAACTGATTTAAACGAACATTATTGCTAAGTATTACTAACTTTTGCTACTATCATTTTATCTGCACATTTAACACTATTCTTTTGATTCCTTGCGAGCACTAGTTTTATGTCCGTGCATCAGCATGTCTGTGTGTAAAGTATGTGGATAAATGTTTCTTTGTGTCAGATGCTGCAGCAAAATTGCCCTTCAAAAAACGACAATAAAATTCATTACTATTATATGATCATTTTGGAATGTGAGTATACTATATATTGGCATTATATAAACTATTATCATATCAAATGTATCACTGAAATTAAAATGATGTTTAAACAACCATTAATCAGACATTTCTAATACTTATAAATACCTAATGCATGTCCCGTGGCTAAACTGGTGTGGAGATTTGTTTAAATGAAAATCATTTGTGGACCAAAAAGTTTATAAGTTCTTTTTTAGATTGTTTGTGTATATGGAGGGCTCATGCCCTGCTCTTGAACTGTGGATCTGCACAGGTCGTGAGACTGTAAATATACAGGCAGAGACCTGAAGCTATAAATCTCTCTGCACAGTGCCTGCTGCCTCTTATACATGGCCATTACAGCACACACCATAACACACACACACACACACACACACACACACACACACACACACACACACACACACACACACACACCCACACACACACAACCTTCAAAATGTAACAC
Organism: Moxostoma hubbsi; assembly: GCA_032164185.1. NCBI lineage: Eukaryota > Metazoa > Chordata > Actinopteri > Cypriniformes > Catostomidae > Moxostoma > Moxostoma hubbsi. Next base: position 56,943 of record JAVLUX010000083.1, on the reverse strand, counting down.
AAGTCGCCTCAAACCCACAAACATAGAAAAGAACCACATGCTGCATACAGTTGCTTGTCTGTGTTTCTATTGCAAATCCAAATGTATCATCAAATTTGTTTAGCATCTTCAGAATGTCATATAGCATGTTACAGTGATATGAAAATACTGTGTTGACAGCAGATTTGATATTTGTTATAATTAGATACACATAGTACCAATTTATTTAGAGTTAATAAGAGCAATTTGCAAATCATAATGAATTTTTCTATGATTTTTTAAATATATTTATTTCTCTTGTAAACAAATTATTTCCATTAAATAGTGTGTTTTCTCAAGAGCATAAAAACACAAAAATGAATAGATGTAAAAGCATTTTATGATAATTAATACTGTTCTCTGGGGAAGTTTCGGCTCTTTTATTCATCCAAGACATGCAGTGACAGTTCCAGTTTGATTGTGAGCCATTATTTTTATACTCTCTCATAATTGAACAAAACAGAAAGACAAATCTCTCACAAAACAAAGGTGCGTTTCCTTGAGCACTGTCAGATTTATGCGATTGTACAATTGTCTTTTGTTCTACTCCTTTTATTTTTTTTCCCCTCTAAGTTGTGAACACATGTGTTGGGGGATGTTATTTATTTATTTATTTATTTTTTCCATCCTTGTCTTATTTACCATTTGTTTGGATTCACTGCTTGGTAAACATCACCTGCTGCCTGTGATTTCTTTGTCTAAAGCACAATACACAAAATCTCAAGGCATTTTAATGTCACCCTAGCACAGAAAAAACAGAACGTATTTTTAAATGTTTTAATATTATAGTAAAAAAAAAAAAAAAAAAAAAAAAAAAAAGCACAGCTAAATTATAATTTAAAAATGTATCACATGATGTAGCACATCAACTGCCTTATCATATCTTTGATTCTTCTGAGGCTAAAGAACACACCTCTCAGAGAGTTGCTGCTGATGTTGTGTATGAGGACAAAGCCCTGCTGCCCCCTACAGCTCTGCCATTATGACATCACTAACTCAATGTTTTTCAAAAACAAGTTAGATGCCCATGCTATTGCCTGAAATGATGGAGGAGAGTAATATCTGAAATTCAAAGGAATAGTTGATCAAAAAATTAGAATTCCGTGAAAACTTACTTTATTTCATGGTTTACTTTTATTGCATCTTTTTTTTTTTTAAGCAATGCAAGTAAATGGTGATTAAAAGGTTATCATTCTGCTAACATCTTCTTTTGTGTTCCACAAAACAATGACAGATTTGGAACAACATGAGGGTGAGTAAAGGATGTCAGAATTTGCATTTTTCTGTGTACTATTCCTTTAAGTAAATGTTCACTCCACAGCCAATGGTTCAGTATAAAAATAATTGATTGATTAAAAGTTGGATCTTTTATTAAACACATATTTTAAAGGCTGTAATGTCTTTTATGTCTCATTAGAATTCATTGTATTCACACAGTTAGCAAGGTCACCACTTTGTATTGTCTGATGGGGGGGGGGGGGGGGGGGGGGGGGGGGGGGGGGGGTGTTGAGAGAGAGAGAGAGAGAGAGAGACTGTCTAAAAGTAATTTCTCTGATTCAAGTGCACTAAAAGACCTTGAACCTGTAACAGAAGTTTAAATCACATTGTCCTTTTCAGGAGATGCTCTATAATGAGTGTTGTTTCATTGTTCTTGCAGGGGCTGCTTAAAATTCCCTTTCTCCACAGCTATTTTCGTCAAGATTTATGATTTTATTCATCTGTTGTGAAAACAGCATGAAATTGATATAATTGATCATATATTAACTGATGTTGTTTCCTGAACTTCGCTTTCATGTCCCAAGGGTTGATTTTATTAAAAAGAACATACAGTATTTCATAAAAACTGAATTGAAACTATTCCTAATAATTTTTTGGTACTTTTCAAATATAATTTATGATTTTAATGTTCTAGACCTCTGTCCCAAGATGCACGAATTTCAATATTAAACCTATGAAAATCCAATTACAAAATGACTGCATATTTAACTATGATAATCTAAACAAAGTGTGAAATAAAAATAAACAATTTCAATATTTATTGTGTGAAAATAATTTATATAATTTTTTTCTAAAACAATGAGCTGTCCCACAATTTGTTCTGCATCATTTTCAAAACACCAAACAATTTCTGCCCCTAATGTTTCAATTTTTTTTCCCCTAGAAGTGTACTTGTTAACAAAGTCAACAAAAGTGTCAGTATATAAATAATCAATATATTAAATAAAGAAAACAATCAACCTAAATATCACTTGTGAGCAGTATATGTTTTTGTACATTCCAATCAAGACTGTGTAAAAGCGTAAAAATATATATATATATTATGATAATTATAAACTATTATAACTAATATTATTATGTTTTGTGTATTTTGGATATATAAAATGTTAGCTATTACGTTTGCCTTAGCAAGACAAGGAAGTCAGACATTTTTAAACAAAAAAACGTTTCCATCAGCGTCAATTCCAGCACAGAATTCTATTACTGTAAACACAAAACTGAATTTGAGATGTACAGGAAATTACAATGTGGTGGGAATTTTCAAGTCATTCAGAAAACAAAAAATGGCAAAAATGACACCAAAGATTAGTATTTAGAGTTATGGGTTTAACAAGCAAATAAATAATAATAAAACTAAAACATTGTTTCCAGCACATTTGGTAAGTTTGCATATAATTGTGCAAGTTTAAGCAATTTGCATGCATGAATGGACGATAACAGACATCAAAAACTTGCTCCATCATAGTGAGATAAAAGATTAGCAAAGTGCTGGTGTTTTTCATCTCATATAGCAGATTTCACAATATTCTGTAATTGCAGATTTAAATTTCTCTTCTTCAGCATGCTGTGTTGTCATATTAGGAGTTCATGTCTCCTCCCGTCTGTGACAGCAGGTATGCGCATCCCGGGGCCCCAGACATTGTCTGCACAGGGAAATAAAACAACACTGAACAGATCGCCTTTCTCTCCAGCACACCTCCTGCATCAGTGTTGAACTCAGTCCCACAACACTGAGCTCTCACTCCCCAAACACACCAGACTCCCCTTGGGAGGGCAACATAGCACTGCAACACTGATCATGCTGGCACGAGTGAACTATACTGCTGAAATGAACAAAACTTTTCTCATTAAAAAAAAGTAGTTAGTTTACATAAACAAAAATGCACCTTCCAAGGACAACACACCATGGCAATACCTTGATAAATTAATATGGCACTCATTCAGTACCATGTATACAGTATACAGAACAATTGAAAAATTTCACAAATAATTTTTTTCATATGCACATTTTCAGTTTTTCTCCGTGAAGTAGCAGTGAACACATTTCTCACGGCTGGTGCTCTTGTCATCGTTTCTTAGAGCTTGCTATGAAGAGCTGCTTCCTGACACAAGAGCCACAAAGGAAAAAGGCAGCAACGGTCACAAATACCACAGCACTGCACCACGACAAGTCATATATCCGCACACTACAACACATGCTATTCACCACACACACTGCAGACCAGGCTCTGCCAGTGTTACTGAGCAGTATGAAGACATAATGGATGTCACGATGAAAGCCAAACAGAGATTGCTAACAGAATGCAAGACGGTGAATGCTTGCAGACCTCAAAACCTAATTTACTTCAGTAGTTTTATATCATATTAATGTTCTTTAGGATGATAGGGATCTGGTATGTATAACATGACTTTGGAGTCTCATTAAAATTACGTGACTTTGCCAACATTTTTTTAAAATGATATTACGGGGATTCTTTCACCTATCACAGCAGTTCTGAGGCGAAATGTCCATTGAGTTGCACTAAAAGTGAGTTAAAATTTAGAGGTTTTATATAAAGCTTGCTTTGATCATCATCTCAAATATCTAGGATTCCCATATTTTACTTAGAAACATGGAAACAAACACAGACATACACACTTCATTAGTGAGTTCAGGCCCAGCCCAGTTCATTTGTGTGATAAGGGCAGCGGGCATAAAGAACAGGGAGTGTAGTGGAGTGGATCGGCACCTGCTGCTCTCTTACTGTTCTACCATTACAAGCCATTACAAGTGACCTCTGACCCCATCCACCCTTAGATGAAAAAGCAAGTCTGGTCTTGCTCCACTCGTTCAAGAGGCAGATAAAAGAAGGGAGGGTGGGGGAGTAAGTGACCCATTCTTCAGACATGTCCCAAACCCACAGACACAGAGCTCCAGGGCTCTCTCTCATGGCAATGCAGATGTGCAAAAATGCAAAAAAAATAAAAGAATTTTAATCACCCCAGAAATCTCCAATTACCGCACTGCTACCCGCTACGAATCTGTCTCCTTGGGACGCGTTCCAGAAATGACAGAGATGCTTTAGCTGGGCCTAGGCACCCTCTCTGCTCGGCACACGCCACCCTCGCGCACTCATTCCGACAGCAGACGTATCTATGGTGGATGTCTCCTAATTACTAGATGTCAACTTTGCAGCCCTGTCCTCTGTGTCATTCACCACTCATCTAAATGAGCCATACGCATGAATTCTGATCCAGGAATGGTCGGCCATCTTCGCTGCTATCATGTGGCGTGGGTTCACTGTACTGTCCGCAGCAGCATGGCACAACAGACACGTGGAGTTTGTGTTAATTAACATGCGGCTTGCGTGGAGGGGACTGTTCTGTGAGTAACTAACCTCAGATGAGACTTTGTTGTCAGTTTTATTCAGCCATGAATATAGTTCCTCTTCCTTAAAAGCCGTTATTATTAGAATGCAAAGACCGATTTAAAAACACTGGAATTTTCAATAAAAAAGAAAGGTCTGAAAAATGCATACAATTGATATACAGTACATTCCTCTTTAATTGAATTGGATTGTAATTTTATTTTGTTGGTAAATACAAATTTAAAAAAATCCTTGACAAAAATGTAGTTACAATGGAAGTCTATGTGGTGAACATTTGGCCCATAGGTTTCCACTTTAAGTGCATAACCCTTAACAAACTTGTGGCTACCATTTAAAATTATATTCTTTAGTAATCGAGAGCATGCTACAAGCATAAATGATAAATAAAATTGCAGTTGAGAGATAAATGTGGTCCACTTATTGTGACTTTATTTCTCATAATAAACTTACCCATCAACCCTAACCCCAACCCAGGGTTAGCCTGGTAATCTGGCATACCGGGGCATTTTCCTGGGGTGCCGACACACTTTAGGATGGATCATGAGCGGACTGGCCATTGGGAGAACCGAGTGGGCTGGTGTGTCTGCCGCAAAACGTGCTGAATGGGTCTTGTTAAGCTAAAATGAGCCGCCGCGTTATGTAGAACAGACCACAAAACGATTTCCCTTCCCAGTCCTGTCCAGACCTTCCCCTCACCCTAACTCTAAACCTACCCGTACCTCAACCTCAGTAGCAGCAAATTGTTTTGCATGTAGTTTAATGTAAGTACATGTTAGTTAAAGACACCTAATATAAAGTTGGGCCATGCCTTTATTTCTTATATTGATATATGAGATATCAACACATTTGTGAGGGAAAAAAAGTCACAAATGTGAGAAATAAAGTCTCAATTATCAGACATAAATTCAGAATTACTTTTTTTTAAAAATTCCTTAGTGGGATTAAGGCACTTTATGCTTCCCCCGAAGGGTGTAAACACGAAAAGCTTATTGTTTGTTTAAGCATTCCAACTGTCTGACATAGCAACATTGCCTCAACCAACGTCAATGAGAAAATCTGCTTGTCTGGCCAATCAAATATAGCTGGAGTGTTCTGGTAACTTGTTTGAAAACAATATTTTGTGCATTTCTGTTAATATAGGGTGTGTTGTGTACGTTTACATTTTGTTCCATTTTATTATGTTTTTAATTAATATGCTTTTGTACATCCAACTCTTTCTAAAGTTACCATTTCTACTAGCACAGACTCAGCATTTTGGTCATGTTTTTAACACAACATTTGATGCGTTCTAACTCATATGCTACAATTCATTATTGTCAAACAAATAATCTCTGCATTTCTGCAAAGCTAGCTCTTGGCGCTAATGAGAATGTGCGGCAGCAGTGCAAACTTCAAAACATTGACGCAAATCCCTTTCAGAATCCTCTCGTCAATAGCAGAAAGCAAAGTTCCTTTCTTCACACCAGCTTTGATATCCTTACGCTGGAGTCAGGCTAATATTCAAATGTAAATATTAAACAAGGCGAAACAGAGATCCATGCAAAAAGTCTTTTGTTCGGAGGCACTGGGTAAGCAGTCACCCTGAAACAATAGGTCAAATTAGCATGCACCAGCCCCGGAGCACAGGGCCGTCGCCCAGTGACGAATCCCCCCTCCTGCTGTGGGGGTCACCGCTGAAGATCCATCTCAGTCATTGGCAGTATGTCAGGCCCATTTGTTTCTGTGCCTAGAGAACTTACTAGCATGAAAAGAGGAATTCCAAGAAGTGAAGGTGTGGGAGGGCAGAAGACAAGATTAATATAGAAAATACCTGGCATGTGAATGAGGTGGAAGCCTTGTGATGTGATAAATGATGACGGCTGATAATTACCTATGAGCCTTTGAGACTGGGCGACTGAAAAAGACCATCCCCTAACACGGTAATCACATTCTAAACCCCTCATCTGAAGAGGAGGAAGATTTTTCACCATATACCCTACTGTTTATAAGTACGCTCTCATACAGAAATCCAGAATACATTATGAAGACAATGGCTGCATAGCTGAAAGAAGATACTTGTAGAAACTGGAGAATATAGATCATTTAAGGAAAATGTGAAGGTAGAGAGAATAAAGCTGAAGTGTGGTTTTGTGAAAATTATGTGACTGTGGCAACATATTTGTTAAATTATACTAAGTGGTTCCATACATGTATCACAGCAGTGCTGATGTGAAAAGTCCACTGTGTGGCACTAAAAGCGAGTTCAATTTTCTCCCGATCAAATTTATGGTTTTAATGGTTAATTTGGTTATTGAGATTTAAATCAACCTACTTCCCTACTCTGAACCTTAAACCTAAACCTTACCAATATAAATGCAAATGTGATATTAAAACACAATTGCTGAAGCAACCACGTAATTATGTTGTGCTTCATTGAAAGAAAAAAAATTGGAGAGAGGAAACAATTTCCATGCAGAAATTGCTAGTAAATTTAACAGACTACATTTTCAGGTAAAGACCACACACAATTCTAACTGGCTTAAATTGGAACTTCTCAAGTAGAGTGTACTTTGCAATACTCTGTTTCAAGTAAATTGTACTTCTTGTTTGTACATTTTACTCAAACAACGTAGCACTGAATTATGATATACTCATTTAAAAGTGTACTGGCATTTCAATGTTTTATTTATATATATATATATATATATTTTTTTCTTTTTTTTTTTCTTAATCATGTACCAACATGACACAGAGTAGCCTTCCACAGGAAAGCTTAATGCATGCTTTGTAGTCTATCAGACAACATCCCCATTGTTTTAATGGCGATAGAAACATGATCCAGCACATGCAGATCTCAACACTTGATGCATAAAACATGATGAAGGTAACAATCAACAGATCATTTTTTGTGATCATGAACAAGCAATTTTCAGGAGAAAATTAACTTCAGACTGCACAAAACAAGAAGTTACCAAATGTAAAAACAAAATCAGCAATAAAATTGGTGTAAATCAACTTGCAAACAGTGAAACTATGCAATTAGTTATTCATGCCTGGTGTGATAGGAACACCAACTTCGAAAAGTTAAATAAAATATACTTATTTAATTGAACTATGAAATTGACTTTAATATTTTGTACTTTAGGATTGGTACATGATAACGCATTGTAAAGATCAAGAGCTAGATCATTATTTGTTACGTGTTTGAATTGAGTACAAAATGTAGAATTTACTTAATATGTTCAAGGTCACATTAAGCTAACTTATTCAATGTAGAAATTAAATGTTTTTTTCTGCTACATTTAATTCACCACAATGTAATTATCACACTCACATCACACATCAACTTGCACGCTAACCAGGACTTGTACCCTGGTCCTTTGTTATTTATAGTTGTCAGTGAATATTCAGATTGCATAGGAGAAAATATTTTAACGCTAAAAAAATTATGGACTTCACCTTAAAGAAAAATGAGAAGGTAGCATAACTGAAAAGGTGATTTAGAAAAAAGAAAATGACATCAACACCATTACCACATTAGAAACATCGAGAGCCCTTTTACATGCAAGGACAATTGCATACAATCTAAAAAAAAAAGAAAGAAAAAAAATACACTAAGTGATCATCCTTAAAACAATCATGATTATTCTGCATTGCAGACCAATTACGGTGCCTGTGATTTGCCATTAAAAACATCTCAAAGCAATTCAGAAAATATTTCAAGGACACTTTGAGGTAATGTCTTGGGTTTTCCAACTAGCTTTGAGGTGGCAGAGGCAATTATAAAGACACATGTGCACAGACACACACACACACACACACACACACACACACACCACACACACACACACACACACACAAAACCCCCCACCCATCATCACAGCCTGCATAAACAGGGATGACAATTTGAGATTAATGAAAAGGGCCCAATTTAATTGTCAGGCATCAAGATCAAGTTGAACTTAACCAGAAAATACACTAACGGTTATCAGGCTTTTAAAAGGTTTCTAATTGGTTATGACCAGTATATAATAGGAAAAACTGATCTGTATGAAGGGAACGTTCCATGATTTTTGAAGAATTATCAACTACAACAAAATCAATAGAAACTGAAAAAAAAGAAAGAAAAAAGATTATCAAGATTGCACTCTGTGGATATAGAAGGATGGAAAATGTTGGCCAAGGGTAGAATGACGTATTGCAGTGTTTTGTGTCATACAAATCAAGCCATTCAACAAAAGACTGCCAGGTTCACTCCAGCCTGTCTTTTGTGAGGCCAGCTTTGCTTTTCTTTTCACATCAGAGTTATACACTCAATGCACCACTTCAGTCTTCCTCGTGGGAAAAATCACTTTGTATACACTTCATATCACTTCATATTGTAGCAGTCCAGGGGTTGTGCTGCCACTCTACCAAAACATTCTGTCATATTCAGCCCCGTTTGATATGCTTATATATTACTTCAAGCACACTCTCCAACACTGTCAAAATCTTCCAGAAACAAATTCACAAGGACACAGAAGGTTAGAGTCTTGCACATTTCACACCTGTTTTTCTTTTAAATGTCTCCTAGACTTAGATGGGAGTGTATTTCTGGCCAGCTCTCCTGAGTTCTAATTGAAGACCAGACCAAGATAAGCTGACAGCACCCTTGCTCTGTTGGCTTGAAAAGGGAGAACTTTTGGCAGTCCTGCGGCCCAGTTCACATCAGCATAATGGGAAAGAATGTGAAAAGCACTTAACAAATGGAATCTGCATTCTACAGGTGTGACCCTACCCATCACAACACACAAAAACACAAATCTCATGCAAAAATACACTGTGCCTTTACAAAAGAACAGTGATGGTATTGTATGGTAATATCATGTTATTTTGGTAGTATCATGGTATTTTGACACGGTATAAATCATGTTACTAATGAATGATTACCAGAAACCAAGGTATTAGCATTGCACTGCAATATACTTCATTGAATACTATTGTATTAGCATGGTAAATGTCTAAAAACATGGTAGTACCATATTACGTTAAGTGGTATGTGACACAATGAGGAATTTAACAGAAACAAACCCCTCAAAACTTATAAAGAAACCTAAGAATCTTAAATGTTAAATCATATGTCAAATGACAATATGTCAAAGCAAGATACCCCAAAATTTAAATTCTGTCAGTAAATACACTCTCATGTTCGAAAACTGCTGTTTACTTGCAAAGAGGGACTAAAGTATTTGTAATAATGAATCAGCTGCTTAAATAGTGTTTTCAACATCACAATATCTTTATTTTTTCAGGGCTGTCTGTTTTGATGCAGTGATGCGGGCATGTTTTCTGACATCAAACAAAGAATATAGCCTATAAACTAGTTTGTCCAATTGAGCCTTTTCTCATTTCCATCCGTCACTCATTCTCACCACTTCTGGTGCAAAAAAAGTGGAAGGGCTTAGAACCTTCTATGGCTTCTTGATGAACTCAGAATTCCATGCTGCATTGCAATGTAAACAAAATTGTGGTGCTTATAGCTGGCAATCAGGTTCGCGATTGCATCTTATTTATCACAATCTATCGTTATAAACATCTGAAAATCACATTACATGTTTGATAATATATACTCTGTCCTCCAGTGCATCTGCTGTGAAGTTTTTTATTTTTTTATTTCAGTGTGCATTAAAGAACTCTCTCAAGGGGATCCGTCAGTACAAGAAAAAACTCACTTGCGAAAGGGTTAATCAAACATTCAGTTGCAGCTCAGAAATGTTGTTTGAGTCCAGATTAAAAATGGCCATCTCGCCAGGTTTGATGATATTGCCTAATATTGTTAGCTTCAGAATACTTGGAATACAAGTTAAATACGATGTTAAAAGAAGTAGTAAATAAGCAATGCTTAGGTTGATTTACCCACAAATTGTACACATTGTGGCTCTGCAGCGCTACCAATCATGTTTGTTTGAGCATCCTAACCAACCTGGCACAGCAACATTGGCTCAACCAATAGTTTGAGTTTGGGGTGGCTAACCAATGGCTAACAGACCTCTTTGTGAAACACTGTGATTTTTGCAATTCCGTTTGATGACACAGTTGCACAGAAATTCCACACTTCAACTTTAAATTATATAAAGAAACAAATGAGTCCACTGTTTGAGAGTGAGTTGCTTTAATAACTCATCATAACTCACTCACTGACTCCCTAACGTTCCAAACATAAGCTTTTCTTTGATGTGAACTACAGGATGAAATAAAACAAATTAGCTAGGCAAAGCTGACACCATCTTCACATCAGAGGTAAACACCAATGAGTTACACAACCCTGCCAACCAAGATGAACTTATTTGGGCATCAGTCGAGCCAAATCTTGGGAGGAGCAAGTTCATTAATCCGACCAATCACACTGCCGGAGTAAGCGTATATAAACAGCTGCTAATTCTACAAGCATCAAGTCTTCAAGCATTACACCCCACACTTACATGAAGATGTCTCTCAAACTTTAACTTTTCACTTCCGACAAGGAATTCTCAACCACTCCGAACTCCCCATAACAGCTCGTTGAGCCTGGGATCATCTCTCCTTCTTCCAACGCTGTTCCTCAACCTCCAGCAGCGAATTGAGGTCGCTTCACGCTTGCACACGTCTTCACCCTGGCCCCACTGCTGGATTACTTCTTCTCCCCCTCCCTGAAGAGCTTCTCATACCTCCTCATCCATCGCCTCACGTCCAACCACAAAGCCATTCCCGGTAAGTGGACCATCAATGGCTTAAGACATGCTCTTGCAGTCACAGGTATTCCATACACTCGGTGACCTGCTTGTCGCCCATAAACATGGCAATTCACCCACCCCACCAACTACGTCTCCACCTGCGAAACGCTCTAAATCAGGTGCCCTCAACCCAAAAACTGCAGACATTCCTGGAATTTTGTCCCAGCTATTCAGCTCCAGTTATAAAGTTTACCCCCAGGTCACCACGGAAGTTCTGTGCTTATGCAGAACCTCCAGTCACGGAGAACGCGTCACTATCCTCTCTCCCATTGAGCTCCTCCTCTCTCTCTCTCTCCAACCTACCACGGCATATCTTCACTCAATAACAGAATTCTCAGCAAATGTTCTTCAATGATAGCCCTTTCAAACACCTCAGTTTTTTTTCCATGCAACCTATTCTTTCTGTCAACATCCATCCCTCTATCCCTTCCTAACCATGGGCCACTGGAGCGGATTCCTGCGTGAGGCTGCCTCCGCTGGAGATCTCCGCTTCAGACCCATTCCCCTCTTCACTTTTCCACCCTCCTTTCTACCATTCTAATCTCCCCTACCCCAGAACCATTCCTTGTGCAAGGCTTTATCAGCAAGCAAACCCAGTCCTGAATCATTTCTCAGCTAACCCTGTCCTTCCAGCTCACCTTCCCACATTCACACTTCAAACATCTGATGCCATACATCTTGCTATTCCCTCAAATTCCACAACTACAGAGCCTCCGCTCTCAAATTCTAGCAGGTGCAGACATAGTTCTTTCTACTTACAGAAGTCCCTCACAACAACATGGTTAGATCCATAGACTATGACAAGTTCTCTGTAAATCTAAAAAATCCCTTTCCCAGCTCCTCTTGCATGCTCACTTTCGCAGAATTTTGCATCGGCTTTGGGCGGTTTAATGAAGTCATATGCTCTACGTTTCTAAGCGCAAGCATAGAAGCATAACGACTACCTATCTATCATCACCGAACTATCACTCTCTTATGGCGGCAGTAATTTTTTCACATATCACAAGCTTTTTTCAGCAAAATGTGCAGTAAGAGTAGCACAGTGGAATCAATGCCAGTACTGGGTAGTGCTAGATCTAGATCTCCATAATAGAGTGTTCCTGGGATGCTGGAGTATTTCACGTGCTGTCTGCAGGTCGACCAATCACAAAACCACTTTCTGCCCCACAATCACAAACCCCCAATCAATTGCTACCACAAACAAACTAACTAACTACATTCCTCAACCCAGCAGGAACCCGTCAGGCTCCTCCATCAAAGATTACAAATGCAGAGCAGTGAAATTTCAGAAGGCAAACAATTATGACCTCATAATAGACATCTCAGCCCCCCCCCCCCAACCAAGGGCCACACTAGAGTATTAATAGTATAATCTCAATTGATGAATACTCTCTTTGCTACCACAATGTCAATCAAGCAATCTTGAATGACTAAAAAAGAAGGTAGGGAGGCAGGCTCACTAGTCGACATAACCTCAGCATTCAAAATCATGCCCTTGCACCACGATTTCTTGCACCTCTTTAGCGTCCCAAATTTTTACTGTTCATTTTGGCTCACTTTTGGCTGCAAAATCAGCCCCAATATGTTCTACATGCTATCCGAAGCAATCTGCTGAGTATTGTCAAATAATCACTCCATGCCTGACCTTATCCATCTGCTTGACTATTTCCTCACCATCTTGCCTCACAATTGTCCCCCGGCTCTCCATCTAACCACAGTTACAAAGGCGTTCTTTGATCTAGGAATTCCTATCGCCCAAGAGAAAACCGCCAGTCCATCCACTTCTATCGAATTTTTAGGCATCCAACTCGATATGGCTACATTTCTCACTTCTCTTCCCAAAGAAAAGATCGATATGATTATTTCAATTACATCTAATATCCTATCAAACCCAATCAAACATGATCTCCTCTCACTCCTTGGCCATCTAAACTTTGCCATGCGTATCATACCATGGCTACCATCTCATGATGGCATTGGCATTCATCTCACACCTCCTCTCTCTAACTTGTATCAAGCATGCCAGGCAGACTTCAAACTATAGCTAACTTTTCTCAGCCACTAGAACAGTCTTTTTTTCTACAACGATTTCATCTCCTACCCGGACGACATCACCAATGCAGCTTCATCAGTTGGATTTGGAGGTTACTTCCAGGGCCGTTTGTTTGCATCCACCTGGTCCCCCAATAGGATCAACTCCCCTGTTCGAACTGTATCCCATCATGGTAGCAGCAGCCTACCTCTGTCAGAATGGACATCTAAAAGAATCTTATTTCACTGCGACCACCAAGCCACCATCCAGTGCATTAACAAAGGCAGATCCCACTCACCAGGTTTTTTGACATTTCTTAGGTGCCTAATTTGTATTTCCATCCATAACCATTCATAATTAAAGCAGAACACATTCCAGACTCAAAAAACAGATTGCTGATTCTCTCGTTTTCCCTTTTAGAGATTCAGATCTTTGGCCCCAGAAGCGAACCCGACACCAGCCCCAGATCCTCCCTGTTCAGAACTGAAATCCTATAAATCACCCTCTCATTCCACGAACCCTCCAAGCATACTGGACAGCTTGGAAATGCTTAAAAAATATACACCTAATTTACAATCTGCAATTTCCCAATTTTTCCTCTCCTCTCTATATCCTCCTTCACCACACACCGCAATCAAACCAAAAACCTCTATCCCAAAACCAGTAAGAGTACTTAAGTGGCATCCACTACTTCTATAAATACATTTTCGGCAAAAACTCAATAAGCCATCATAAGCCACGCCCAGATCTCACTTCTCGTTAGGGGTATCCATAAATCCCAACCTACCAGAACTGATACCATGCTACCCCTCACCATCTATCTGCTAACATGATGCCAAAACACTCTCCGCCAGGGCTACATTTCTCCAAAGACATCAAAAACCATAGATGCTATGTTAATCCTCACTTTTTTCAGCTTCCTCCAGTGCTCAGAACTCAACTCACAAAATATGACCCAAGAATCCATCCCACCATTTTGGACCTCCAAGACCTCCTATCCTAGACAACGATACAATCTGATACTACATCAAAAAAAGCAAAACAAACATAACCAAAAGAAGGCTTTCAGTTTTCCTTTTCAATCTACCAACTCCCATCCAGCCCTTACATTAGCTAGAACACTATCTCCATTACAGAGGGTCCGAAACCAAAATCCCTCTCGATCCACTCTTTGACGACAACAAAAATCAAGCAGTTACCTGATTCTGGTTCCAAAAACACCTAAAATCTGTCCTGCTCCAATCTGGCATCTCAGAAAAACTGTACTCAAGTCATTCCTTCCGTATCAGCAGCCCACATGATTAATTACATTCATTAGTGATAGTGTCCAATAACAGGAGGGTTACTTAGATTAAGCTAGTAGAATTTGGCTGTTCATGTGATTCTAACATATCAGCCCCCATGAGAGGACCCCCTCTGTGTGAAATTAAACAGCTTTTATAAGGTTTAGTATGTGTTATAAGATATGACTAGAGTCAGTGAATAGATAATTTTTTTAGTAGATCACTAGCTGCTTTTTTTTAAATCTAGAGGAGTAAAATGTAATTCCTCTCAAACAGTATGTGTGTTGAAAAGACATTCGTGTGAATAACTTAGTTTGGATAATTAATGTAAATAAATAATAGTTAAAAGCTAATGTTTATTGCTATCCTTTTGATGTTATTTTTATTAGGTAGTATTGTAGATTTGTTATATTTGTTCTTAGTGTAAATGTATCTGTTCAACTTGAAAATGTGGTCGTCATGATCAAGGTTGAATGAACAATTTGAACTAAATGTTTGTGTGCAAAATATACAGATCTGAATAATTATAAAAGTATTGGATAACAGTGAGTGCACTTAATCATTAATCAGTTTATCCAAAAAAATCAGACAACACAAGGAACACGACATTTGAACTCTTCGAATTATTCCCTGCTTCTGACATCAAAAATGTAAAGAAACATGTGTACAACACTTGCACTCATTGGATAAGCTGGTAAAAACACTGGCAGGGGCACATTAGCGCACAGACTTACATGGACTGAAGCCCAGGGGCCCACAACTCCCAGGGGGGCAGCTCTCGCGGTGTCCGGAGTCACATTCTCCCTCATGAACATTCGTGGGAGGAATGTTCTGCATGTTCATAGAACAACAGTACCAACCACCCCTCACTCCCCTCGACGACTGGCAGGGACGGCAAGCCCATGGGCCTAGAGGTAACTTAATGTGCCCCTGAACACTGGTAAAGTTGTTTACATGCAAGGCAAAATGAGGATTGTGGGTAAAAATCTATCTGTGTTGATCGGTTTATGCTTAAACCATTTATGATCTGCCCAGAGAAAGGAAATCTGTTTAATTTGTTTACGTGACCACAGACGTTGTAGGATTATTGAACATATTCTGTGTAAATTGTGCATATAAACACACTCAGTGTTGGGGAAGCTACTTTGAAATACTAGCTTGTCCAGCTACAAGCTACTCATAATTTAAAGCTGTTCAGTGTTGCAGTAAGTACACTAAAAAACTAAATAGCTCTTTTACAGAACTTGATTCAAAAGTGGAGAGTGGTTCCACATCACTGAATTGAGTTTTTTTAATTTGAAATTACTATGTAATCACAACCTAAACAACTGAACTGAAAAGTAGAATTGAGTAAACCCAACAAAATTAAACCTGCCAATGCAACTCAAATAAATCTGCATAAAGAACTACCACAAAAAAAATGTCATGTAGTCCAGACTCAAAGGGATTAAGTTAACTTCCATTTAAAAAAATGAAATCATATTGTGACTAAATGTTTTAAAATTGTGTTGCTTTTGTTCATTTAATGAAATAAATCAGCAAGATTTTTTTTTTTTTTTTTTTTTTTTTTTTATCTAACTACTTTTTCAAAACAGTAGCTTCTACATTATTTTAAAGTGCTTTAAATTATGAATAGCTATTCGCTTGGCAAGCTACAGTAACTTCCCTCAAACTTCACATAGCACAGCACTGTGGGTTTGGCTCGTAGTAAGAGAGAAGGAAAAGAGGTCATGAGGAATTTAATAGAACATAGTGGACAGAGCATCATTTATTTCACTGCTTACAGAGGGAAAATTAAAACTATCCCTCTTACACTCTGAAGCTCATTAAGCACTTCGACACAACACTGGTGGGAGGTGGATGTTCATTAGGATGTGATTTGCAACTTGGCACCCACGCAAAAAGACGTCTGCATTTAGACTGCAAAGGTGTGGACAGAACTCATAGACAGACTAACGCAGGCAACCAGACTGTATGCGAAAACGACCTCAATCTGTGCGACGTTGACTTTGCCACGTTGCCATCAACCCCTCTGTTACATCGCAGACAGCACAATTACCCATTCATTTATTCAAACAACAAATGCACAAAGAGCATTTCCACATGCACAGCTAAATCAAATTTAAAGTGTTGCCATGCTCACTGCCTTTTGCCGCCGTTCACTTAAAAATGTAGAAGCAAATGGTATGTGTGTGTGAGAAAAAGAGGTAATGGGTGGAGAGAAAGTGAACATTCTCCTGCTGTGCTGTGAACCTGCTCACTAAAACAGGAAGATGGTGCATCCTCACTGCTGACACAACACAATGAGGGCCTGATTGCCATCAATGCAGGCCCTGATCTTAACCCCGTCCCCCCACGCTGCTCTGAGACACACCCGGCCTGTCTGTCAACGAGATCTCCTGCAGACTCTACCTACAGCACACCAGCACCAATTTTGCTGCCTGCTGGACATGCATCCACATCCATGGTCTCGTCTGGGATCTGCTTATTTGTTGATAAGACCAGTTGAGATGATCCAAGGGGGTCAAGGTTTGGTTGGTTGGTTAGCATAGGCCAGTTAGCCTCTGCTGGTATATCCTGAATGGGAATACTAGCCGATAGAGACCTATCTGAGATCTTAGTGTAAAAATTATTATTATATGAGTATGAGGCTAAGATTGTGCTTAAGGTATGCTGTAGCAATGCTACAATAGATTGTTTTATATATACTCACCTAAAGGATTATTAGGAACACCATACTAATACTGTGTTTGACCCCCTTTCGCCTTCAGAACTGCCTTAATTCTACGTGGAATTGATTCAACAAGGTGCTGAAAGCATTCTTTAGAAATGTTGGCCCATATTGATAGGATAGCATCTTGCAGTTGATGGAGATTTGTGGGATGCACATCCAGGGCACGAAGCTCCCGTTCCACCACATCCCAAAGATGCTCTATTGGGTTGAGATCTGGTGACTGTGGGGGCCATTTTAGTACAGTGAACTCATTGTCATGTTCAAGAAACCAATTTGAAATGATTCGAACTTTGTGACATGGTGCATTATCCTGCTGGAAGTAGCCATCAGAGGATGGGTACATGGTGGCCATAAAGGGATGGACATGGTCAGAAACAATGCTCAGGTAGGCCGTGGCATTTAAACGATGCCCAATTGGCACTAAGGGGCCTAAAGTGTGCCAAGAAAACATCCCCCACACATTACACCACCACCACCAGCCTGCACAGTGGTAACAAGGCATGATGGATCCATGTTCTCATTCTGTTTATGCCAAATTCTGACTCTACCATCTGAATGTCTCAACAGAAATCGAGACTCATCAGACCAGGCAACATTTTTCCAGTCTTCAACTGTCCAATTTTGGTGAGCTCTTGCAAATTGTAGCCTCTTTTTCCTATTTGTAGTGGAGATAAGTGGTACCCGGTGGGGTCTTCTGCTGTTGTAGCCCATCCGCCTCAAGGTTGTGCGTGTTGTGGCTTCACAAATGCTTTGCTGCATACCTCGGTTGTAACGAGTGGTTATTTCAGTCAAAGTTGCTCTTCTATCAGCTTGAATCAGTCGGCCCATTTTCCTCTGACCTCTAGCATCAACAAGGCATTTTCGCCCACAGGACTGCCACATACTGGATGTTTTTCCCTTTTCACACCATTCTTTGTAAACCCTAGAAATGGTTGTGAGTGAAAATCCCAGTAACTGAGCAGATTGTGAAATACTTAGACCGGCCCGTCTGGCACCAACAAACATGCCACGCTCAAAATTGCTTAAATCACCTTTCTTTCCCATTCTGACATTCAGTTTGGAGTTCAGAAGATTGTCTTGACCAGGACCACACCCCTAAATGCATTGAAGCAACTGCCATGTGATTGGTTGATTAGATATTTGCATTAATGAGAAATTGAACAGGTGTTCCTAATAATCCTTTAGGTGAGTATATATATATATATATATATATATATATATATATATATATATATATATATATATAAATGAGGGATTCATGATGTGCAATGTGAAGTAAATTAATTAGTGGTGGCAGAGTAATTAGGACGTGTGCAGAGATGGAAAGGATATGGAGGCTACCTCATTACTTTGATGAACGTCTCAGCATGTCAGATCTACCTCAATGAGTCTGTGAGACATCTACAATTCACAGAATATTGGCACTGGGCATGTGAGAGGCACACATATATGCACACAGAGACTTAACAAAACAAAACAAAAAATGGGTGGAAAAGGAGTGTAACAGGAATCTGTTATAAATTATTGAGGATTAAGGGAGCAGAAACAACATACTAGTCATCAAGTCAAGTCAACCTTTATTTATAGAGCACATTTAAAAACAGTTTTTAAGTTGACCCAAAGTTCTTTACAAATCAATCAATTAAATATCCAATGACAGAATTATATACAAAAAAATAGAAAAAATATAGAATATAATAATAATAAATTAATAGATACAATTAAAAACTGCATCAAGTATTTACCTAATTTAACCTTTTAAAAAAATCTATTCAAATGCTAAAGGATATAAATACGTTTTCAAAGAGGATTTAAAAATGGCTGTTGAAGAAGCTGACCTCAATAATTATTGTGTATTGCCGAATAAAAATAAGTCTTTTTTAACAAAGGATGTTGCATGCTGAAAACTGCTCTGAACTCCATTTGCTAAGGAGCTGTTAACTATCGCTGTCACACTGGAACTAATAGTTGTAAAAACGTCTTTAAAAAGGCGAAGAGATAGAATATCCAGCTTGAAACTGGAACACTTCATCTTGGAGACAGGGAGCTGAATCAGGAAGGTATTAGTGGTTGATCATATTGTGAAGGTGCCATAACCTCTCATTTTAAGATGGGTTTAAGACAGAATGGATAGTATTAAACAATACTTTTGGTCAATTTGCATTATCAGAGATTACTTAAGAGAAAAACTTTCACTGCTTTTTGATTTGTTTGTTAAGATATGTATAATGCTTTATGTAGTTTGTTTTTTTAAGATGTCAAATGAGACCTGAGACTTGTCTCTTTTCCACTTGCACTCCTCTTTTCTACACCCTTGTCTGAGAGTGCGGGTGATGTCATATAGTCAAGGCTGTGAAACGCCCTTAATTCTACTTGGCTTGAGTGGAGCGACATTATCAAGAGTGAAAGTACAAGATTTATTGAATGTTTCAACCAGTGATTCAGTATTGAGAATTGAGACATCATTAGTAAAATGCGATAAATACAATTCTGAAAAAAAGATGTGGCCAGAGTGAAGTGGCCAGGAGTGGCGTAAAGACAGAGAGGTAGTATGGAGAAGACAAGTAGAGACAGACTCAAACATAATTGAATTATGCTCAGAGATGCCACTATCTAAGACCTCTAAGTTAGATACAGAGATACCATATGAGAACACCATATCTAATGTATGACACATGCTATGGGTAGAACCAGTGACACATTGAAAAAAATTTAAAGACTCTTTAAAATTTAAAGAAATTAATTTACCAGCAGTTTCGATGGACAGCATACGTGGATATTAAAATCCCCAAGAATCAGGAAACTATCACCGCGTGACACCAGTCCAGAGCTAAAGTCAGAAAATTGTTCAATAATGTCCCTATTAAATCTGGGAGGTCTGTACACAAGTGCACATAAGGCAGGACCAGTGCATCAAACTTTAGTAGTTGGACCTCAAAACTGGAATACATCTCCATAGGTAGCATTCTGCATTTAAAAGAGTTTCTAAAAACAGTGGCAACACCACCTCCTTGCCCTGAGGTCCGTGGAGAATTTAAAAAGTCACACCCTGGTGGTGTTAGATCCCCCAGGGCCATTTGTTTGCTAGGATTCAGCCAGGTCTCATGATAAATAAACTGTCCAATGATCGTGATGTAAAAAAATCATTCAAAATAAAAGACTTGTTCGATATTGATCGTGCATTTATGAGGGCCATCTTAATGGTGGCGACATCTGCATTTTTTTGATGGAGGAAAAGATGTGTGTTTTAGCCTGCTGAGATTATCAAAAATGACCCCCTGCATCAAATCACTTCTACCGGTTGGAGGGCAACGCCATGAAGACCTAATGTATGTGGTGGTTGTAAGAGGAGTCTGCCGGGAATTGATGGACATATCGGGGGCGGTACGCAATTCCAAGGGCAGCGCAATTGTTGTAAACTCCAGCTGACAGTCAGGCCGAAGGATTCAGATGCTGCAATTCCAGTGATGAGTAATATAAAACCATATTGGAAGCTAAATAAAAGCATGAGCCTGCAAACAGGCAGGGAGTTCCCTACTGAAAATGGCAAGGGCCAGCAGCAAAACTCCAGCAGGCCTAGATGGGCAACAGAAGGCAGATCATCCTCAATGATCCACAAACACAACCCGAATTTCAGTTCCGTGCACTCCAGCCCCACTGGACATGGATGATGGGCAGGGAATCAGGCTGCCCATTTGAGACAATAGTCCCGATGAAAGTGTTCAGTGAGTACAGCAGTTTGTTTACTCCGAAGTAATCCAGACAGAAGAGAAGATGACATTGAGTTTAAAGCATAGAGAGAATGGTTCGAGTTGGTCAGGTGAATGTGTAGTGTCATTTCCATAAGAAATTAAAAAACTAGAAAAGTCAACAGTCCATTATTCATAAAAGAGAATCATAAAACTTGTTGATATAAACTTGTTGATATACTTGATATCCTGAGGTAATTTCCTTGATTCATGCATCCTTCACAAAGACGAATCTGCACGATTCCAGCCTTGCTGAAGCACCCCCAGATCATCACCGATCCTCCACCTAATTTCACAGTGGGTGTGAGAGACTGTGGCATGTAGGCCTCTCCAGGTCTCCGTCTAACCATCAACCAGGTGGAGGATCTGTGATGATCTGAGTGTGCTTCAGCAAGGCAAGAATCAGGCAGATTCATCCTTGTGAAGGACGCATGAATCAAGCCATGTACAAGGTTATCCTGGAAAGAAAATGTGTTTCCTTCTGCTCTGACAATATTCGACAACTCTGAGGATTGTTTTTACATTTTACAGCATGCCACATAGCAGGTCAATCAAGGTGTGGATGGAGGACCACCTGATCATGTACCTGTCATGACCAGCCCAATCTCCAGACCTGAACCCCTTTGAAGCCATCAAACCAAGCCAGGAGTGGCATAAAGTCACCCAACAGCAATGTGGAAAGACTGGTAGAGATCATGCCAAGTTATTCCTTGAACTTTTCCTAAGTTAAAACATTATTATTGTGTTGTTTAAAAAAAATTATATGAACTTGTTGTCTTTGCATTATTTGTAGTCTGAAAACACTGCAACTTTTTAGTTATTTTGACCAGTTGTCATTTTCTGAAAATAAATGACAATATTTTAATTTGAGATTTGGGAGAAATGTACTCTCTATAAACACATACCTATAAATAGTAAATCCAGAGAAACTGATAAATTTGCAGTGGTCTTTTAATTTTTTCCAGAGCTATGTGTAATATATATATTATTATAATACAACATAATAATATTCAGATAATTAAAAATACATTACATTATTGTGGCTTATGAGTAAAGCATTGATAAGACAATTCAAAATGTGGCTTTAGAATCCAGTGTATTGTTTGTGTGCATATTTATGAATATAAGCCAATCACTGGCCAAGACTTCATAGCAATCCATTTTACAATTGAATTTGTCAATCAGTCCAAGATTTATTATGAGAGCTTGTCTAAGGACGCATCAATTTAGACCTGCATCAGACAGACACTTTTGGAGCCTCTCACTTTAGTTTGCGTTGCGTCATAAACATACAATTTTTAGGTGGCTGTGTCAAGTTAAACTTAGATTAATACTTAGAAAAACAAATCTTGAGATCCCTAAATTTGCATTTGACCTCAATCAAGTTGTTTTGAACGCAAGACTGCATCCTCCTGTTGTGCTGCCTGCTGAAGTGTTGGTTTGTTCTTTGTATAAGCTGCACGTTGCCTATACAGTTGAAGTTTTGTTTACTGCCCCCTGGAGAAATCAGGTGGTACTACAAGCTTGGATTGCTCAGGAATCTTCCTTATTATGATCTGGGGACATTATTAATAGTGTTAATTTTTTTAACGCATTATTTTTTAAAATAGAATTAATCGCACTGAATTAACATGTTAAATTGACAGCCCAACTTCTTAATATTATAGAAGTTTATCCACTATGTTACTTGTTACTGATATAAAGAACAGAATACAGAAAGTAATGAAGTCATATTATTTGATAAAACCTATAAAACAATTGTTTTTTATTGGAATTTCAGGCAATTTGCATGTTCTCAGTAATAACTATTATTTTTTAATGAGATATACTGTTTATAATAAAGAATAAATAATTCTGCTGACTCTTTGCTGTTATTGGAAATTAAATAGCATGTGTCTATCATCTACAGTATTTAGTTTGTTGTATGTGTAATGCTTTATATATTTTGTGAGAACATGCAGAATTTTCTTTGTCCCTGCACTTTGTATTCTGCCCTGTTTTAATTTTTTTTTTTCAATAAAATATTGTTCTTGGCACAAACCTCAAGAATGCTGATGGCAAATAATGTGGTCTGGTGCAATTAAATTGGCTAGCTAAGGCCATTATTAGATTATTATTTTTTTTGATGATCTTCAATTCTGTAACATTCAACTCCAAAACATTTTGAATGTAAAAGGGTTGATACAATAAATGTCAAAACAAAGCGAAATGTCATGAGGTATTAAAATTGCTTTTCCCTTTTCAATGTGTAATTTAATCGGTTTACACTATTAAGTATATTAATTCCAAACTTTTTTTTTTTTTTTTTGCATATATATAGTTAAATATTTTTTTTTCACATATCCCAGCTAAGCTGGGGTCAGAGCGCAAGGTCAGCCATGATACGGCACCCCTAGAGCAGATAGGGTCAAGGGCCTTGCTCAAGGGCCCAACAGTGGTGTCTTGAACCCCCCACCTTCTGGTCAGTACCCCAGAGCCTTAACCACTAAGCCGCCACTGCCCAATTATTTTCAAGAATATGATTTTGCCCTCATATCAAAGACCATACTAGAAAAAATAAATTGAATTTTCTTGATAAAAAATATGATCGTGTCTGGTAACATGTGCATGCAAAATGGCTAGAAATAGCATTTTAGCTTAAAATTTTAGCTGACAATTTACACAATGTTTATTTCTATTTCTTCCGCTCCAAACTTACTTAAACGTACTTCTCTGTCTGCTCGTATGAATGTAACACATCATAAGAAAGTGTTTCATCGCTGTTCAAATACACTTTGGATCACATAATTTATATGTATAAATGTTTTCCATCTGAAAGGACTAAATATTAAATGAAAAAAATGACAATAAAATGCAAAGTAATCTGTTCAGTTATCAAAATACTTTTTGAATGTAACTGTATAAATCAAACTAAATATCAATTATTTAAACTGTAACACTACAGTTACTTATATTTTGTATTTTAAATAAGTATTCCTGTTACATGTATTCCATTACTCCCCAACACTGAATAAATCATGGTGTCACTATCAGTAGGGAACACAGCAGATGGGATCAAGTGCTCGGTTAAAGGATCTTCAGATCAATGTTATTGCAATGCACTCGGGTTACTGGAACACAACCGGCAGGAAATGACGATCATTAATAAAAAATAAAATGACTGTTTAACTCTGAGGGAAACGCTGATGGACTGAGCAGGAAGTGTCATAGTACATTTGGTAATAGGCCCTTCTTTACCAACACATGGTAGAGCCTGAGATCTGGCTGCTTGAGCACTGATAAAAGTGCCAAGATTCTGAGGAAACATCAGAGTAACACCTGTGTAAATGGTAGGTAGTATCCATTTAGAACAGCAGGTTTTGCAACTGGTTGTGCTTCAGGATCCAGATTTTACACCTGGTAACACAAGTGGTGACCCAACACAGTAAACACTTTTCATTAAGCTTCCCATTTTTTAATAGTTTATAAAAGGAAAAATAACCTTAATGTAAAGTGGTCACATATGAAGAACATATTAAGGAGAAAGAAATATGCCTGTACAAAACTCACTATTTTAATTTAATTTTGCTGCATTGTGACATAAATCATGAATTAGGGCATTTTATATAATAAGTGTATTTATTAACCATTTATAACAGGTAAGTGAACATGCTCAACATTTGTTAAGTATTGCATGAAAGCTACTCCTTGAGTTATGTATAAATAGCAATGCATTTGTAAATGTCTTATTAGTCATTAATGAACCCCTTTATAAACCCATAACAATGGGAACATTATTGTGAACTGTTTTTTAAATGTTTTTTTTTTTTTTCTCAGAAAAAAATATTAATACTAACTGCATAGGCCCAGAAATATTAAACATAAACAAATAAACAAATAGGTCATGTCACACCAAACCAAACCTGGCAGATGAATCACAATAGAGTTTGATTGGACACACAACTTAACAATAATTTAAAAAAAAAAATACAAATGGAAAAGTATATCTGTTTTCTTTTAAAAGATACGAAAAGCCTATTTATTTTGCCATCCTAGCTATTCATGATTAAATGGATAGTTGTATTTTATTATTTGCATTTAGCATTTTTCCCCCTGCTGTTCACAACTCTCTCTGTTTTCTTCTCCAGGACCAGACCACTTAACCCTTAAACTGCAAGAAGTATAATAGATAGTGAACAACATTCTAAAATATATATATATTCAATCACCATACAACATCATTTTTTATTTATTTTTTGTGTGTGTTCAGCTGCACGCTCTGGGGTTTGGTGTACCCTAAATGAGGTTTAGAATCATGGGAATAAAGACTCGCTGCAGAAATGAGGTCATGTTACTGAATTAGACACACAATGCAAAGGAGGAGAAACTACTAAACGACTCACAAATCCTTGTGAAACAGTTTTCAGAAAACATAGAAGGTTTTTGCATTTTAGATGAAGTGTCCTTTGAGACGCAATTCAAATGTGAATTTTAAGAAATTAGGACAAAGTGCCTCATTATCCTTTACAAGAAAAATAAGAATAACTTTACTCCTTAGAGGAAATAAAAAATGCAAAACTGATCCAATAGAGTACTTAGAATTATTCTAAATACTGTGTAAGAATTCACAATTATTTTACAATGTATACATTATTTATGTGCTACAACAGAAATTCATGCATATCATGTCATTGTTTTTACTACTTGATCAACACAAGCCTCTACAAAAAAAAAAAAACTCAAAGTGTGCAGTTGTTACCTTAAGGAACTCATTTTAACTGATCTTACCCTTGAAATTGGCTTTGTCAGTGTAATTTAACATAGTCAAGTTGATTTAGTCATGTTAAATCCAATTTTTGACTTGAAGAAAATCAGATAATTTAGATGATTTTGTTTACCTAACAAAAATGTTACAGCATATATATATATATACTATATATATATTATTCAGACAGACAGACAGGCAGGCAGACAGACAGACAAATAGATAGGCAGACAGACAGACAAACAAATAGATAGATAGATAGATGACAGACAGACAGACAGACAGATAGATAGATAGATAGATAGATAGATAGATGACAGACAGACAGACAGACAGACAGATAGACAGACAGATAGATAGATAGATAGATGACAGACAGACAGACAGACAGACAGACAGACAGACAGACAGATAGATAGATAGATAGATAGATAGATAGATAGATAGATAGATGACAGATAGATAGATAGATAGATAGATAGATAGATAGATAGATAGATGACAGACAGACAGACAGACAGATAGACAGACAGACAGATAGATGACAGACAGACAGACAGACAGACAGATAGATAGATAGATAGATAGATAGATGACAGACAGACAGACAGACAGACAGACAGACAGATAGATAGATAGATAGATAGATAGATAGATAGATAGATAGATAGATAGATAGATAGAACATGACACAATGAGAATTGGAATATGGATGGATTTTTTTCCTGGTGTTTCACAGAAGTTGAACATGTGTAACACCCCAGTAGAGACTCTTGGGAAGGTACATATGGGAGTACTTGACAAGGGGGTAACTTGATAAATTGGTTTTCTCTTCTCACTCTGCACTTGTTTCATCACCTCGCAGAGCTTTGCTTGCATATACTATGAAAAACAGTCATTGTAATTAAAAAGGTGGCATAGTTCAGCTCTCAGTGCAGATCTCAGTGCTTATGTACCCTCCAACTCCTCAGGTCTCTGCCTATGAGACATCTGTGTATGACAGTGTGAATGAAGCACCCCTGCATCACCTACGGTCGCCTTGGAAACACATCTGTAAGCATCGAGTCTGGCATGTTAAACAACCAGAATTTTTTTATAAAATAATAAGTGATGTGGTGTGTTTGTTCTTTAATTACAAATCCATTTGGCCCGTTTGATTGTATTTAATTAATTAATTCAAATTGCTTAATTTTTCTTTAATTGGATAGTAGTTTTTTTAAGGAATAATTCTGTATAATTCTATTATATATATATATATATATATATATATATATATATATATATATATATATATATATATATATAATAGAATTATACAGAATTATTCCTTAAAATTATTCCAGAATTCCAAAATTATTCCAGAATTATATATATAATTCAGTAATTATTTATTGTTGCTATTTATTGACTATATGTCAAAAGTTAATAGTTATTCTAGATTATCAAACTCCAAAAAAGGCCCCAAAAAAATACCATAAATCTACAGTAAAAGTTGTCAATACAGCTCAGTGTACTCACAAGTGCACTCACTTAGCACTTTATCAGGAACACTATGGTCTTAATAAAATGCCCGACATGGTCTTCTGTTGTTGTAGCCCATCCGCCTCAATGTTGTGCATAATGAGATGCTATTCTGCTCACTATAATTGTACAGAGTGATTATCTGAGTTACTGTAGCCTTTCCGTCAGCTTGAACCAGTCTGGCCATTCTCTGTTGACCTCTCTCATTAACAAGGTGTTTCTGACTTCAAAACTGCCACTCAATGTATGTTTTTTTGTTTTTGCCACCATTCTGAGTAATTCTAGAGACAGGAAAAAATCCCAGGTGATCAGCAGTTACAGAAATACTCAAACAAGCCCATCTGGCACCAACAAACATGCCACACTTGAAATCACTGAGATCACAATTTCCCCCCCCATTCCTGACCCATGTCTGCATGATTATATTTACTGCACTGTTGCAACACGATTGATTGGTTGAATAAGAGGGTGTACAGGTCTTCCTAATAAAGTTCTCAGTGAGTTTTTAATCACATGAGTTTTCTGAAGGTGAACACACCAAAAATAAAGTCATTAGTCACTCTCAAATAAAATATGGTGACTACATCAATAATACCAATTGTGGGGGCCTGGGTAGCTCAGCGAGTAAAGACGCTGTCTACCACCTCTGGTGTCGCAAGTTAGAATCCAGGGCATGCTGAGTGAAAGCCAGGTCTCCTAATTAACCAAATTGCCCGGTTGCTAGGGAGGGTAGAGTCACATGGGGTAACCTCCTTGTGATCGCTTTAATGTGGTTCTCGGTCTTGGTGAGGAGAGTGGTGATTTGTGCATGGATGCCGCGAAGAATAAAGTGAAGCCACCACACGTGCTATGTCTCTGCGGTAACACGCTCAACGAGCAACATTATAAGATGCACGGATTGATGGTTTCAGATGAGGAGGCAACTGAGATTCGTCCTCCGCCACCCGGATTGAGGCAAGTCACTATGTGAGACTACCATGAGGACCTAGAGTGCATTGGGAATTGAGCAATCGAAATTGGGGAGAAAAGGGGAGAAAAAAATCGAATAAATATATAATACCAATTGCGTTTTGCCGTCAAAGACGTCAAACCTTATGCTATGCATCAATGCATTATTTTTGAATCTGAATGCAAACACAACTGAAAATTCAGAGCTTTGCCAGGTTATCAGTAAATATCAACTTACAATTCAGCCTGTTCCTGACACAAAGCTATAAAGAATTGTATTGTAGCACTCAAGTCATTTTATGGTGCTTTTTTATGGTGATATTCTGATATTTT
Organism: Moxostoma hubbsi; assembly: GCA_032164185.1. Lineage (NCBI taxonomy): Eukaryota > Metazoa > Chordata > Actinopteri > Cypriniformes > Catostomidae > Moxostoma > Moxostoma hubbsi. Next base: position 28,204 of record JAVLUX010000083.1, on the reverse strand, counting down.
TGGAGATTACCAGTCATTGACTATGAACTGTTGTGTTAAGACTCTTAAACAATTGTTCTATTGTATTTCCATGGTAAAAGTAAAAGTATGCAAGTTTGTAACTACATGAAAGTGAGTAAATAATGACAGAAATTATATTGAACAATTCCTTTAATGAAGTTTATGCACAATCATTTAGAAAATAAGATAAAAAGTAAAAACATATGAAAGCTTTTGAACCTGTTAACTAAAAGCAAGCCATTTGAACAGGTCGATAGAATGACTGTTCTGATTGAGGCTTTCTTTGAATCCAGGGGTTCCCACTGTAGTACATGTGTTTCGACCTTGGCAAATGCTGTGGCATAGTCCCTTGGCGCACACCCCTGTTTACATGTCATGGGAACAAAGAACTGTACAGAGGCTCTTCAACACTCATCAACAAGAAACTCACAGTCTTCCTCACTCTGGAAGATCAGTCGCCCCTTGTATTTTATTATGTTTTGATTAAATCTGATGGAACTTAATATTTTAATTGAATGTATAGTGCCAAACCCCTCTGAGCAATACATTTCCTGCATCTTGCTATTATGTTTCTCCTGTAATCTCATTTACATAAATGATGCTTGGTGGAATTATCATGCAGGTTACGTATATGAGCACAGGATAGAAACATTTGGAGAGACATCTAACGAGATGAGAAAGACATGCTGAATGAATACACAAATCATCCAGTAAAACTAACAGCAAACAATTTACTGTGCTAAAGAATGCCAATTAAGTTTAATTCCTTCTTTACACTTCAACACACACAAAACTCAACACCTGGTACAGTGATGGTATCAATGGTAATATCATGGTCTTTTGATGCAGTATACAAACCATAGTACTGAATTAATAATAAATAACTACAATATACACATTACATGGGATTTACATGGTACCAAAGGACCTTCAAAAATGTCATGAAACTACCATAATAATTATAATATATATATATATATATATATATATATATATATATATATATATATATATATATATATATATATATATATATACTTTTTTTTTTTTTTTTTTTTTTTTTTTACTTTACTGTAAAGTAAAAACTGGAATCACTTCTGCACTTCTGTTATATCAGTCATCTTTCATTAATCAGAATCTAAAAAACATATTCAGGTCACACTTCTCCCCAATAATAATAATAATAATAATAATAATAATAATAATATATTGCTTTGTGACATTATTTTCTCATTTTCAAATTCAAATATAATAGTAATCTTTGCAAATATTTTATTTAGAAGTTTTTTTTTTTTTTTTTTTTGAATGCCCATTATTCATAATCTAACCAAATTACATTCTTAAAATTGTACATAAAACCCGGTAATACAATAATGTTTTTATTTAGCGTAACATATCTAAAAAAGCAGACTAAATATGGCAAAAACTGCAAAAAAGGCAGTACAGCAAATGGAACCATGTGTAATTATATATTGGACATATTTAATTTTGTTTTCCACATAACAGTGATGTAAATGTGTTTTTTTATTTTATTTTTGTTAATTTTCGTTTTGTTATGCTAATTTTGGGTGGAAATATGGTTTATTGTAAAAAATATTTAAATAAATCTAAATACAAACCATCTTAATGAACCTAGAACAGGCTTAATTTTTTTTTTATCAAATCATAATTTCTTCTCACTTTTGTTTTGATTTTAGGTTGAAATGTTACCTGGACATTTGGTTCATGAGAAATCAAACCCATATACCTGCATCCATCCAATCCTTTAAATGTATAAGGGAAAAAGATCCACATTTCCACAATGATCAGATGCAAAGAAAGACATAAATGTTACATTTATAGATTTTGCACATCAAAACTGACCCTCCATGGCTGTGCATCTGAAATATGATGGTGTTCACGTCTGTGGAAACCATCCACCAGCACTCACTTACTCAGCTCTTAAAATAGTCCTTATTAAGGGCAAAGTGATTAAATGAGTGAGAGTTTTACACTGCTAGATTCTGCTGGCCAGGGTCAGTGCCCGAGTTGTTTTAAGGATGATGTAATTATAGCCGTGTTAATTTACAAAAGTAATTTATCTCGCGTTTAAACTTCAGAGTCGTCCATCAACATTGGGAGTATAATTAAAATGTATAAATAATCAGTTTCTATAGTCATCTGAATACAATATTCTTCATGCAGGAGCAGATATTAATGTGCCACTCAATCCTTGACTTCAGCACAGCACTAAGACATGCTGCTCTGTCAAATCCGTAAGTAATGGTTTGAGGTAAAGGAATCCACTGTAACATGAATCCCTCTTGTGGCATATACACAGATGAGCCAAATCATTATGACCACCTGCCTAATATGCTGTTGGTCATTCCCGTGCTAACAAAACAGAACCGACCCGCTGAAACGTGGATTCTACAAGACCCCTGAATGTGTCCTGTGGTATCTGGCACCAAGACATTAGCAGCAGATCCTTCAAATCATGTAAGTTGCGAGAAGGAGCCGCCGTGGATCGGACTTGTTTGTCCAGCACATCCCACAGATGCTTAATCAGATTGAGATCTGGGGAATTTGGAGGCCAAGGCAACACCTTGAACTCATCATCATGTTCCTCAAACCATTCCCGAACAATGTGTGCAGTGTGGCAGGGCGCATTATCCTGCTGTCAGGGAATATCATTGCCATTTCTGGTCTGCAATGATGTTTAGGTAGGTGGCACGTGTCAAAATTACATCCACATAAATGTCCGGATCCCAGCAGAACATTACCCAGAGCATCACACTCCCTCCACCGGCTTGTCATCTTCCCACAGTACAACCTGGTAACCTGGTTCCCTAGGTAAGTGGCGCACATATACACCATCCACGTGATGTAAAAAAAAATTGTGACTCATCGGACCAGGTGACCTTCTTCCACTTCTCCAAGGTCCAGTACCGATGCTGGCATGCCCATTGTAGGTGCTTTTGACAATGGACAGGGGTCATCTTGGACACTCTGACAAGTCTGCGGCTATATTTCTGCAGACTGATATATTTCAAGTGTTCATTCCTTTTAATTTTGATGATTATAACTGACAACTAATGAAAACCCCAAAATCAGTATCTCAGAAAATTAGAATATTGTGAAAAGGTTCAATATTGAAGACACCTGGTGCCACACTCTAATCAGCTAATTAACTCAAAACACCTGCAAAGGCCTTTAAATAGTCTGTCAGTCTAGTTCTGTAGGCTACACAATCATGGGGAAGACTGCTGACTTGACAGCTGTCCAAAAGACGACCATTGACATCTTGTACAAGGAGGGCAAGACACGAAAGGTCATTGCTAAAGAGGCTGGCTGTTCACAGAGCTCTGTGTACAAGCACATTAATAGAGAGGCGAAGGGAAGAAAAAGATGTGGTAGAAAAAAGTGTACAAGCAATAGGGATAACCGCACCCTGGAGAGGATTGTGAAACAAAACCCATTCAAAAATGTGGGGGAGATTCACAGAGTGGACTGCAGCGTCTCGGAAGGGTGGTGGTGGCGTAGTGGCTAGAGCACATGGCTGCTAATCAGAAGGTCCCTGGTTCGAACCCCACGGACACCACCATTGTGCCCTTGAGCAAGGCACTTAACTCCAGGTTGCTCCGGGGGGATTGTCCCTGTAATAAGGGCTCTGTAAGTCGCTTTGGATAAAAGCATTTGCCAAATGCATAAATGTAAATCAAGGTCCCAGAGTCTGGAGGAAGAGAGGAGAGGCACAGAATCCATGTTGCTTGAAGTCCAGTGTAAAGTTTCCACAGTCAGTGATGGTTTGGGGTGCCAAACCATCTTGACAAGTGGTGTTGGTCCACTGTGTTTTCTGAGGTCCAAGGTCAATGCAGCCGTCTACCATGCTTCCTGCTGCTGACCAATTTTATGGAGATGCAGATTTCATTTTCCAACAGGACTTGGCATCTGCACACAGTGCCAAAGCTACCAGTACCTGGTTTAAGGACCATGGTATCCCTGTTCTTAATTGGCCAGAAAACTCGCCTGACCTTAACCCTATAGAAAATCTATGGGGTATTGTGAAGAGGAAGATGCGATACACCAGACCCAACAATGCAGAAGAGCTGAAGGCCACTATCAGAGCAACCTGGGCTCTCATAACACCTGAGCAGTGCCACAGACTGATCGACTCCATGCCACACCGCATTGCTGCAGTAATTCAGGCAAAAGGAGCCCCAACTAAGTATTGAGTGCTGTACATGCTCATACTTTTCATGTTCATACTTTTCAGTTGGCCAACATTTCTAAAAATCCTTTTTTTGTATTGGTCTTAAGTAATATTCTAATTTTTGGAAATACTGAATTTGGGATTTTCATTAGTTGTCAGTTTTAATCATCACAATTAATTGAAATAAACATTTGAAATATATCAGTCTGTGTGTAATGAAAGAATATAATATGCAAGTTTCACTTTTTGAATGGAATTACTGAAATAAATCAACTTTTTGATGATATTCTAATTATATGACCAGCACCTGTATATTTGTATGTATATATGTATATACGCTGCATTCTCTTGCACTGGAAGCTTCTGTCACCATGACAAATTCCTTGTGTGTGTAAGCATACTTGGCAATAATGCTAATTCTGATTCTGATTCAGCAGTCTATTGTATGAAGTGTTGTATCGTCTCAAATGGAGCACTATAGTTTATTTCACAGAAGCATTCACTGATTTGCAGCTGACGAAAGAGATAAAAACCCATGTGATGTGTTGCCACAAGATTTAGCATGTTAGCCAACCTCAGTCCAACACTTACAGTATATCTCAGAAAATGTACATTCACACCATGTGGGGTGATGGTAAAGTATTCAACTCACATTTGTAAGGTGCTGTCTTCACAGAAGTTTTGATAGTCGCCACATGAGTCACAGTGTATAGAGCTTTGAATACCGTTAAGGTTAAAAAGGTGCTATAGAAGTGCAGACCATTTACCATTTTAATTTGTTCTTTGAATGTTTACAGAATGACAAATTAATATGTCAGATGATATAGGATTTTGGTATTGGAGCATTTTTACAAGCACGAGTACCAGTATCTGTCTCAGGACACCCCTAAATGTTAGGTTCAGAGTTTATGATTTGCATGCAACAATGAACAAGGAGGGAAAATAGGTCTTTTTCTGTGAAAATTGTTTTAGAGAGTAACATTAAAGTAGAGTAGTTGGTAATGTAAAATTTGTCAAAATCTGATTACAGTTTTAGAGAAGTAATTTGTAGTGGATTACTTTTTGAGTAACTTGCCCAACACTCTCCCTTACGTTCTGTATCAGTCTTTCATTGTTTGGGAAACAGATAGTCCTGCCCCATTTTTACACCATTGTTTTATCAGACTGCTCAGACAATGTGTTGAAAGCACTACAGATCCACAGTGTTTAAACTCTTCAGGACGTCAGCCTACAAATGAATTACTTTTAGTTTTCTTTGGTGTAGCTTAACTACAGATACATAGGCCTACTATGGGGCCTACGCTTATTGCCACATCCATACAAATACATTTTCATTTGAAAACTCTGTTTTCAGTTTCCTACGTCATAGTTTTTCAATGTATGCATTTTCGGTGGAGGATAAAGCCGTTCAAGTGTGGTGTAAATGTAACAAAATCAATGCATTTTCAAACAAAAATGGATTAGTGTGGACATGGCCTAAAACAATTCCCACTGCCTCTTCGCATCTCTATTTCTGTTGCTAAGGGGAAAAAAAGATGTATTACACCATCTAAAACCAGGGTTGTATTTTATCCCTGAAGATGTTTGGAAACGAGTAGTCTGCTTAAGGACTCAGCGTTCAGCGATCCTATTAAGAACTGCCTTGTAAGAGCTTTCCTCCCCTTCTCACAGGAAATGGCTGCCGTAATGTCTTTCCCTCACAGTTTTGGAATGCTGCTCAGCTCCCATGCAGGGAAAATAAGTGAGAAAAAGAAAAATTATTAAATATTTTTTTTTCAGGGGGGGCCTCTTAGAACAACATTGGTTACATTGTCAAAGGCCGATTCAGTGCTTATGTTACACAGACTGACTTACTTCCATGGAGTTTTTTTTTTTAGCTCTGCAGTGCATGTGAAGGCAGCTGCTTATGGTGATTGAGGAATATTACCGACTCCGAGTGGCAAAAACAGGTTACGCTGAAAGGATAATTTGCAGCACACGACACCGCTGGAGACCATAAACTTTTTCTCCCAGACTCCCTCGGAGCATGGAGTCTCGTCTTCCACCAGAGAACTGCCCATTCCTGCCTCCATGGCTGAAAAATGATATCATAATTAGCAATCTGAGGGAAGGCTGATGTGCTATCTAAGTCCCATCTTAGCTTTTGTCGTGATTAAGAGCATAGTCCGATGCCTGGGAGCAGTCTCCTCTTGTCTGAATGAGACAGATTGTATTACCAGTCCTGCACCAGACAGACTAGGGCAGGTAGCCCATCAACAAACTGCTGTATGATGGCGAGACAGAGAGCACGCTAGCATTGTCAGTGCTGGCAACTCACGCTCTGGGTTTTGAGTGTCACGTCAAAGGCTTTTTCTTCCCTCATCTTTGAAATGCCGAACAGGAGGCTGTAACACAACTGAACTGGGAAAACAAACAAAAAACTTCAGTCTTGATTATCTGCCTCATCTGATCCAATTACCATAGTGCTTTTACAATAACTCCAGTTTTATTTGGGGGGTGGTGGAAACTCTCCTATTTAATGCTTCTCATGCAGATTAACTGGCAAAAACATCAGACTGAAAATGTCCCAACATGCACAATACACTGCAAAATAAATAGCACATACTCAGAATCCAAGCCAATACTGAAACATTTAAATAAAGAATGACTATACTCTGGTTCTGTTCTAAAAGAGACTGATCTCACTGCGATTTGGCGGTAGTAGGACAAAATTTCTTTAACAAAACTCTGTCTGAATGCATATTTTATTAACTCTGCCCGAACCCAAACTCCAATCCAAAACCTAACCGTCAGTGGAGTAACAGTATAATCTTAGAGAGAAAATGGAACCTCCAAATCACACTTTTCATTAAACACAGCTACTTCCTGGTGAAATGGAGGATGAGAACCTGTGTCTCTGAGGAAACGCTCTATCAGTGGTGCTACAGGAAAAGCTAAACACGTTTGAATTGATGCAAACATGACGGATGGGAGTTGGTGCTTTTAAGTAATTTGGCAAAATGGGGCCAATATCAGGGTACTGCTACAAATGGTAAGTTCAGTAGCAACTTGTTGACTTCCTGTGTGATCATGTTGACAAAAACTTACAGAGCTATCTGCATCTGCCTACTAGGTTAGCATCATAACTGAAATTGAATATTTGGTATGTTCTTGATAGATAGCAACTCCGGGCATAATATAAATAACACTTCTTTCGTGAAGCCCATTTGAGATTCAGCTCACAACTGATTTCTGTAGAGTCTGGTGTTAGCATGTTGCTAATCTAACAATGTGATACTCTATTAAGCATTAAAATACATACCACACACAAATATATTGTAATATGCTATAGTCCATTTGATTAGATTGAACTAGCAATATGTTTCCATATTGAATTAATTGTAAGTATATTTATATTTATTTATTTGCTTCGTCCACCATCTTTGATGTATTTTTTCATTGTTGCAATAAAGTGCAAGTCAGGCTCTGGAAAGAAAGATCCCATTTATGTTTCCATAGGCAAATTGATTTTTGTCCTTTAAATACATAACTAACATGAGCTCTGAGGTTGTTAATCGATGACCATGTTGAAGCTGTTATTCGACGTTTTTTAAGTGTTTTTTTTTTTTTTATTAATTTTTTTATAAATAATGTTAATAGACACATTTCTGAAGTACTACACTACCCATGATGCTGAAGGGAAATGATCCACCAATCATATAAACACAACCAGCAAAGTGCATCAAAACAGCTCTTCAGTGACTGACCACTCCCATGAATGACGCAATAGAATTGTTCTCCCTACACTCTCAAACTCCTTGCATATTGGCAAAAATCTAAATATAAAAAAAAAATAAAAAAATGCATTGTTTCTATATTTATAATGCACAACTTTAAATTATTAGTTTTATATTTTTCCATTGTTTTTAATTCAATATCATCATTCACCATGCTTGATGGGATTTTAGTTAATTCCCTCATGAAAGTTGGTAAGTACATAGTCTTGTACCTTTTACTTTTTGACTTTTGGTTTCAATTCAAAGTCTGTGACATTGTGATTCACCTCAGAGCTGGATGGTTTGGTTCATGGCTTAGAATGTTTTCATATAGCATTTTATGAAATCCCTATGGAAGAAACAAATGGTAAATATAGTTCTTGAACCAAGAGGGCTGAAAAGTGGGTGAGCAAAAATGTGTATATTGAATCATCCTTCTCTGTTAATGATAGATGTGATACTGCTTTATTATTAAGCCAATATGAGGTGTCTCAAAAGGAAAGTAGCCACCCAACATGGTGCCTAATTTTGGGTCAGCTTTCGGATCAGGAGCTTGTCTTAAATAGACTGCCTATGAAGGCAGCTCTGTAGATATTGAAACACATCTAATAGCATCACACAAGCTTCCTGTTGAACTTTAGTGCCTAAAACAGGGCATGAGTAAGTATGGGACCGCATGTCTAATGTTGGGATAAGTCTAGATGGGCCGGCAGTCACTCTGTAACCCAGTGTGTGATCTAACTTAGATTACGTACGCATGTATGGCAAGCACAACTTTTGCTGTCAAAGCCTATTAAAAGCTGTTTACATGTGCATGTCCAATTAGATGAATATGTATGTGGCCTGCTTCTCTGGCGGCTGCCCATTTGGCACATGGGCCTAAGGCGTCAGGAAGCACCTCTCATTGAGCACAGCTTGCATAAAGGCGGTACTTTAACACTGCCGAGAAGCAGCTCCCCCACGCCTGGCCTGACCTTTAACTGTGTAGATTTAACTGGGGGATAATGGAAAGAGAAAGGGTTAGCCTGAAGACAGAGAAGAGGTGGAGGCACTGATTTAAAATTCAGGTTCTGACACGCCTTTATGAAATAATCCCACCAAGATTGTCCGTGTGTGTCTGGGTCGTACCTTGTAAAGGAGTGAGGTAGATAATAATCTCCAATCACAACTGGGCTTCATTTTGGCAATTTAACAAAAAGGTCCATTCTGGAAAACCCTGAGGAAAATGTTTTTGCTCCGAGCTTACTCTTTCATAGCTCAGTTATATTTCTGAAAGTCAGGTGTACCAACTAAAATTTTTTAGGAGTAATAAAAATAGAAACAGATTGTTAAAGTGACAATTGTTAGAGGAATAGTTCACCCAAAAATGGAAATTCTGTCATTTACTTCTGTTTTTTACTCTCATGTTGCTCTTAACCCGTGTGACTTTGGTGAAGTTTTAAAACATCTTCACAGGGTTTATTTTCCATAATTACAGCAAATAGTGACACTGGTCTGTCAAGCTTCAAAAAAGGAAAACATAAAAAGGAAAAAACACCATAAAAAAAATTGTGTATCATTATTCACTCTTACATCAACTCAAATCAAATCATCAGTAAACTTCTCAAATCAAATATGTTGCATGTTTGGTCACAAGATAATAAAAAAGCTATTTAGTTCCCTGTCAGTTGTTAACTTCGACGTTGTGTCGAAGAAGCGACACTAGGGGTCTCTCTTGAGCGCCGTTTGTATCTCTGATCTATGAAAAAAGGCCAATGAGAAATTGGCAGACAGAATTTGCATGTCCCGCCCCCGGACATATGGGTATAAAGGAGGGGTAATGCGTCTGTTTCATTCAGAAATTTTCTTCGGAGACGATGGTTGTGTATGCAGTGAGCTGCAAGTCCCACACTGTTCCTCTCATCTCTGAGCGATTGCTGTTGGATCTTTGGCGCATATCAGCGGCTTTCTGCCTTCTCTGCACGGCAGCGCAGCTTGCCCCTGGGTGCTTCGACAGCGCAGTTAAAAGAGTTATTTCTATAAAAAAGTTATTTTCTCTAAAAGAGAAACAACGACGTGGCTGGCGATGGAGGCGATCTGGGGATGGCAGCGGGCACGGTTTCGTCGGGTACACCCCCGAGAACAACCCGCCCCCCGGGACGCTCGTTGACTTCCGTCTGGGCTCGAGGAAACAGCGGCTCACCTCACAGCCAGCCTGCCTATCCTCTTGAGCCCCCCAAGCTGGATGAGCTCGGCACTATATTGGAGAGTGGGCCGATGTCTGACACGGATGACTCGACTGGGCTGCCGCCTTCGGGCCAGCATGCCCAGTCTGATGCTGACGGCCAGATGTCCGACATGCTTGCCCAGACCACCGTCAGTGTGGGGTTGGACTGGAATCCTCCGCCCCCCCCACAGCCTTCGCGGCTGGATGATTGGTTCCTCTGGTCTGCGCGCCGCTCACTGCCGCGCCCCCCCCGCACCGGTTCCATTCTTCCTGGAAGTGCATGATGAGCTGACGAGTTCGTGGAGTACACTCTTCTCCACCTGTCACCAAGCCTCTCGCTCACCCACTAGGGGGCACTCACATCCAAGGCAACCTCAACATTGGAGCGGAAGTGCTATCACAACACCGCTTGCCCAGCGGAGAGTGGAGGCTTCACCCCAGTCGGTCCAGCTGATTTGGGAACTGTTTGGCAAGGCTCAGGTGGACCTGTTCGCCTCCCGATAGACCTCCCACAGCCGGCTCTGGTACGCCCGAACGGAGGTTCCCCTCGGGGCAGACGTGCAGGCACACAGTTGGCCCACGGGGCTGCGTAAGCACGCATTTCCTACAGTGAGCCTTCTTGCACAGGTGCTGTGCAAGGTCAGGGAGAACGAGGAACAAGTCACTCTAGTGGCCCCCTATTGGCCCACTCGGACTTGGTTCTCAGATCTCATACTCCTTGTGACAGCCCCTCCCTGGCAAATTGCCCTGAGGAAGGACCTTCTTTCTCAGGGACAGGGCACGCTCTGGCATCCGCACCCAGACCTCTGGAACCTCCACATCTGGCCCCTGAACGGGATGTGGAAGATCTAGCTGATCTACCATCTGCCGTTGTAGACACGATCAACCAAGCCAGAGCCCCCTCTACCAGACAACTTTACGCCCTGAATTGGCGCTTGTTCGAGAATTGGTGTTCTTTCTTGGCTGAAGACCCACAGAGGTGCACAGTTAGTTCAGTGCTCTCATTCCTGCAGGAGAGGTTGGAGGGGAGGCTGTCCCCCTCCACCTTGAAGGTGTATGTAGCTGCTATCGCAGCCCACCATGACACAGTAGACTGCAAGTCTTTGGGTAAGCACGACTTAATAATCAGGTTCCTAAGAGGCGCCCGGAGGTTAAATCTCTCCCGGCCAAGCCTGTTCTCCTCCTGGGATCTCTCAGTGGTCCTCTTGGGCCTTCAGAGACCCCCCTTCGAGCCACTAGAATCAGTCGGACTCAGGGCCCTCTTCCTGAAGACGGCCCTCCTGATCGCGCTCCCTCCATCAAGAGGGTCGGGGACCAGCAAGCGTTCTCTATCAGCGACACTTGCCTGGATTTCGGTCCGGCAGACACTCATGTGATCCTAAGACCGCGACCGGGCTACGTGTGCAAGGTACCTACCACCCCCTTCAGAGACCAGGTAGTGAACCTGCAAGCGAAGCCCTGGGAGGAGGCAGGCCCATCCCCTTCGTTGCTGTGTCAGGTATGTGCTTTGTACATCTACTTGGACTGCATGGAGAGCTTTAGACGTTCTGAGCAGCACTTTGTCTGCTCTGGCGGACAGTGGAAAGGAAATGCTGTCTCCAAACAGAGGCTTTCCCACTGGGTAATGGACGCCATTACATTGGCCTATCATACCCAGGCTGTGACTTAGCGCCCTTTCCCTCGGTCGAGGTAAAATCGTGTGCTCTTACCCCAGGATATCCTACTAACTCGGCTCCCTGGATGACTCCTCCCTAGCACTCTGGGTCCGCAAATTCAGTGGAGGAATTCGCCGACCAAATCCAATGTGGGTACTCAATATACCCTGTACTGGAATAGGTGCTGTGTGTATTTTCCGCGGTATGGTCCCCTTGCCATCGGACTCCCTTGGGCAGTCCTCACAGACCCCCGGTTGCTGTGTCTGTAGCAACTCCTACCTCCCAATGAGGCAGGATCTACAACTGCGCCACTTTCCACATGTGACCTTAAAGCCCATGTGATGTATTTCACCACTCTTACCTCCCCCAGCTTGGGCAGGTGTGGTCTCAGCAGGGTGTTTTCCCCCTGAAAGAATAGGAACTGGGAAAGATCGCCTTCCCTGATGTGTATGAGGGCCCCAGCTGCTTTAGCTCTATGCGAGAAACAAAGAGAGAGAAAAGGCGCGGCTGGCAGGTCCTGCTCTCATGCTTGGCAGCGTCGCCTTGTTTGCCCCCCTTTATGGGGTTAAAGAACCAGAAGGCTCTGATGATTTTATGGGGCGTTGGGGAAGGGTATGTGCAGTCTAATTCAGCCGGTCGCTTTGGCACGTAAAATACCTGCCCGCTCCTGTGTCAGCAGTACACGTACATGGCTCAGCGCATGGCGTGATTTAAATTGGACCCCTAGTCTAGGTTACGGCTGTAACCTCTGTTCCCTGATGGAGGGAACGAGACATTTCCCCTCCTTTATACCCGTATGTCCAGGGGCGGGACATGCAAATTTTGTTTGCCAATTTCTCATTGGCCTTTTCTCATAGATCAGAGATACAAATGGCGCTTCTTTGACACAACGTCTCATTCCCTCCATCAGGTAACGGAGGTTACATCCGTACCTAGACGTTTGAGTAAGATTTGTGAAAGTGTAAATCAAATTGCATCGTAAAAAGAAATTACATGTGCACAGAATGTTTTGTAAAGGTTTAATCCATGTTGCAAGTGTAAGAATAAAATATTAGCAATACTTTAATGCTTTGTATTAGTGTAATTCTTGTGTTGTGAGTCTGTAATTGCGTGTTAACACAAAGTAAATTTAGTGCGCATTCTTCTGACTTTTGGCACAGATTTTGTGCCTAAACTTGGCCAAAAACATTGCAAACCTGCATTCAGTGATATGCAAGCAAAGAAAAGGGTGTCATGAACAGAAAAACGGATTGAACATGTAGAACCAGTCTGTATGTGTAAAATAAACTACTGCAAACATGTACATTTCTTGTGTTTGTGCCATAAATATTTTCCAGAAATAATCTGATATACATTTTCTGTCTTCCCTTGGTTGCGCTCACACTTTTGGCACCAATTTCTCACTGAAAAGTTTTTTGCAAGTGCGAGGGGCAAGGCGGGTCTGCTTCTAGTAACTAATCAAATGAAGTTTTCCTTGACCAGTTTACTCTGAACTGATTGGTTTAATAAAGTGACAGACAGCTTCTTCTTCATATGGCTCAGCGTTGTTCCTCTGGGTATTTCTCATTTCTTAAACTGAAATAGTAATACATACACTTTATTTAGCGGACACCATTTATTGATATAAATCTCAATCTGGTGTTCAAATGTTTCTTCTGGTTGTTGCTCATTATTTTAATTAGATTTTAATTACTTTCAATTATCATTAGTGTGGCGGATGGATGGATAGATGGATGAAACTTGCTGGTATTATTAAACTCATTCTAAAAAACAAAATGATAGAAGTAAACTATCTATCTGTTTAAAGAGTTTTGCTTTACATGGCTTACATTATTCATATGTTTTCTAGCATGAGTTCTGTGATACCAGCTACTTCTATCTATTCACCAAAATGCTTTGCCAATGATAATTAATAGTAAATATAAATAAATCGAGTATGTATTAATATTTCAGTTTAACATTTTAGAGAGGAGAGATACCCGGAGGAACGTATGAAGAAAAAGCTGTCTGTCATGTTATTAAACCAATCAGGTCAGAGTAAAGTATTCAAGAAAAACCTAATTTGATAATTTGAGTATTATTAGAGACAGATAGACCCACCTTCCCCCTCACACTTGCAAAACTCTTTTCAGTGAGAAATTTGTGCCAAAAGTGGGTGTAAAACAGTTCATTTTCACGGGCAAGGAAGAGGCGAGAAACCGGCTTGACATACAACTAAAGGTTTAATGGAAAACTCAAAATAGAAACACATAAGACAACGGACATGTCCGTGAACGATCTCTCTCTCCCACACCACCGTCCGCAAGTGGCCTTTATCCCTCTTGACGGCTTGATCAGCCTAATACGGGACCAGGCGTGCGTAATCACGCCCCGGTCCCGCCCTCCACCGTGCCACATTCCTCCCCAGTTCTTTCAGGCTGGGGACCCCCGGCCTGACGTACATCCCCTGGGGGGGGGGGTCGCCTCCCGCGCGGTCTGCCGGCAGGTCATCCCCATCAACCTGGACGAGGGAGGGGGCAAGGGGAGGGAAACAACAATAATTAAAAATGGGGGGGAGGTCCTTCCTGCACTGGGCAGTACCTCCCCTTCCACAAACACCATAATTTAAAAAAGAGGGAAAAGGCCAATGCAGAGCGGCAGCGAGAGAGAGAGAGAGGAGAGAGAGATAAAAAAAAAAAAAAAACTTACTCGCCGGTTCTCTGATACGCCGTAGCTCGTTCCTCAGCCACTTCTCCACCCTCTACAGGACGACAGCATCTTTCGGGCGGATTGAAGGCAGTCTTCAGCCCCTGGCGGACGGAACGCCCCGCAGCGTTCCCGGGGAGTCGAAGGGGCCTCCCCCCACCCCTGGCAGCGGTTCTCCCGCTCCAGGCGGTCGGCGGCGAGCCCTCCCCCCGCACGCGGCCGGCGGTCTCCAACCCCGCCGCATTCCATCGGCTAGTAGGGAACTCCCCCGCCCCTGGCTAGAGGCCCTATCCGCTCCAGGCGGTCGGCCAAGAGCCCCTTTTCCCCTTGTGGTCGGCGGCCGTTCCTCCGCATCCAGGCAGCTGGGCTCCTCCGTCCCCCAGCATGATGGCCCCGTGAGAACTCCGCTATGGCGCATCCCTCTTCCTTCCCGTGTTTCGGCACCAATGTAAAACAGTTAATTTTCACGGGCAAGGAAGAGGCGAGAAACCGGCTTGACATACAACTAAAGGTTTAGTGGAAAACTCAAAATACAAACACATAAGATCTCTCTCTCCCACACCGCCGTCCGCGAGTGGCCTTCATCCCTCTTGACGGCTTGATCAGCCTAATACGGGACCGGGTGTGCGTAATCACGCCCCGGTCCTGCCCTCCACTGTGCCACATTGGGAAGATGGAACAAGGTATCAGATTAATTCTGGAAAATATTTATGGCACAAACACAAGTCATTTACATGTTCAAAGTTATTTTATTTTACACACACAGACTGATTCTACACTCAATCCGATTTACGCTTTTACAAATCTTATTCTGTGCATGCAAATAATTTAGGCACTATTTTACCTTCATACATTTCCTTGTGTTTAGCTTCAAAAGACCTAAAAAACACCTTTTGTGTTCCACAGAAAAAAGAAAGTCATGCAGGTTTGAGAAACTTTGGGGTAAGTAAATGTCACAAATGCCCTTTCGACATTTAATCTCGTTCAGGATCATTTCAAATTTGCGATGAGTCTTCTTCATTTAAGTTGGATTGTCTTTAGTAACCTCTTGTGCACACCGCACGGGCGGATGTAATTGGAATCCTTAATAATTGTCACCTCTTGAAAAAACTAATTAAAACCATGGCCAAGGTCAAACTGGCTTTGATAATTAACAAGGGAGAAAGCTGAAGGTAATGATCACCAGCACTGCAAGGGCACGTATCGTGTGTGTGTGTGTGTGTGTGTGTGCGGTGAGATTTGGGTGGTTGTCTGTGCTGGGGAGGCAATCAGACTAATTTCTACCTTTGTATACCTAGGCAGTTCAAGGGTAAGACATCTACCCTATTATCTGCAGACTTGAAAGAGACACAGGATCTGTTCCAAAAGCTAGTAAGCTGCCTATGTAAGCAGCATGTCAATGCATTATAGTAATAATGAAAATAAATTAATATTTATACCTCTGTTGTGTGTGTTTTTTATTAATACAATGTTAACCATCCACAAATGATAAAGCAGCCTCTTGCATTATAGTGATTTTATCACAGATAAGTGGTGTGTGGCAGGGCAGAGGTGATGCTACACACCCGGCCCCTAATTGGGCTGATAAGCCTTTGAGGGCTAAGGGCCGACTGGAGACGGCAGTGTGACAGTGAGTGAGTTACGGACAGCTGTCCGACACCTGTGCGTGTGTTTGTTTTTTTGTTCAATTCTTCATTAAAATATTATTTATATTGTCAAGCCGGTCCTCGCCTCCTCCTTTCCACCAATCCCTTTACACTCCCGGGTTTCGGCACCAATGTAAAGGGGTTAAGATGGGCAAGGAGGAGGCGAGAACTGGCTTGACAATATAAATAATAGTTTAATGAAGAACTGAACCAAAAAGACACAAACACACACAGGTGTCGGACAGCTGCCCGTAACTCTCTCTCTGTCGCACTGCCGTCTCCGGTCAGCCTATATCCCTTTCAGAGATTAGCCTGATAAGGGGCCAGGTGTGTAGCTTCGCGACCCGGCCCTGCCCTCCGCCCTGCCACAGGGTGTTATAGCAACACATTCTCACACCCAACTCATATTCTAACGCCCTGGGTATACCTTTGGTGTCATTTTTCGACACGTTGGGTAGTTCGATAGATTTCTATAGAGGATTTTAAAAATAAAAATATAAAAAACTTTGATTAATTGAACAAAATTATAAAAATAAAATATAAAAAACTTTGATTAATTGAACACAATCGTAGCATATTATATATATTTATTAACATCAACAAACCTCCGATAAAAATACGTTATCCAGCATGCTCTAGTTACCAGTACCTAAGAAAACGCTTAAACTGCTTACTTGCACACGCCGTGGAGCGTTGTTAAACTCACCTTTGAATGCGGTTTTGGTTAAGACTACCCAACGCGTCGAAAAATTACGCCAAAGATATACCCAGGGCGTTAAAATATGACGCCAAGGGGTCCTGTCAAAAGCGTCAATATGTGACGAGTTGGGTGAGAGAATGTGTTGGTTATAGGCACAGCATGAAGCAGGTTACCTACCTGTAAAACGGCCATAACCATGGTAAAAAAATTCTGTAAATCATGGCCTGTCATGTTTAATTGCTTTAAAGAACAGGGTCAACAGCAATATGGTAAAAGATACACATTTTATACTTATTAACATTTTAAAAACAATTCTTCTGCCTAGAAATATAGTTCATTAGCCTAACTATAGGCTGTTTATGGTTCCCAGACAACGTATCAACATGGCACATAAATACAGAATTTGCAGTCACAGGTGTGTATCTGTTTTATATGGTTTCTACGAACCTACAGAGAAAGTGGCTATTCTGTTGTCATTCTGCACTGTGTACATAGCACCAGAGAATAAGCTCTATAGTAAAGCACACAAACTTAATGTCATGTTATAATACACTATCAGTCCTGTTACTGTATTAATCCTGAACATCAAAACATGTAGTTTAGTCACTTTCCACTCAAAACAATGAGTTTCACTGTGGAAATAAGAGACTTTACTGTAACAATATCTTCCTCACTCTGTACAAGTTCACTTCACGAGAAACCTGAGATAGAATTGGAATGTATTACAAATTCAAAGTGAAAATGTACAGTTGTTAGCTTTTAAGGAGTTATTAAAGAGTTATTTATACCCGATTGAACTGTTAAAGAAATAGTTCACCCATAGTGTAAAATTGTGTCACTGATAACTTAACCTCATGTCGTTTCATAGCCATATGAATTTCAGTCACCATTCACCATCCTTGTGTGGAAAAAATGATTCTGTAAAAGTAATGGTGACTGAGGCTGACATTCTCCTTTTGTGTACTTTTCCATGGAAGAAAAAAGCTAAACAGGTTCGGAACAACATATTGATAAGTATTGTATATAGTGCCATAGTTTGTGGGCAAAGATTTTTTGGGCGAATGCACAATTTGATATAATAATAAGTATGAGGAATAGAAATAATGATACTTGCCCTAGCAAGCACCACTAACTATTCCACATCAATTACAGATTATGACTTTCCATTGTCACAGTAAATGACCTCTGTCTCTTTGAGATAAACCTCTATTTCTAGTCAGTAACATCCTTCTCACTACTTTCCTAAAGGCTCAACTGGAAGGAAGTGAAAGGGGGAAAATTACACTTGTCGCTATTAATGTCCCAACTCAGGCATTTCCCGAGCACTGGGGGACAATGTGCTGTCTGTGCCTATCCGTGACACTGAGAGGGAGCACTTTGTGTGCGGTGGCACCGCAAGCGAAAACATAGCCGCCAGACCGGCGGCCCATAGTGTGCGGCAGTGATTCAGCAGTCAAGTATGCCACACTTATCTATATTTTTGTGTACACAAACAAAAGCGGAATAGTTGGGCCATTAGTAATAGAAGGGTGCACAGAGGAAGTGGAGGGTTCAAACGGGCAAGGCCACGCAAGCAGACTCCCGCGACCCGTCCTTTAGCTTGTCAGAGCGCAGTTACTTCACACTTATTCTTCTGCGGCGCTATGTCATTTATGATTAGCAGAGCAACTCGCTAAAGGCCGTGCTGTTGGAGAGCCAAATTCCTCTGGACAAGATTTGTTTTCTTTCCCATTGATCAATGAGGGCCGATGACTGATTCTCAGCAAAGCTGAAATACTGCAGATATTTTCTTTAGAGTTTAGCCATGAGGACAGAGCATGGGGAGAAAGACACAGCGTGGAAAATAAACTTGAGGTTCAGTCTCAAGGACAAGTCCAGCCAGACAATTCAAACATTTGTGCTAGATTGTTGACTGGAGCACTGTGTTGTGACTTCTTAAAGAGGTCATATCATACATTTTATTAATAGTTTTTTTATTTATTTATTAATTTTTGTCCCTGAAGTCCACTTTCAGGACTATTTGTGCCAAAACAGTCATCATTTAGTTTTCTTGATAACTTTTCCCCTGGCTCTGGACCGGCTAATTTGCGGTAAAATATTCAATCTAGATGCTAGCGCTGCCACAACTGATTTAAGTCATAAATAAATATATAATTTCATTATCGTTTGGTTGGATATGTGCACCGTGCATGAAGAAACTCTGCTTTACAGTAAGGAAAAATGAAGCAGAAAAAACCCAATCTATGTTGTCCACACAGCAGCACTTTATGTTAAA
The DNA here is from genome assembly GCA_032164185.1 of Moxostoma hubbsi. Taxonomy (NCBI): domain Eukaryota; kingdom Metazoa; phylum Chordata; class Actinopteri; order Cypriniformes; family Catostomidae; genus Moxostoma; species Moxostoma hubbsi. Next base: position 9,090 of record JAVLUX010000083.1, on the reverse strand, counting down.
CTTTTTTAAGATCATGAGCATATAGTTTAACATGGAACGGTTTCTCTTCCAAAAAGTTTCTCTGTTGCGAATCACTTCCATTTTATTGTTATTTTCTATACTATATCATGTATAAATGTTATGAATTCATAATCAGGCGCACATTTCCATTTCGCAAAATTGTTTGTCTTTACTACAAGCGAGTCCCCATCAGTTCACTGAGTAAGCGAGCATCTGGTCGATCAAACCGATTGCTACAGAGACAAGAGGCACAATAATTTTGATGAAATTATGCCATTTGTTAAGCATTGGTTTTATACACCAAATTTAGGTTTAAATGAAACTGTAATTGGAATCCTACATATAATGCAAGAAATAATATTTTTGAAGAACAGTAACTGCACAGAGTCCCTTATATTTATAGAATAAAGAAAGTACACAATTGTACTTCTTATCAATTAACACTTAGACTGTGGTTTTGTTTTTCTTTATTATCATTTTGTGGTTTATATTCTCTTGCTACTTCTAAACTGAGTTTTTTTATTTTATGAAAGTTTTTTAGCACATGCAATTCATATTGTAACTTTGAATTTTAAACCTTTTTTACACAAATTTTATAGCATACGATATATATATATATATATATATACTGGGGGAAAATGTGTCATTTTTATTTGAATAATCAATTAATCAAAGAAATAATTAGCGACTTATCAATTATCAAAATAATGATATCAAAATAATGATAAAAGATAGTAGGGGAGACCAGGATTAGTTGGCTACCGGAGTTGGTTGGAGTTCATTTCTGGTAAATCTGTAATAATTTTCACAAAAGTGCAGCATCTTTTAGGGCAGTGGTGGCTCAGCGGTTAAGGCTCTGGATTACTGACCAGAAGGTTGGGGGTTCAAGCCCCAGCACCGACAAGACACCACTGTGTGGCCCTTGAGCAAGGCCCTTAACCCTATCTGCTCCAGGGGTGCTGAATCATGGCTGACCCTGCACTCTGACCCCAGCATAGCTGGGATATGTGAAAAATAAATAATTTCACTGTATATATGCAGAAATGTATGTGTAATGTGTGACAATTGGCTAATTAAATTAAATTAAATGTTTAGTTTCTTGACCTTCACTAATTCTGTCAGGGCATCTGAATGTTAAAATCTTTTATTGTGTAAACAACTTTTCATTTTATCTGTGTCAAAACAAAAATTAAACTCATGTGCAAAATTTTTTTAGAGAAATAATATCAAGAAAAGGTTTTCAAATATTTTAATTTGAATTCATATTGATTGGTATCAGCTATAATTTATATAACATTTGTAAGCCTATGATAAGCTATGCTAGCTGGCTAACATCATTTATCAAAAGAGAGTGAGTGGGGTTGATTGGCATATTGTTTTTTGGGTGAGTTATCACACTGGGTATAAAAAATAATAGATAATAATTCATAACCTTCATAGACACTATTTACCAACTAAATACCTCTAAATACACACATACTGGACATAACATAAAATGGTGTATAATAATAATACATATTATTATTATTATTATTATTAGGCCAATTACACATACACACAGTTCAAGCCAAGCCATTTTTGTGATTAAAAATATTTTACATTTATATAAAAATGTATATATTTATTGTAGAAAACAAGTTATAAGGAAATATTTATATATTTCTAAAAGTTTATATAAGTAAACATTGTTCATATTAATTTCAAACTGTAAATGTGTATACATGTATAAATCATGATCATATGAATAAAATAATATTAATTACATAAGTATTGCTCATTTTATTAATATACGACAAACATGTGTTGTTCTGTTGTCCTGGTTTAAAATAAACAGATGTTTGTTTTTCTGTGTTGCTTCTCTCTTAAAACTATAGTGTCTTAACACTGTGCCAACCAACCCAAATATGGGTATGTTTGGCACAAATGCACAACATAACTTGACCATTAATAAACTAAATTAAATAAATGTTTGGTAACATTAAATCTGCTTGTTAAAAATCTTTCTTTTTTACCTAAGAACTTAAGCTTTCATCTGCACCTACTTGGTGTATTTTATTGTTTGTTCCACTAGAGATATTAAGTGAAGTATGAAAAGTGTGCCAACCAACCCCATTCTCCCCTATCTATTATACTTCCTCTGTATTATAGGTCGACCTAAGTGTTTTACTGAATAGGCTTTGTTGACAGTGGTCATGATAAAGTTTCAGATGTGTAGAAGCCATCCTTGCATTTTAGTTTTTTTTTTTACATTCTCTTTATAGAATGTGAAGCAACTCAAAGATTCAAGGTAAATTTATTTCCTCATGAAATGTCCATTTTGAGAGAAATATTCTCACCCTATGAGGAGCAAAAGACATCTCAAGTGCAAAAAAAAAAGAGGATAATAGCATTTCTGCAGCCACACTGAAGACACTGATCGTGGTGACCATAGTGACCTAAGCGAGCTCTCTGATTGGCCAGCGGCTATTCTCGCTGGCCTATATTGCAGCCATCCTTCCTTCTTTAATAAAGGAGCAGCAGTGGTAATTGCAGTCTGTGAGGAGTCCATTATTCATGCAGATATCCAATAAAGACCGCGGGAGGGGATGGAGGAGCATGCGGAACCCGTACATGTTAATCCATAGGATTGATTTTTTTCTCCTTCTACCAAACTCAATTTTTCATATTCAATGAGCGACTAGTAGATCGCATCAGTCAATACAGATACATCTCAATTAAGTCTCACCCAGAAGCTCTCGGGGGTGGAAGTTATAGATTAAGGTGGGCTTTCCAGCTGCCAGCATACTCAAAAAAGCACCCATATCGAAAGTGAAGATAAAAATTATAAAAACCTAGTGAGCTACCGCGCTGCATTATATGCCAACATCCTAAATAAAATGGAACCTTATAAGTGACTGATTTGAAACACAAATCATAAAATGTGATCTTATCTTCATCAGAGTCACAAGTATAGACAAAGCACAATGTGCTTAAGTAAACAACACACAAACAATTATAATCTTGTATGTCTTAATTTAACACATCCCTTTAAATATTCACAGCGCTGTGGAAAAAGTTAGTGAACCCCCCGGTATAAAGACACCAACAAAATTAGAGTCAGCAGTTGGCAAACTTTACATCCAATTAATAGAAGTGGTCATCCAGCCAAGATTACTCAAAGGGCACGCCACAGAATGCTTAATGAGGTAAAAAGAACCATAGAGCGAAATGTACAGAAAACACTAAACAGGCATGGTGTCCATACCAGGACACAACGATGGAAGACACTGCTTTCTAACAAAAACTTTGCTGCGCACCTGAAGTTTGTCAAAGAAACATTTTGTTGACTGATGAAACTAAGGTTGAATTGTTCGGAAAGAACACGAAGCAGTACGTATGGCGTAAAAAGGCCACCACATACCAACATGAAAACACCGACGGTGAAGTATGGTGAAGGGAGCATAATGATTTGGGGCTGCATCGCTACATAGAAGCCTGGACTGCTTAACATCATCGAGGGAAATTTAATTCCCAAGTTTATCAAGATATTCTACAGCAGTGTTTCCCAACCCTGTTCCCGGAGGCCCGCCAACACTGCACATGTTTATATCTCCCTTTTCTGACAAACTCAATTCAGGTCTTGGAGTCTCCACTAACAAGCGGATGAGTTGAATCAGGTTTGTTTGATTAAGGAGATATCCAAAATGTGTAGTGATTGAGGGCCTCCAGGAACAGGGTTGGGAACCACTGTCCTACATGATAATGTCAGAGTGGCTATGCAGCAGCTGAAGCTCAGTAGAAGGTGAGTGATGCAACAGAAGAGTGTCCCTAAACATCAAATTAAATCCATTACAGAATGACTCAAAAAATCCACCATTTGGAGTGGCCCACTCAGAGCTTAGACCTTAACCCAATAGAGATGATGTGGAATGACCTCAAGAGATAAGAAATACTAAGAATATGCCTGAGCTGAAGCAGTTTTGTAAGGAAGAATGGTCCTCAAGTCCTTCTGAACGTTGTGTAGGTCTAACCCGCAGCTAGTGGAAAATCTTGGTTGAGGTTATTGCTGCCTAAGGAGGATCAACCAGTTATTAAATTCAAGGATTCACTTACTTTTCCCACAGCACACTGAATGTTTAATGGGATGTGTTCAATAAAGACATGAAAGATTATAATTATTTGTGTGTTTTTAGTTTAAGCACATTTTTCTTTGCTTGTACATGTGACCAAGGACGGATTAAGAACTGAGAGGCCCATGGGCCGGTACACCATGGAGGCCCCACTACGTTCACCTTTATGCAGTACAGGACGCTTGGCAGATTTGGTTGGATTTTTCATATAGACAGTAGAAAAGCTTGGAGCAATGTCTTACACTGTCAATTATATGTACTTTTTAATTATGAATGATACAGAATAATGTGTTATTAATAGGGATGTGCACAGCGCCTGCATTCAAATAGCAAAATCAATATTTGGTTATGCTGCACTTGTATAGAGGTCTTCAACCTGATCTGAGTATGACGGTTCCCAACAAACACAGGTTTTGGGCCAGGTTCAGTTTTTCAAGTAGGCTATAGGGTGAGTTAGAGGCTGTTCACATGTGCATCTGTGCTGTTTTTAAATAGTTTTTCTATGTAAGAACACACTGGATGGATGTCTTTGATCGCTGCGCCACAACTCACTTTCACGTTTTTTTAGAATCTGTTAACTTAAAAAGATGTAATATTTATTTATGCATCTCGAGACACCTGTGTTCTGTTTCACCATTTGCTGCTTTTTCAGAGCTGGTGTCACAAATCAACTTTCTGATGAAGTTCAGGTTGCAAACTGGACTTTATATGACTGTGTTACACATGATTCCAGAATCCAAATAGTTTTTCTCCTGGCAAATTTCAGCACTTTATAAACGGTGTGCCAATGATTTTTCTTCCTTTTTCTGTAGTGTGTGCAGACAATAATAACATCAACATGAGTTAAATGCTGAATCATTTAAAAATCAAAGCATCCTGAAGAGGTTTATAAACCGTAGCATTCACTGCCTCATGGAAAGTGAACCTGCCCTGGCAGAATTACTCATTTTCCATTGATTAATAATAGGCCTACTATGTTACAGGCAGAGACAGAGATTATTTTTGTTCAATTTTAATGTGATTTTATCATTTAAAGATCTTTGTATTGTGTTATTTAGGCTCATAGCTCACTGTGCACTTTATTCCCTGCTAATCTGAGTTTGTGTTTGATGCATTCATGGCAATAAACATTTTTTATTACTGAGTCCCGACTCCTGACACTTAACATAATAACCATTTGTGAACTCTCACGGTTAACGAAATATCACAAATGGTTACCATACACATATTTAGGGTATTAAGGCATTTTTTGCTTTATCATTTCACATTAAATGCACGCATAACTTTAAAATGTTTAAGTCCTCTATACTGTTGCACGAATTATGTCGCTTATATGAATTTTAACCATCAGCTTGTACACAGTCAGGGTAAACTGCACCTTATCTTTGTGTTTGGAAGCATTTTGTGAATCAAAGGCTGTTCTCTGTAGTCCTTTAAATAAATGTACCTGTGAGACACAGATTCCTTGAGCGGTCACTCGAGTGCCTGTTCTCACGCTGCTGTAGTCCAGGATGCATTCGGCCGAACAAATGGTATTTTAAATAAGGCTGACTTTAACGTGGATTTGTAATAGATATCTCAAAATAAATAAATAATTTATTTAGAGCTCGAGGCTCCTTGGATTTAGAAGCCCCTTGGCAATGGCCCAATAGGCCTGGTGGATAATCTGTCCTTGCTTATGAATTTGATGAATATTAAATCACATTTTGTTACCAATTAAAACAAAACCAGCTAATTCCAAAGGGTTTACATACTTTTTCTTGCCACTGTACTGTATATTGATACTTTTCAGTATTAAATAAATTATATATCTAATCAACATTTAGTCCACCACCTTTTATCCATATTAAAATAAAGGCCTATTCTATTGATATTTTTCAATATTGAATGATTTATAAGTATATTTCTATCAACATTTATCTCGTTTAGTACCCCCATCTTCTTATCTGTCTTAAACTATATTATATTAACACTTTGCAGTATTGAATGAATGGACCTACTTTACATTAGGTTTTTAACTACTATTTACTTAACCATTTGATGCAATGTACTTATTAAGTGCAGATATGTTGTTACATTGTAATTACATTTAAAGAACCTACATTTAATTACATCTGTAGTTACACTGTTAACCTTATTCCTAACATTTACCCTAAACAGTAACCCCTACCCCTACCCCAACACTTAACCCTAAACTCTAATCTAAACCACAACTCTACCCCTAAACCTAACCGTAGCTCAACCTCAGTGGCAGAAAATGTCAATCTTGAGAATTTTGCTGAAATACATTTTATTTTTATGTATTTTCTATTTATTTATTTTTATGTTAGTAGATAGTAGTTAAAGACACATAATATAAAGTGGGACTGAATTAATTATATTTAAACAAATATTTTTTTCCATATTTAATTAATTATAAGTATATTTCTATTCCAAAATTATCTAATATAGTTTGCAATGTTTTTATTTATAGTAAAGAGGACTTATTATGCTTTTAAGATTTTTACCTTTTCTTTAGTGTGTTTCTTTAGAGGCCAGGATGAGTTGGGTTAACGTTGTCACCATATCGAGAAGATGTTTTTTTTTTCTTCACTGCGAAAGCAAAACCTCTTTGTTTAGGCTTCCAGATGAATTGAAGTGTCAGTAGTTACAATTTATTTTTTACCACTATGCCTGAGCAGTACAACCACAACCAATGCTGGATTTTCAAGTTGGTTATTACTGAAAGATGCTGCAGTTCCCACTTTGTTGGGACAATCTAGCACTTCAGGATCACAACCTGTAAGTATGCTTGATTATTTGAGGATTTATTTGCTACCGAGAGTTCAAATGCAGAGTTTTGTGTTGTAGCTATTGTGTACAACCCGTAGACAGCTGTAGGCCTCTGCTAACCTGCTAGCTAATGTTATTGTGTTGAAATAGTTTTGCTAATCAGCTGCAGACCCACTTTTACCAACAATTGTGTAGAATTATACAGATTCTTTATCGTTCTTACTATCATATTATAATGATCAATTTATGAGATGGTTTTATTTTTACAAACTGTAATTTTTAGGGGGTCTGGGAAGCTCAGTGAGTATAGACGCTGACTACCACCCCTGGAGTCGCAAGTTTGAATTCGGGCGTACTGAGTGACTCCATCCAGGTCTCCTAAGCAACCAAATAAGCAACCAGTTACTAGGGAGGGTAGAGTCTCATGGAGTAACCTCCTTGTGGTCGCTATAATGTGGTTCTGGCTCTTGTTGGGGCGTGTGGTGAGTTGTGCATGGTGAATAGCATGAAGCCTCCACATGCTATGTCTCTGTGGTAATGCGTTCAACAAATCACGTGATAAGATGTGCGGATTGAGTCATCTGAGATTCGTCCTCCACCATCCGGATTGAGGCGAGTCACTATACCACCACGAGGACCTAGAACACATTGGGAATTGGGCATTTCAAATTGGGGAGAAAAGGGGAGAAAAATAACGGTAATTTTACATCTGCAACCCACGGTAGTGCTCGGCTAACTTGCTATGTAATGTTATTGTTTTGGTAAGGGTTTATTATTCAGATATGGGCCAGCATTTACCTAAAACTTTGTAACAAAATGGTCGATCACAAGTGTCTAATATAATTATATAAATACAAGCTGTAATGTTAAGGCCACTATCCACGGTAGTCCACGGCTAACTTGCTCACTAACTCTCTAATACACCCGGTAATGTCCTACCAGGAGTAAGCCTCTGTTCTCGTTCATATCTCGGACGAAAAAAGTTTGGCTACAACCATTCCAGCAAAAGCTGACTAACTTCATGTCTTTTACTTAAAGCTTTGTTAGTGTACTTCAACAGTGTACTTGTAAGAAAGCTACTAAATTAAAATGTACCTCTGTGAAACGTCCTGCTCAACTCGTGCTTGCGAAGGAGTTTGAGTCGATCAGCTTGTCCTTCCAAACTTTCATTAATTCATTCATTATCGGACTCAGACTAGAGCATGTATGGCAAAAACTGACACCACTGTTACCATAGTTACAGTAGTGTTTACAGTTTCTCAAGAAGACTTGGAAGCTGAAACTTGGTTATGGTAAGGGGCGTTACATTTCCGACACATGCACTATGCAGTTGACCAGTAACAACAGACTAGGCCAGCTGACCAATCAGAGCAGAATGGGCTTTTCAGAAAGCGGGGCTTTAAAGAGACAGGAGGTAGAACAGAGCTTTTCGGCCAGAGTATGTAGAGAGTGGAAAAGAAATGTACAGTGTGAGAAATATATTGTGTTTTTTGAACATTAAAACATGTGAACCTATTGTAGTAGACCCCCAAAATACAATTATTATCATAAACTGCTGCCTTCAGAGGCAGATCACTAGGTTTTGCATCAGAGTGCAAACGTTGAGCTCTGATGTATTAACATTACGATTAATAATAAACTAATTTCTTGGCAGGTTCCTTCCCCTTTATTAACTCTCTTGGCTTGCAGAACTAAACTGTGTATTAATTCTCAGTTGTAGAGGATTGTATATCACTACTCCAGACCTCTCTGCTGTTTTGCGCTGCTCAGCATTTTTTTCCTCGCAGTGCAGGACGGAGAGGATCATTTACAAACATGACATTGTGGTCACAATATTCACTTGCACACTTAATCATTCCCACCCCTGAATGGACAGCTATTTTTCTCTGCTCCAAGGGCACTAAGAGCATGATTCGTGCAGAGAATAAATGGCAATGAGTTGATGGGAAATGGTGGAGGTTTGGTTTGGTGTAATTCTGTCCCAAAAACACACATGCAAGCATAACTTGAGTTCTTTAGGAAACATTATAGACGAAAAAAAAAAAAAAAAAAAGAGATATAAAAGGAGCAAAAGGGAAACTTTTTTCATTTAAAGAGACCATAAGTACTTTAAGATGTCTATGGGATTGTGGAGAAGGAATACATTCATTAGTGGTGATGCTATGAAGTCACAGAAGTCACTGCTGGCATCCTTCTACAGAGACATACA